>WHVE01000163.1:0-208104 GCA_015178995.1 Trichophaea hybrida
AAGGGTCTTTTCCTTCAGTCGATTATTCAGCTTACTGGTTGTAGGTAGCATGACTAGACTTTTTCGTCTCTGATTGACTGACTGGATCTGTGCCCGGAGTTGTCCTTCATCCATCATCTCTGTATTTACTTGTGTCCGGTTTTCCAGTATTGTTTGTATTAACCCAATTAATGTGATATTGCAGGCCATTGTTGAAGAACCTCTTGACATCATTCTGGCGATATATGAATACTGTTATGTAAGGGGAGCAGGGGTTTCTGAAATGTTCCAGATGAACAGGTTATGTCCATCCGTTTTTGTAACCATAATTCTGAGTTGTAGTAGCATGTATGTTTCTTGGTTGATAGTGTTGCCTTTAGTATCAAGTTTGGCCTGCTGATAATTGGACCAAAATGGTGAAGTTATTACTGTTACTGGAGGTATTCTGATTGTGGCTTGGGAGTCGATCATTTGTATGTTGGTGGCTCTTCCCTCTGTAGTAAGGGTTTTACCACAATTATGATTACTGAAGAACTCTGCCTTGTCCATGTAATCCATGTGGAGAACATGGTATTTGGTCCAAACATTTTGAAACAGTGAATATTGGATTTAGATTCCTCCTTCTTTTCTTGTGGCTTCGGTCCAATTACTGTTCTATAGGAATACGCCCTGTGCTTCATTCTAGACATATTCTTGCTGATGTTCCTTGGTTTCTAAAAGTATAGCATCAATGCTATCAAAGGTGATCAGGGGTTTGTTCTCGACAATATTTGTGATTCGACCAGCTAGATAGTAGAAATGTATTCATGTTTGTTGTAATTTGTTCATGTTATATGATGGCATTTACTTGAAAATATTGGATCCTTTACATCAGAAGTTCCAAATACACTCTATTCAAATGTGTCCCCAGAAGATGTGCACCGTTAATTGGTTTTTGAAGTTTTCAATCAATTTAAATACCAGGCACTGAGCATTGCATGGTTGGGGACCAAAATAACAGCCACTTTGGTGGTAATAACAGCACATATACTGAATTGTAACCAATAGAATTGATTATAGACTCATTCTTCTTTGAAGGGTTCAGCACTTCAGTATCATGGATTGAGGGTTTGGGGTTCCTGGGGTTATGAAAACCAACAGCCGGAAACACTAAAGAATCAAGAATAACATGTAGCTATGGTTCAAGGACTGAAGCTGGGTGACCCAATGGGTCAAAGATAGCCTGTAGCTAAAGGGACAAAAACTGTATGCAAAAGCCTCCATCCAGAATCACCCAGTAGATACGAAGTGGAAGCCAAAGCTATTTAAATGTTTTGTCGACTTCAGAATGAGTGAAGAAAGAAACATATTCTCTGCCAAATGCCTGCCTGATATACAGCAATATCATTCGGAATCCACATGTTCCATAATATATTTGAACTCCGCCTATTTTGGTACCCTGCCTTCACATGATTTCTACTTCTTTTGTCAAACCTGATTCTTCAGATTCTATATGTGCTTCATTCCGTTTGAAACCAGATTTTGTTTTTGTTATATTTAAGCCTCAGTTCAACAGCTGATTATATTCTTGTTGTACTTAACCGCCATATGAAACCTGTTTCCATTCTCATTGTGCATAATTCTTTGTATTACTCACTGATCATCACTGTACCATCAATTGTCCTCATTGTTCATCATTCTTTGTATTACTCAATGATTATCACTGCACCATCAATTGTCACTCAGCACACCCACAACAGTAATTGTTTCATATATTGCGGTCAATTTTTCATCTGCCGAAAGGGAGTATTGAAGATATGATGCTTTGAATTCTGTCAAATTTATCTGGGAGAATATGGGCCTATTAGCCTCTGAAGATATGAATAGTACATTTATGTATCCCCCTGAGATTGTTGGTAGAATGAACCAACCGAAAGGTAATTATTGTATGGTAAAAACAATATTGATTTAAAGCAACTTTGCCAAAGTTCGCAATTATACCACATATTTTCAATGTTTATTTTTTGGAATTAATATATAGTATGTACCATTGGACAGTTGCATGATATATACCGGATACCATGCAACTTTATTGAATGAGGAAATATGTTTCACTATCTTGTCAACTACAATTATTGATAATTGATCTGTATTTTTCACTTAGTGATGATTGCATTTTGCCTGGTCAGATTGTTAGAATGCCCATGATAATAGGCTCTCAGAGTAACATCTGGAATCCAAATGTGGTTAGTTATTCTAGTGCCCATGTGAATCAATCAGCACAACCAGAGTTGAATTGAATAGGAAAAAGAAATCAAAGTATTGAATCAGGTAAATGGTAGACATCCTGAAAACCGATGAACCTGATGATGATAAACAGCAGATATGATTCCTATGATCATATTGTATGATACTCATGGTTCAATCATAATTTTGGTGGTTGTGAATGTGCTTTGGAGATGTAGCATATATAGTTTAAATGATAAGTTTGTGATATATGCGCCAGAACAAGAGATATTGATATTTAGAACAAGCATAGTCAAATGGAGGGCATATTTATACTGCATGCCGAGTTGAAAAGCAGTTCGGATGTGGTGATTCTTGAAAGAAAAACAGTGATGAGACAAATGAAAAGCAGTTGATGTTGATACATTGCTCTGAAGATAGTATGATTGTAGATGGTATACTGTGATGGTAGTGGTGCAGCAGAAATTTCATGCACTGAAACTAGTAGTGGCAACAGACCATGCTGGTTGAAGAATATCTTTGAACCCGTTTGATTTCTGGTGAACTGAATCCGCCAAGACTTTCGCCTCCAACCCCATCATGTCACTCCAAACTTTCAAAGTATATAAGTTTGTGTCCAATCGGCTCGAATTCTTTTTTATCCTGTAGCTAACTTCATGCGCAATAAGATCATGAAAAAAATTTTGCTAATTGGCCAAGAACATGCTGACTCATTCTAGTTTGGAAATGATGTTTCACGATGTGGTTTGTCACGAACCAAACAAAATCCATGAATCTTGGTTAAAATTCGAACTCAATACCAGCTCAGTTCGATCCATCATGAACCGGTTCACTCCATTGCTGACACGAGCTAACTCAAATTGGACAGTCATTCAAAGATATTCCTGTGAAAGAAACTCTTGTACCCGTCATGCAAATCCCCCTGAAAAATTACCACCATTATCAATTCCACTAGCATGGCTAGATCAAGGCAGAATAGTATTCCTTGTTTTTCTGCAATAAGAAATTACCCCACTAGCTCAAAATAGAAGCTTACTACAAGCAGTTTTACTTGATTACCCTGGCTAAAAACCTTTTGCTCGTCAGAACTATACTTCAGTTGGCACGAACCATGCAGTATCAGCTAGGTTCAATGTCTCTAGGTGCAGCTGAATCAATTCAAAATAAATGATTTTATAGTAAGGTGAGCCAGTAGACTCTAAACCAGGCATGCCACTACACAAAATTTCTGCTGACGATGAATCTCTGGACCCTGAGAAGCCAGATTTAATGTGTATATTTGGCCCAATGAAAACACAATATCATATGGATGTCATGGGAGCTGAGGCAGCTGGTGGTCCGGCATACTGTATTGCTACTGGGATATACATTGAATATTGTATATACCGGGATGAATGGAACTGATGGCATCCATTCCATTGGCTTATAACTTTCTGCAAGCTCAATCCTTGTATCAGAACTCCCTAATATGGATCGACCAGCACCTAAAATATGGACTTGACAACATCGATATCAAGTCTTTTGAATTACCTATGGAGTTGTGAATACTCCTGGAATTCATAATCTTCAGCTTTGGTACAGAGAGTTGGCTAGAACACTGTTTACAAACAATAGATACATTGAATTATCAAGATATATTCAGGTGCATCAAATTTCTTTTGCCTTAAATTCTATTCACCCCACACATAGATATTGAACTGGTGTGAAGGGCTAATTATGAGCCGAATTGCATTTACAGTGGAATGATTCCCAGCAATTGGAGGTGGGATACTCAAAAGTACCTGCCCCAAGGCACCACAATTGTACCAGTTGATTTTGAATCCGATAAAATGAATCTGACTAATATTCCAGATAATGAGCAGGCCGTGTCCTGAAATATAACTATCAGTAATATACAAAATTATATCTGCCAGAGCAAGAAGCTAGATATTTCAATCCTTGTTAGACACATACCATTCCCTCCACAGCATACCTGTTACACCTGGCAAGTTTGCAGCGGGGTCATGTACGATCACCTGTTATTTCCCTGATTAGATGTCATCAGCATGTACTTGTCTTGGATGAAAGAGCCAATCCTTACGAATGGCTAGCAAACGAACACCCACACCATCGATAAGCATCGACAGCTAGTTTATGGCCATGGTCGCTTCTGCTACGAATCGCCGATAACAAACTAACAGCTGAATTGCCTTGGCCAAGAAGCTGATGCTCGCCGACGACAAACAAACAGCCAGCAAACATTTGAATGGTGCCAGCCAAAAGCCAACGCCTGCCAGAGGCCTAAGAATACGTGCCGACTCTGAACGGCGAAGCTGCATTCTATTGCATCAGGCCTATTTGTCTGGAGGTCATCAGATCGAAAGGATGCCACTGGTCCGGAGGCACAAACCCGCGAGCTTGATGTCATAAAGGATACCGATGGTCTGATTATCATCCAATGACGATAAGGACAAGAGAGGATCGAGAGATGGAGGCTGCGGAAGCTGCGAAGAAACGGGCATTCGTTTGAAGGAGGTCCGAAGGCAGTTAAGGTGTTGGAGCTCTAGTGAAATGCGTAGTTAGAAGTATTGGTCAGAAAGTGAAGAAAGAGGTATAAAAGACCGCTCAGTTCTTCGAGGGTAGAAAGGCATCATCCACCTTCTCAGCAAGAAGAACAAGCCTAAACAATATACGCATTGGAGAAAGCCTATTTTTGTCGTTCACAATCATTTACTGATTTCCACATCCCGGGTAAGGCTCCTAAGCTGCGTTCACAGTAGTCCCGAAATAAGTACGGATACTCTTTGACCGCGTAAACCTCGAGTGATGCTCCCGGTGTTACATTATATAGTTAGCAAAGAAACGCTTCCGAGGATGGTATTCCCTATGCCCACTTGGATACATATCAAGTGGTCTTGATGCTGTCCCATGTCTGCGGACTTCTTTCCGTTATCATAGGAATCAGTACCCTCTTTGTTTTTCTACCGATTGCCTCGAACACTTCTCAAGACACCTTCTTCGACGCCCATAATGACCTTGACACCTAATTCGAAGCCCAGGAACCAGAAGATATGTTCTGGGCATACCTCTGCCACAAAGGACAACACATTCCGATCCTGTATCAGCATGCAGAAACAAAATTCTTCGTTATCCCATCCATTCAAGAAAACACCATATGCCCCGAAGATTCTATCTCAAACTGTGAACGTATGTCCAGTTCTGGGAGATCCATTAACATCTTCGGATATAGAACAGAAGACAATCTCACCTATCGAAGTGGCCAAGATTTTATCGAGCTTAAGGAAACTGTGATACCCATTAGACGAAAAGGAGAGTCGGCGCAAGTCTTTGCCATTCGAAAATTACGATTTGTCACCAGGTACCTCACAGCCTTTAATATCGAGCAATAGAAAATAGGCTTCAGACTACGAGCCATCGAAACAGCTTCAGTGCAAAGCTAAGGCTCGGTTTCTAATTCCTCACCCAGTCAAATCTCTAGCCAGGCAATTTTTGGTAATGTTATAGTGATTGGAAACAGATCTGACACCCACATGGCAGAAGCCCATTTGGTGGTCAGAAGAAAGAATGCGTCGATTCTATTATGCGATAAGGAAAGAGAAACAAATTTTGCAATCCAAATGACACTATCTCAGTTGACCCAAGCCTACAAAGCCCTAGTTGCCAGGCTGAACAAGATCATACGATGATAGTTGCCTGAAAGTAGAAATGATGGAAACGGTGCAGTTTGAAAAACATTCCAATATCATTATCCAATCTCAAAGTCTTTGCAGCTCACATCCAAGCCACCCTTGCTGTGATGAAAGCCCAGTCCGCCGAAGCCTAGTCCACCGAAGCCCATGAATGCCTACGAGCTGCTCTCGATGAGCATATCCTGCGGTCAGGAAAGGTTTGGAACACCCTCTCTGATTTACTCGATAAAAGGGAAAGAAAGGCTGCAGTATGGAAGACAAAGAAAGACTTTGAAAGGAAGTTTCGAAAAATTCACCCAAGCTCTGCGAACCAAGCTCTCGAATGAACGGATGAATCGATCCGCACGCTCCCTCAATTGGTCAGTTATCGGACCAAAGGAATGAGACACGACACTGGATGCTGAACGATTCCGCTTTCTGTACACCGACAGGTAGGACGGTGGAATCTGCATCAGAGATGCTATGACCCCTACGCCCGAGGGCAATGCAGACGGTGCAGGAGGCATTGGAGGAGACCCACATCCTGGTGGCTCCGAGTCTTCTAGCTCCAGCTCAAGCAGTTCTAGCTCCTCTGAGTCCAGCACCAGAGATGACCTTCCCCACTACCACCCTCAGCAAGAACGAATCATCGATATAGAGGAACAACAAGCATGCCTCCTAACAGATGGAATGACTTGCAGTACAAGGGAGACATTCAGGACTAAATCGTAAGGATGGAGGCCCTGAACTACCAAGTCTATTTATCAGGAATTGCCGGACAAGAAGCTCTGCACAGTGGCTTCAACGAAGACATTAAGAATCGACTATTCTTTTTGAAGCTTACCCCAAGCGATGATGCAGAATACGAACTGCTGCTTCGACAAGCCAGCCACACTTATGAGAGACGCCTACAAGAGCAGAACGAACACCATCATGATGATCACAAACCCAAAGATATGAAGAATACAAGGAAGCATGATGATGATGGTGATAAGGGTTCAGACTCCAAGAAACCTCGAATGGAGATGAAGGGTCCTAAGCTTATCAATTTGGACAAGGGTGTAACCATAAAAGTATTCCGGATTTGTTGTTGTAAACTACAACACTGCGTGAAGAGTGTAAGCACTGCGGTTCTAAGGACCATCGATGAGTCGCTAGTTCCCGAGTGTTCTATGAGCATGACTCCGAAGGTATGGAATTGATGATTGAAACAAGTTTCTTTTGTCTTTTCTTTGAGTCTATCAGTATAGGCATTAAGGCTAAGGATTGCGGACATTCCTAGGCTTTATGAGGTACAGACACCTCTGGTTTTTGTATATATGAATGCAAATGTTTATATTTGCCTTGGGACAAAGGATTGCGGTCATTCCTATGTTCTTTGAGGTACAGACACCTCCAGTTGTTGTATATGGGTACAGATATTCATAGTTCTTTGGATTTATATGTGTATAGACATCTATGTTTCTTTTGGACTTGCCAATGCTGTCATTGGTAGTGCTTATAGCATTTCGATATTCAATTAACTTTCATTTCTGCTGTTTAGAAAAGCGTGCCTGAGGATGAGTTCAATACTCGAAATGTGTTGGTCATATACCATCCAAGCGTGACTAGGGACAAAACAATTTCCATTGAGCTTGATCATACCCATTCGAACCTCATTCCCCTACGAATTTACTAATTCTAGTGACCACCACCCATTGCGGCTGGTGCTGTGTCAAAAGGCAGATCATCATTGTTGTCCACTGAAAAGATCAAAAATTCAATGCTGCGGCGAGCGCACCTCAGCCTGTACCCAAAAAATCCAAACAATTACCACCGGAACCTATGATGGGTTCAGGACGCGCAGTACGCATGTTTGCAAGCTTTCGAAACCAGAAGAACATCCCTGTAAGGGTTATGTTGGATACAGGGTGAGATACACCTATGATGTCAAAGTAGTGGGCGGATTCACATGGTGTTTCATTAGTGACTCGAACGGAACCAAAGATAGTCGAAAACCTGAATGGCGAAAGAGTAGAAGGTGCGGGTTGGTAGTACACCTGCCCTGTTACTCTGTGATATGAATCTCATAATACTTAAGAGACCTTTGAAATTGGTCCAATGGAGGATTGGTCTAATATCATGTTACCTTACTGGTGGAACGTCAAGCATGGAGCACTCTGTGGAGTTACTGAAGGGAATGATAAGCTCGAATTTATGTCAAAACACTGCCATCCACATTGCGCAAAGAAGGCAGTATCTTTGTTCTCAATCGAATATGATGATTCCATTTTGAACTTCAGTACTGATCCTTTATAGATCGGGGTTGTTGGTTCAACACATGTCAATGTGGCACATAAAATTGAGATCGATTGGGTAGAGCGAATTCTATGGCAATACAGAGACTTCGAAACGTTATACAATGGAGAAACTGCCAATGCTCTTCCGCCTCATTGATCCTACGATCATGCCATTGACTTCAAACATGAAGAACAATGTCTGTGGGGTCCCATCTACGCTCTCTCAGAAAAGAAGCTTTCGATCCTGAAAGAATATCGGAAGCAAATGCTTGATTCTGGAAAGATCTGTCCCAGTAAGTCACCCGCGGGTGCCCCATACTCTTCGTTCCAAACCCACACAGAAGAGGCTTATGATTGTGCGTGGATTACAGAGGTCTAAATCGTGTGACGATTATGAACCAATATCCATTGCCGCATATAAACGAACTCAGAGGCAGGGTAGCTGGATCGAGAATATTTCCTAAGATTCATTTGATGACAGGGTACAACCTCATTCCAATTGAACCTGGTGATCAATGGAAAACAGTGTTTCATACGAGATATGGACATTATGAATAGCTAGTTATGCCCGTCGGATTGGCTAATGTGCTAGCTACATTCCCAGATATGTTGAACAAAATCCTGCGAGATCTAATCAATCATGGGGTAGTAGTCTATATAGATGATATCCTTATCCATACAGAAAATGAAGAAGAGTATATGTGATTGACTCGAGAAGTCCTTCGTCGATTACAGGAACACAATTCAGCTATTGTACCCAATAAGTGCGAATGGCACCAGAAGCAAGTTGAGTTCCTCGGGTACCTCATATCGGGAGAAGGTGTCAGCATGTCCGAAGACAACGTTGATACTATTCTTCGATGGGAGATTGCGGAGTGTGTCAACAATATCCAGTCCTTCCTTGGATTTGCCAACGTCTATTGACGCTTCATCGCAGGATTTTCAAAGATATGCTATGCTCTAACTGAGTTAACCAAGAAAATGAAAACAAACGAAAAGTTTGATTGGAAAGCAAATCCGCACAATCAAATAGACTTCGATACACTAAAGAAGTACTTCACCGAGGCACCCATATTACAGCATTTCGGGCCTTTTTGGCCTGTGGTGATTGAGTCTGATGCAAACGATTTTGCAATTGGCACAGTACTCTCCCAAGTCATTGATGGATGATTGCACCCTATAGCCTACCACTCTCAAAAATTCGATACAGCCAAGATCAACTATGAAATCCATGAGAAAGAAATGCTCGCCATAGTATCCACATTCAAAGAATGGACACGTGATTTCGAAGGTGCCACTCACCCAATCAGTGTCTTCACCGATCACAAGAATCTCAAATAGTTCACGATTACAAAGATCTTGAATTGGCGACAACCCCGCTGGGCTCAAGAGTTGACAGGATATGATTTTAAAATATTCTACCAACCTGGTAGTGTAAATGGGATACCAGATGCATTATCTAGGCGTTCGAAGTACCGCCCTGAAAAAGGGGGTTGTAGTGCCAAAGAAAACGAAAACTAGCCTATCTACCGCATTCTCAGACCGGATCAATTGGTAACTTCTGAGGGGGAAACAGTGCAAGTGATGAAGTTACGAGGCGAATGAATTGCGATTTCTTCTTCAATGTTGAGAGCAATTCCAGTACTCAAGTTCAATTTATGGCTGTGAGAACCAGTGGTCAGCACCGCTAACAACGATGCTGCATGACAAGAAGAGTACATCCGAGCTAGGGAAGATAACACAAGCCCTGACATCTTGTTCGAGGACGAAGCCCTGTATTATAAAGGCAGGCTGTGGATTCGGGATAATCTACAGTTGAAGAAACAGATATTGGAAGCGGAGCACGATTCGAAGATGGCTGGACACATGGGGCAAGACAAAAGAATTGCGCTGGTCAGACGGAACTTCTTTTCGCTGGAAATGGAGAAATTCATCGAGGATTATGTCTGCTCATGCCTGGAATGCCAAAAAACAATGAGGCTCGTCATGCTCACTACGGTTTTCTTCAACGTCTCCAATGAGCATACCGCCCATGGGACTCGATTTCCATGGACTTCATTATCGAATTACCAGTATCAGACAGATACTCATCACTATGGGTAATCGTGGATCGATTCACAAAAATTGCTCACTTCATTCCATTGAAAAATGGTGAGAAGAAAGCTACAGACCTTGTCAAAATCTTCTTGAAAGATGTATGGAGATATCATGGTCTACCATCGAACATAGTGTCAGATCGGAACTCTAGGTTCACCTCCTCGTTTTGGTCCTCGTTGGTGAAAGCTCTTGACATTAGGTTCAAGATGTCTTCGCCATTCCACCTTCCAACGGACGGTCAAACAGAACGAGTCAACCAAACGTTGGAATGCTATCTGCAGAATTACTGCAATTATGAGCAGGATTACTTGTTTGAGATGTAACAAATGGCGGAGTATGCTTATAATAACTCTCTCACCACCGATACGGGAATATCACCTTTCTTTGCAAATTTTGGGTTTGATCTTCAAATGAATTGAACTATCAAAGCAGCAGCAAAGAATCCGGCATCCACGAATGACGTTCACTGGATGACCAGTGTGTATGCACTCTGCCTTAAAGGCTTAGAGCAAGCACAGGTGTCAATGGAGAAGTACCATGGTTGGTGTACCAAGGAACCTCCGAAGTATTTGGTTGGTGATTTACATATGCTATATGGGAAGAACCTTAAAACTCAAGGACCATCTAGAAAACTAGAGGCAAAGCTTCATGGACCCTTCAAGGTCTCGAAGGTACTCTTGCCCACTGCTATTGAGCTTGAGATACCAAGTTGATGGCATATTCCCAATGCCTTCCAGGTATCACTCATCGATCCTCATCAACTCGCCACCAACCCTACTAGACCTTCACCCGAGCTTGCTTCAGCCAGTGAGCAGAATGAGCTTGGTTATGACATCAACGGCTATGAGTACAAAATGTGATACGAGGTCAAAGAGACCATGGGCAGCCAGTATAGCAAAGAACGGAAACTGGTTGTATATCTGGTCAAGTCGACAGAGTTTCCAGAAGAAGCAGATTCGACTGAGGAACTGTATGAGAACTTCGATGACAAGACACTGTAGAAGGAGTATCACAGACGAAAGCCTCAGACCGCGAAGGATATTAGAATCAAGCGGTTGACCTAGTACATTTTCCCCACACTTGGTTTGTAATGGCTAGCAAGACACCTGACGAAGGATTTGGTTTTTGGGCACAAGGGGTCATATTTTCCAGATCATGAAAGAAAGATGGATTTGGTTTTTGGGCACATGGGGTCATATCTTCCAAACCAAGAGAAAGATCAATTTGGTGTTTAAGGGTACACGGGGTCAAGATTTGTCCAAATCAACGAAGGAAAAAGAAAGCAAAGTGTCTTAGATAGATACAACCTGATTGATCGATTCTGCTTGCTGCCATATGTCTTATCTGGACGTAAGCAAACTGATGGGTTGTTGTGCTTGAATGTCTCAAGCTGGTCAAAGCAAAATGATCTGTGCGGATTCACTATGTCAAGGATTTCAAATCATTCACTTCAGCGCGCTGGATCACATTTTTCCAAAAGCAATGAAAAGCCGATTAGTACGGAATATGGTCATTCAGAGACGAACTCTCTAAGAGAGGGGGTAGTGTTATACCTAGCAAGTTTGCAGCAGGGTCATGTACGATCACCCGGAATTTCATTGATTAGACGTTATTGGCTATCACTTGTCTCGGATGGCAGACCCAATCTTTTCGGATGGCTAGCAAACGAACACCCACACCATTGATAAGCATTGACGGCTAGTCAATGGCCACAGTCACTTCTGCTCCGAGTCGCCGATAACAAACTAACAGCTGAATAGCCATGGCCAAGAAGCTGATGCTTGCCGACAACAAACAAACAGCCAGCAAACATTTGAATGGCCCCAGCCAAAAGCCGACGACTGCCAGAGGCCCAAGAATATGTGCCGACGCTGAACAGCACAGCTGCTCTCTATCGAAAGAGGCCTATTTGTCTGGATGCCATCAGATCTAAAGGATACCACTGGTCCGCAGGCACAGGCCTACGAGCTTGACGTTATAAAGGATACCGATGGTCTCATTATAATCCAATAAAAATACAGACGATAGAGGATCGAGAGATGGAGGCCGTAGTAGTTGCAAAGGAACGGGCTTTGGTTCAAAGGAGGTCCGCAGGCGGTTCAGGTACTGCAACTCTAGAGCAAAGCATAGTTGGAAGTATTTGTTAGAAAGCAAAGAAAGAGGTATAAAAGACCTCTGAGTTAATCGAGGGTAGAAAGCCATCATCCACCTTCTCAGCGATGAGAACAAGCCTCAACAATATACGCATTGGAGAGAGCCTATTCTGTTTGTTCAGAAGCTTTTACTGATTTCCACATCCCGAGTGAAGCTCCTAATCTACCTTCGAAGCAGTCCCGAATAAAGTACGGATACTCTTTGACCAGGTAAATCTGGAGTGATGCTCACGGTATTACAGTTCCCAAACCACCAATGCCACATGATACAAAGCAATCCACACAATACTGTTGGTACTGGATTTACTTATGATCAGTGGAACAGACTTGGAATGGGATTTTGCCATCGTATTCAAAATTGTGCATTTGACTGCTGGCTGCATGGATTGGTCACTATTCAATGCAGGTGATCATTGCTCTAGTTTCATTCAATTCGTATTCAACTTGTGGAGTACCTAAATGTGTACCGATGGAACATTCTAGTCACCAATCAATCATTCATCTGAGCCATCAAGAAATCTACAGTTAACTTGTCAATTATGAACAGATTGATGAACTAATAATATCTGGAGTACAATCTGTTGTAAACAAGTTGTGATAATATTCTTTCGGCAATATGTATTGGCTATGGCAACCTGATAAATTTTATCAATTGCTTCAGAGAGTAGAAAAAACTCTATTTGACTGGCTACTTATATCCTTTAAAGCCCAAAATTTCAAACGATTGATTTGATATGAATTTCATATTAGTACCACTGTATCAGGCACTCAAACTATTTCAAAAAACATTCGATTGATTTCAAAGTGGGACATGGCAGGGGCAAGGGATCAGGGGAATGGCTAGAATATTTGCCGTTAACTGTATACCAATATTAGCTGGCACCATCGATAAAGACACAAAAGTTGACTAGATTTCATCCAATGATGAAGTAATGGAAATAATACAGGTATCATGTGCATTCTGTCTACTTGTAAGCCAAGTGATCCACTCTGATCCATTCATCACTGCACTTCAAAATGCACTTCAACATTTCTCCAGGTTGAAACATGTTTTCCGAAAACAGAAAATATAAAACACAGCAGCAGCCAAAGTCATGAATAAGCTAAAATGAGAATCTGTCAGAATACAGAAGAAAAAGATTGTCAAGATCCATATTGTAGTAGAGACAGAAGTATATGTGGCCCACAAAATAAATGATTCCAAAAACAAATATTTTCAACTGAGTCTGTATCATACTGAGAGTGATGATGGAGATTGAATGACTGACAACTTGGCAAGAGAGCTATACAGAATCACTGCAACACAACATCATCATTTCAAAATGATATTTTCCAAGCAAATGGGTGACTTTGAAATATTGTGGGAGCTATATGGCCCAAAAAGCCCTTGAACATCATCTCATACAATTTGGTTACCCCAGAATGCATCCGGTCAGCCATATATCAGAGTAAATTTATCCAATGGGTACCAAAACAATGTCACACCTGATTTTTCTGAATTGTTATATTTTTCCCATGTAAAAATGATTACCACTCCAGCAATACAGTCAATTATTCTGAACAAATTCTCAAATACAATAACCACTGCAGTGGCCTGGATCATATGGCAGAAACCTGGCATTACCTTGGACTATTCCGCAGGTATAATATTTATTTGACTATGATGAAAAATTATTTTACAGTCGCTTGTGTATTAATATACTTTTTTGCCAGTCCAGCTTGCTTGAAACTAGGCTTTCAATTGCTTATCAGTAGTTGACAAACAACAAAATACAATGTGAGCCCACCAACTATGCTTAGAAAATGGCTAGCCTGAGGCAGTATTCCACACAGTACTGTCAAATATGTTCAACTTCAGAGAAACACATGTCTGTGGGGAGGGCAGATGATGTGAAGCTAAAATGTCTTACCAATATAACATGCGATTTCAAATTTCCCAATCTTCCATAGCTAATTGAAACTCAAATTTTGATATATTGGGAAACAGCAATTATGGGTCTTGGGCTAGATTTGAATCTTAAAACACTAATGGTCAAAGTGTGATTTACACTACCCAATAGTAAATTCCATTATTATCAACCATTCCATGATCCAGTAACTATCAGGCAAATAGGGCTTCACTGTAAGGTAGAATCTACTAATACCAATAAGGGCATCACTCCTGAATCACATACTGTGTGGGTTTGATATGCAGAGAGTGAGCATAATCACCTTGACAATAACTTTATCAGCCGATTTCCATTGTTTCTGATATTTTATTCAAACTGGATACCACCAAACAAGATTTCACCGTTTCAGGATCACTGATTTGTATGAAAAATACTACCAATTTTTCTTCAAAAGATGTAACAGGCGATGGATATAGGCATTATATTCTTGACATCAAGTATGTATGGTGGTGATTGGAACAAAATTTGAAGTCCAAAAGGGCTGGAGTGACAACATCGATAGCTTTGTGCGAGGGGTGAATATGATTCATAATATGCATGTCATTCTGGGTGTAGTCATTGTTGGGCCAGCATAATTGGTCAGAGGAGATAAACAAGTACTAGGTAGCAGTACATCAGGAAAAAATCCTTGCGCCTGGATGCAGATTGTGTGCCTGGAGTGACTGGAACATCGGTACATGGGGTATAATACAAGCCCGCAAGGATACAATATGAGGTACTGCCAAAACACCTCTGGGCGCTATGTATTCACACGGTCACACATCACTCTGCACCGTGCCCTGGGACTCCAAATACACTGTGCATTTCATCTGGCCATGGTAATTGCCTGGTACGTGGTGCTTGGTAGCAACACTGCTCGGTGCATCATAATAATGATGCTGTGCATGTCATTTATTGCCATATTGTCTGCCTATTCCAAAGTAATGTTTCGCTTTGAGCTGTTTTCCATGGTGAAGTTTCCACCTGAGTGGTGCTGGTATGGAGTCAGACAATTATATCGCTTACATCCATGGATTGGCTGGACCGAAGCAACCAGATTGGTCGAACAGTATGAATAAAACAAAAAATCCAAGTCTATTGAATCTATTTACACTTCTGAACATTGTTTATACCCTTTTTGCCGCTGAATTCAACACATCCCCCAGTATATAATAAATATCGTTACAGATTGCTAGGTCAATATGACTAGGGAATATCACTTCTGTATTTTCCAACTTTGACGAAATAGGCTCCTCTGGAATTATGTGAGCCGCACCCACAATATATCCTGCACTGATAACTGCATATGCACCTCCAGAAGATACTTTCACTACCCTGACGAGCTGCGATGCACTTTCTGGCATTTCACTATTGGCAGGTTGTGTGACTTCAATGTATACTTGCCAAAAGGTAATCTCGCCGTACAAATGAACGACTTGCAGCTTGAATAGAGGAAGCATATGCTATGGTAAACATCTCTGCAGTGCTTTGTGAGACAGCTCCTGCCCCTCCATATGTTGTGAAGTGTGAACCCATACCCTGTTATGGCGTGCAGTCGTGAAATGTCATTGTTTGTTTCAAGTATATCTGAGCTTTTTAAGAATGCACTTACCATGCATGTTGGATGATTCTACCTCCAATCCATGGTCAATTGTGGCAGCGTTGCTGAAGAGATCATCCGAATCAATGTTGACATTCTTGGAATGTAAAATACCATCAGTGGCATCATATTGACCATTTCGGAAGATGTTGTCGCTGATTGTGTTCAAGAGGCCTTGAAAGTCTTCGATTTTCTCCTTTTCTTCGTTCTGCTGCAGAGATATGAACCTTAATAAATGATGTCTGGTGGTTGCATCTGTCACCACTTCTGTCATCACCTGTGGGGCAGCTCATGTATGATTGGATGTGTCGTGATTGGTCTTTCCGACTGCAAACGCATCACTCCGAAGATAGTTGTTGATCATCTGAGTATAGTAATTACCGGTTTTATTTGAGGCATCAAACCCATCTTCAATCTGCTTCCGGTGTGAATGTTCTGCTGACTCAGTTGACCACTGTTCAAGCAATCCATATCGTTGTATCTGCATTCGGGAGTGCTGCATGAGATGGATTTGTTAGGGGGATACTGCAGCTAGATGTGACTTATCGATATTGTTGTACCAACTTGTGGTAAAGGCGTATCTTGAAAATAATAATCCAACTAAAGATATGGAATTTGATTGTGACGCGTTTACGTCGTTGCACTGTATGTATAAATATGGGCATCTATTGCAGTATGGCCCTGTTTAAAAGTCGTAACTGTCTTGGAGATAATCTTCCGATGACTTGTCAAAGGCAACTTAGAAAGGAAGTTCACCGGTATGGAAATAGTGGTAGTATTCTACCCAAAGGTTATGACGAACAAGGTATCGTGCGAGGTGTGCGTATTTGGCTTGAGTGTTTGCTTGGGTGTGCAAGATGCGAGCGTAGAGAATCTTCTGATCGTCTGTAATAGACATAAAAGTTTATTGGTGAATATTCTTAAGGTAATTAACTTAATAATATGTCAGGTGGTTTTTCCGCTGTTGTGTTCTGACTGTTGTTTGTTCGACTGTTGCTTGAATCGTTGTGTTTAAACTTGGGGGTTTAAGGTGGTCATTTATAGGTGAGTATTTCCGTGTCAAACCATCCTGCTAAGGGGTGACGGTACTTCTCTGTAATCTATGATGTGTGTGTATAGTACTTTCTCAATAACACTCAGTCCACCATAGTGGGTGTTCACATAACATCTGATCGTTGCTTCAGAGCCGATCTCGGTAGTTAGTTGTGGAGAGTTCCGTTTGACAACGTGTGGTTGCATAAGCCCCCACCAGGAATCCCCAAGGTTATCCTGCATTTTGATGACGTTGCTGACGTACATGTCGGACCATTACTTCGTATTAGTTATCTTTCTTCGTATTGAGTGGAATAGTGATCAATGATTTAATGAACTGCCAACCAATACATTGCCACGTACCTAGTGTCATCGGGTCTTACCCGTGTTCCCCGAAGGGGCTGCCCTCTGTCAGTTATAGTGGTACAAACGCGACAGAGCTGGGTTTCGACAGTCTAGATCTAAGCACATATCTTTGAGATAGAGTTAACTACCGGGGCACAGTTAGCTTATCTCCTTTGCTTGTTGTAGCTCTAGAGATAGCAAAGTCCCGCATACTAAGATAATATCGCTTGTCCAATCATATCCATGAGGCTAAGCACGG
Source organism: Trichophaea hybrida (assembly GCA_015178995.1). Taxonomy (NCBI): domain Eukaryota; kingdom Fungi; phylum Ascomycota; class Pezizomycetes; order Pezizales; family Pyronemataceae; genus Trichophaea; species Trichophaea hybrida. The sequence continues at coordinate 17,567 of WHVE01000163.1, forward strand.
GTATGGTTTGTCCCAGTATTAGCATGATACTAGAAATAACATTGGTCTGATCCGTAACGCACAGCTGACCCGAAGGCCCCTGCTTGGCAGTTACGTTGCTTCGGCAGTATGGTTGGTGTGTCCCATGCCTTGGCCAGTACTATGGGTTTTTACCCCATGATTACTGTCTGATCAAGTGTGCGTACTGACTCCACACTGGGTAGCTATTCCCTATGCTGAGACGCAGTATTGTAGCATAGACTATTATGGGGAATTCACCCGGCTATGTTGAGCCGTCTGCTAACTCATCAGTAGACATCCTGAGGGGTGTGTTCTTAACCGCTGATCTTTGAACAGCGGCAAGCCTGGGAGACTAATCCTGACGTACTTCATACGCATGCTAAGGGGAAACCCCTAACATTACCTCCCTCTCAAGTTCTGGTGACCTCAACAGAGTACTCCAACATAAGAAGTGATTCTTTTGCAATAGTTTACCACTCAGACAGCGTATACTATAGGTATAGCTAATCTTTTTGACAAAAATAAAAATAAAAATAAAAATAAAAATAAAAATAAAGGTGACCTCCACTTTACATAAAATCAAATGTGGTGTGAGTTTTAACAAAAGAAATCTATTTATTCCTTCTCTTTTTCTTTTGTGTTTTCTTGTTTTGTTTCCATCTGTCATCTTTTTCCATCTCTGGTTTTTGTTCGTAGAACTTGTCAATTAGTTCAGGTGCTATTTCTGCTAGATGTTCGTAGGATTCCCAAGTATTTTCCTCGTGCGTAAATCCTTCCCATTTGACCAAGTATACATGCTTCCGATGATCCTCGTCTGTTGGTCCACTGGCTATAATAGCTTCGGGTATCCATCCTTCATTGTCTGCTTCTATTGGTGGAATATCTTTTTCTTTAACTTCTCCCTGGTACTGTTCTAGCAGAGCAACAATGAATGTAGGATGTATTTTCCACGACGCTGGTAGCTCTAACCGACACCATCGTTTGTTGCTTCCGATTTTACTGATCTTAAAAGGTCCGTATAGTTTGTCGTCGAGTTTTCTGCATTGCCTCTTGGTTCGAATATTTCTCCCATCTAGCATTACCCAATCATTGACTTTAAACTCTGGTGCTGGTTTTCTTTTTCGATCGTAGTATGTTGCCATTTTTTCACGACTGCTTTCAAGTTGTGTTTCGAGCTTGCGATAGACGTCTACCATGTAATGAGCGTATATTTCCGAACTTTGGTTTTTGAATTCCACTTCGGTGGGCCAATTGGTGCGTGGTTCATATCCGTAGTTTGCGTAGAAAGGTGTTATTTTGGTTGCCGCATGTTTTGAGTTGTTATATGCGTATTCGGCCATTGGTAACATTTCTTTCCAATTGTCTTGTTCGTAGTTGCAGTATGTCCGTAGGTAATGTTCAAATGTTTGATTCATCCGTTCTGTTTGACCGTCCGTTTGAGGGTGAAATGCTGTTGACATTGAACGTTTGATTCCTGAGAATTGGTATAAATCTGCAATGAAATGTCCAGTGAATACTCCGTCTCTGTCCGATACTATATCTGTTGGTAGTCCGTGATATTTCCACACATTGTCTAGGAACAGTTTGGCTACTACTGATGATTCCCGTTTGGCTGTTGGTATAAAGTGAGCCATCTTAGTGAAGCGATCGATTACTACCATGATATTTTTGCATCCGTCTGACTCTGGTAGGTCTGTAATAAAATCGACTGATATGTATGACCACGGTGAAGATGGTAATTCTAATGGATGTAGTAATCCATGTTTCGCATGTCGGGGGCTTTTCGTTCTTTGACACGAGTCGCACTTGTTGCAATAGTCTCTAACTTCCTCTTCTAACTTGGGCCAGTAGAAGTTTCTGGTGATCAGTTCCATGGTACGTTCTCTTCCGAAATGTCCTGCTACTTTGGAGTCATGTTCGCGTTTGAGTACTTCTCTTCGAAAACACTTTGGTGCGTATAGCCTGCCTTTCCATACCAACATCCCTTCTGTATCTATTCCAAATCTTTCGTCAACGTTCTCCTCCTTGTTGCTAACTTTTCTTAATATCTCCTTATATTCTTCATCTTCTTCTACTTCAGTAATCCATCGTTCTTTCATTCCGGGTGTTAGTTTTTTAACTGAGAATCCGGCGAATGATATTCCTCCTATTTCCTCATCATCAATACCCATTGCTCCGATGATCATCCAAAGTTCTGGTCCTAATAAAGCTTTCTTGTCTGTACTTTGCGTACCTCCCTCTCTAGAGATGAACTCCGGACATCTTGATAAGGCGTCTGCTTTTCCATTTGCTGAATCTTTTCTGTATACAATCTTGAAATTATATTCTTGTAGTACTTCTGCCCATCTGGCTTGCCTTCGATTGAGTTGATTGGTTTCTTTAAAGTACTGTAGATTCATATGGTCAGAGAAGGGATAGTCGTATGTGTAGCTCCTTGGAGGTAGCATTGCCACGTTTTGAAAGTGTATACTATGGCAAGCATTTCTTTGTCGTATATTTGATAGTTGATTTCGGCGGGTAAAAATTTCTTGGAGATAAAGGTGACAGGGTGCATTTTAGCATCTTCAAACTTTTGCGATAGAATTGCTCCCATGGCGAAGTCTGAGGTGTTAGTCTCAACTACTGCTGGTTGATCTTCTTGATAATGTTGAAGAATTGGGGTATTTTCTGCTGCAACCAATACGCATATTTTGTAGTAGGCCACTTTTTGTGGGTCTCCGAATATGAAATTCTTTCCATCTCCTTTCAACGTATCTGTTATTGGTGCTACGATTCCAGCATATCCTTTTATGAATCTTCGATAGAAGTTCCATAATCCCAAAATGATTTGGACCTCTTTTTGTGTTTTCGGTATTGGCCATTTGGTTATTGCTTCGCTTCTGCTTGGGGCCATTTTCAATCCTTTTCCACTAACTAGGAATCCCAGGAATTCAACTTCTTGTTTATCGAATTCGCATTTGTCGATTTCCACCACTAACTCATTATCCTGAAGGACCTGGAGTATTTTTCCTACATACTCATGGTGTTCTTCACGAGTTCCTTTGGTTGCTATCATAACGTCGTCGATGTAGCATACTGTGACATTATAGTGGTGTCCTAGGAAAGGTTGTAGGATTCCGTTCATCCATCTTTGAAAGGTCGCAGGTGCGTTTGTTAACCCAAACGGCATTACCATATATTCGTAAGATCCAAACTTGGTTCTGAAAGCTGTTTTCCATTCGTGTCCTTTTGCCAATCTTACCAGGTGGTATCCGGATTTCATATCCAACTTCGTGATCCACTTAGCTCTTTTCATTGATTATGTAGTTCGTCCATTAAAGGTAGTGCGGTTTTGTCTTGACCGTAAGATCATTTAATCGTTTGTAATCTACACAAAGACGTAATCCTCGACCATTAGGTTTTGGTACGAATAAAATCGGGCTTCCTGCTTGTCCCTGAGATGGTTGAATTTTTCCTTCCCTTATCATTTTATCGATGTATTCTCGCAGTAGTTTTTCTTCTTCTCTTGATAATTGGTATATTGGTCCGACTTTAACCTGATCAGCCGATGTTTTGAGGTTGATTTCGTGGTCGTGAGGGCCATGATTTGGTAATTTCTCAGACTCCTGGGGATCGAATAGTAACAACCATTTATGGTATTGAGGTGGTAATTTCTCTGCCAATTTAGTTGTATTACTGAATATGACCGATCCGATATTTATCGCATCGCTTCGAAAAACTATTCGATCATCGTACGTGATGTTCCAGTCTGGGTTTTTCTTTCCATGATTGTAACATTTGCTTCCACACTCTGTAAAATGTAGGTGACCGTATGATGTTCCTTGTGCTTTATGTTTCTCCAGGTACCATGCTGGTATTAATACGTCGTATTCTTTTTGCATTGGTGCTACTTCGAACGTTTCGAGTGATCGATGGTTTCCGAAGGCTAAACCTAGCGGAATGGTATACATACCCGGTAGCTTTACCTTGTTTCCTCCAAAGTCATTTGCTCTGACTGAGTTTTTCCTCTTGACCACTGGTACTTTAAACACTTTTGCACATTGCGGTGATATTGTAAAGGATGTAGATCCTAGATCTAACATTGCTCGTACTGGGAATTGTTTGCTGTTTCCAGTTCCGTCATCGTAATCTATAAAGAACTTATAGATTGGTCTTTTTCCTATGCGTGTTTGTGGGATTTTGTGTAGTTTTTTGACTTTGTAAAACACAAAGTCGTCTGATGTATTTTGTCGCTTGATTGAGTTTTCTTCCTCCGTGGGAGGTTGTTTGCGTTTTGTAGTCATCCTTTCGTCAATGACTGGGCCGTAGCAGGTCCTTGAATTCTAATTTTTTAGTTAGTTTGAGGGGTATACTTACTTATTGCGCAACTACCGTCCAGCAGTTTCATCCCTTCCGGAATCCTCAAGGTTGCGACCGGTATCTATATAAAGGCTTTCTCCCGCCTAATCGCCAAAATTCTCCACGTAATTAACAAACTGTTCTATTATCTCCTTACTCCGAGATGTCTTCAGTTTGGTTCCACCAATCATCCGCAATATCCTCACTGCTATCCTCTGTTATCTCGTCTCCCTCGGATGTTTGTACTTGCCCTCTTTTTCCTTATCACTCTCAATTTCGTAATCGTCGACTGGCGTATCTTCCAATTGGTCGAAACCTCCTACTTTCAATTTTTGATATCCTTTGGGAAAATCCGCTGTTCCGCTGGTGACTTTTACTGCTTGGAAGCACTTCATTGTTCCGTGTGCTCCTTTTCGCCCCGAAGGCCATGCACACCGTATGCATTCCTTTGCCGCCCTTCTTCTTTTTTCTTCTTCTGGTGGGACTCCTTGAATCATTTGTGCGTAGGTTTTTCCATCTGCGCTTTTGAATGCTCGAGGTACTGATCCTTTTTGATTTGCTGGTGTGTATGTTGTTTGTTTCTTGAAACGAGAGTTTTTTCTAAAAGGTGATTTTTGAACTGACCCTGCTTCCGAGATTCGTCCTGATGCTTTGGGGTCTTTTTAATTATTCCGAAGTTTTTTGCCATGGCTTGCCATATTTCCACATTCTTTCCAGCGTTGAGGATAATTTCCCTCAATTCTGCGTCTGTTTTGTCCGCTGGATTGACTGTTGACAGTTGTTTAAATACTTGTATTGGAAGTTGTGACATTAGCATGGTTCGATAGGCCACGCCAGTAATTCCGGCTTTCACGTTCAGAGTGTCGTATTCCGTAATCATATCCTGGATGTTTCCCTCGTATCTTACTTCCATAATTGCTTTGTACGCTGCCCCTGTTGAAATTGATTATGGAATCTGGCGTGTATTGCGGCTCGGTAATCCATCCAACTTCTTTCGTGTTTTCCGGTAGATGCTTCTGTTTCCCATTGCATATGCCACGCTAGGGCGTGTCCTTCTAGGCGTCTCTACAGTATTGCATTTTTATTCCTGGTCTAGGGAATAGGTAGGGTTGGTCTGCGATGTATGTTTCCATGCACATCCACCAGGTCGAAATCCTCGGAACTTTTTCCTGCGAACTTGGGTGGATCCGTTATTTTAATTCTTGAATCCCTTGGTCTGTTGTTATGCCTTGTTCTGGACCGTGATCTGGACCTCCTTGTTCTAGACCGTCTGGTTGGGGATCTGGTCCTTCTGGATCTAGGTCGTTCAGATGGTCCTGGTGGAGACGGAGGTGGTGGCGGATCTCCTCCTGTTCCTCTGTTTCCGCTTGGTCCTGGTTCAGGTTCAGGTTCTGATTCTGGTTCAGGATCAGGCATTCCGGCATCGGTACCAGATCCTCCCCGAAGACCAGGTCTTGGGGCTATATCTGAATCTGTTATTGGAGAAATGCTTCTGTTTCTTTCCTCCGTTCTGTGTCTCCATTCCTGAACTTGTTCGGTTCTTCCTTGTCTACCTGGTGTTGTATTAGACACCTTTGCTCTTTCCACCGCTTCGGTTAAGCCTGTAGTTTGCTCTGCGACCTCCTCAATCCTGTCCGCGATTTTCCGTAAGTCGTGGTAGTCTGGTACATTCTTCTTTATGTGGGCTTCCAGGTCTGTTATTCTTTTATGTATTGCGGTGTATGATACTGATAGCGAGGCTTGCTTAACCCTTAGTTGTGCTTGCTCTTTTTCACAACTTTCTATTTTTCTTTCAAGTCTTCTAAACTCGTCTGTTGCTCCAGCAATGATTTGCTGTGATTGGTCCTGGATGACATCGATTCCAGTTCTTGTTTCTTTCAGTACACATTCAAGTATCCTGATTTGCTGTTCGTGTCCTTCCAGTACTTGAGCTCCGAGGGCTCTGTTGGTTTCTACCTGCTGTGCGAAGATTTCGCAGTCTTTCCGAACATCGTCGAATTCGACTTCTATCACTACTCTCTCGCTGTTGCAGCATTCGATTAGATTCTGCATTTCTTGATCGAGTCGTGATACTCGTGCTTGTACGCTGTCGATCATTTCGGTGTCCTCGTCCTGCACTATCTGTTGGTACTTCTGTCGTGACTGTTGATAGTGCTCTTGTAGTTTCTTGACCCATTCTGGTAGAGGTTTGGGTGCTGCCGAGGTTGGTTTGGAGATTGCTGTGGACACTGGTGCTAACCGGTCCGCTCCAAAGGTGAGTCTGCGCCTGGGTGTCGACATTTTGAATATTCGAGGATGTTGTGACACTTGCTCTGGCTAGCGCGTAAAGAGCTATTGTTGGACGTGACGGCAACGTAAACACTGATTGTTGCAATATTTTGGACAGTGTTGTGGGCAACAAGGTATGTTTTCGTTGTTTCCGTTATGTCGAATATTTTTGCCGCGCAGCAAGCTTTTCTTCGCACAGTACACAGTTCATGAACGTATTTCGGATAACGTCCGAAATATTATACTGTTAGGGGGATACTGCAGCTAGATGTGACTTATCGATATTGTTGTACCAACTTGTGGTAAAGGCGTATCTTAAAATAATAATCCAACTAAAGATATGGAATTCGATTGTGACGCGTTACGTCGTTGCACTGTATGTATAAATACGGGCATCTATTGCAGTATGGCCCTGTTTAAAAGTCGTAACTGTCTTGGAGATAATCTTCCGATGACTCGTCAAAGGCGACTTAGAAGGAAGTTCACCGGTATGGAAATAGTGGTAGTATTCTACCCAAAGGTTATGACGAACAAGGTATCGTGCGAGGTGTGCGTATTTGGCTCGAGTGTTTGCTTGGGCATTCAAGATGCGAGCGTAGAGAATCTTCTGATTGTCTGTAATAGACATAAAAGTTTATTGGTGAATATTCTTAAGGTAATTAACTTAATAATATTTCAGGTGGTTTTTCCACTGTTGTGTTCTGACTGTGGTTTGTTCGACTGTTGCTTGAATCGTTGTGTTTAAACTTGTGGGTTTAAGGTGGTCTTTTATAGGTGAGTATTTCCGCGTCAAACCATCCTGCTAAGGGGTGACGGTACTTCTCTGTAATCTATGATGTGTGTGTATAGTACTATCTCAATAACACTCAGTCCACCATAGTGGATGTTCACATAACATCTGATCGTTGCTTCAGAGCCGATCTCGGTAGTTAGTTGTGGACAGTTCCGTTTGACAACGTGTGGTTGCGTAAGCCACCACCAGGAATCCCCAAGGTTATCCTGCATTTTGATGACGTTGCTGATGCACATATTGGACCATTACTTCGTATTAGTTATCTTTCCTCGTATTGAGTGGAATAGTGATCAATGATTCAATGAGCTGCCAACCCATACATTGCCACGTACCTAGTGTCATCGGGTCTTATCCGTGTTCCCCGAAGGGGGTGCCCTCTGTCAGTTATCGCGGTACAAACGCGACAGAGCTGGGTTTCGACAGTCTAGATCCAAGCACTTATCTTTTAGGTAGAGTTAACTACCGGGGTGCAGTTAGCTTATCTCCTTTGCTTGTTCCAGCTCTAGAGATAGCAAAGTCCCGCATACTAAGATAATATCACTTGTCCAATCATATCCATGAGGCTAAGTACGGGTATGGTTTGTCCCAGTATTAGCATGATACTAGAAATAACTCTTGTCTGATCCGTAACGCACAGCTGACCCGAAGGCCCCTGCTTGGCAGTTACGTTGCTTCGGCAGTATGGTTGGTGTGTCCCATCCCTTGGCCAGTACTATGGGTTTTTCGCCATGATTACTGTCTGATCAAATGTGCGTACTGTCTCCACACTGGGTAGCTATTCCCTATGCTGAGACGCAGTATTGTAGCATAGACTATTATGGGGATTTCACCCGGCTATGTTGAGCCGTCTGCTGACTCATCAGTAGACATCCTCAGGGGTGTGTTCTTAACCGCTGATCTTTGAACAGCGGCAAGCCTGGGAGACTAATCCTGACGTACTTCATACGCATGCTAAGGGGAAACCCCTAACTGGATTTTAGAAAAGTTGAAATTGCAACCATCTTTAATGTATTCCGCCATTTCTGCATCAATAATATCTTTCCAGGTATCCTGAACATGCTGTCAAAAGGCTGCCCTTATAATGTTGTTTTCCTCCGAATTCAACTCTGTATCCTGTTCGGCACACCATTCCGTATGTCTCTCTTTGACCTCTGCTGCAAGTCATTTGCCAGCTGTGAATTCTTGAAACACATCCTTCGAATTATGGCAGCGACGTGGAACATTGTCTATAAGGTCTGGGGTTTAGTCATCATGCGAGTCATACTGGCAATAGAAATAGAACTGAATACCAGAGCAAGAGTACTCAACTGCACGCGCAAAAACACTATGCTGAAAGTGGCTTGTGTGCCGTACAGCATTGCGTACAACTCCTACAAGCAATCCGGTCATCGTTCTGATTTCTCTTTCATTCCAATGCGAAACATCCTAATTGTCATTACTTGGCTTGTTCATGTCCAGGTATATAGGCACTGAAAGCCAAATAACGTCCAACTTGTCAAGCCACTTATGCCACTTGAGAAATTCATCAAGCTATGTCAGGAGGTGCTTCAACATCTCAATTTGCATCATATGGAGCAGATCAGGCTTGGGAAGATCACTTGTGATGCAAACAAGATCCCATGAGATGTTGAAGCCTGGATTCACATTGTGGTGTTTGAGTTCGGCAAGATTCAGAGGTGTATTTCAATCCGAAAGTATACAATACATATCATTATCCCACAGGTTGTGTCACTCGTGTTGGCATGGTAAATTATCCATTCCCTGTCTGAGTCATTCGCACCAGTAGCATACACCATTGTTGATGTTATGAAAATCATGGCGCTCAGGATAATCTGCCATCCATGCAGCCAGTGTCGAATAACACAGCTTGAAGTTGTCATTAGCACAGCGGGCATGGATGATGCTAGTCTCAGAATTGAGTAGAGGTTGCAGTACATGCTGTGGTACATTCTGAGAGACTATTCGGTTATGCTCCCTCTGAGCATTTATTCTTTTCACGGGAACATCACTCATCTCGATGGCAATGGGCAAAAGAGCGACCAACGACTCACTGTGTATGGTGTGCTTCATCCGTGAGGCTGCAGATAGGTTGCCGATTGTCATATATATTTTCCATGCCTTCTTGTTGCCAGAGGAATTGGTGAGGTGGGTGGTGACAGACATGAATATTAGCAGCACCAGCGTGTCACTGATGGATAGTATTGTCTACACAATGGTGACCATTGTGAAGGATATATGAAGAATGCTTACCTGCTTATCCCACCACCAGTCTCCAGTATGTATCTCATTGTAAACATGGTGCCCAGTATTATTCAAGCAACATTTCGGAGTGTACATAAGATGTTCCTCATATTCTGGGTGCCGGAGTAGCCATTTCGCACACTCTATATTATCATGGTGCCTAAACTCAATGGCATCCGGATGCTGCACATTCTATGCCATCTGTAACATAGCTTTCTTCCAGGAGCTATGGCCAAGTCCATTCTCCATTGTATTGATTTTCTGCCCGAGGTGGTGATTCGATTTCAGTGAATTGTGCACACTTGTTTTCAAGCATCAGCTGCACTTCAGTAAGTCATCGATGACGTTGGCAGGAAGACCTTTTGATATAACAAACTCTGCGAAATTTTACTACTCCTCACTGTCAAATGGATGGAAGGGGATGTTTATTCATTGCTCACAGTTATGCTCATTGTCAGTTGAAAGGTATGTAACCGTAGCACCAGCATCGCGATATGAGATGTTTGCAATTGTGATTGAGTTCAATTCGGATGGTTCTGGAGAATGAGACATGTGAAACGCAGGAATAACATAGAGATCGTCAACGTAGTTATGATTTGGGTTACAACCACTCTGAGAATTGTGAACGCATTGCTGGGAGTTTTTTCAAACGTGTTCATATAGCTTGGAGTCTGTCTTTTTCTCGAGTAGTTAAACATAATATCAGGGATGATCACTGTCAATGTGTTTGTAGAGCCACAGGTCAGACTTATATGGTTTCAAGCAAACAGGATGGAATTGATTTGGAGTTTGTATGGAAGCCATGGTGCGTATGGTGTAAATCATACTGAGAGTTGAATACAAAGTGGGTCGATTGTTTTGAGCATTGCTATGCAAGGGCCGTTGCCATGCAGGGGTTGTTGCCATGCAATCAAGTTCAGTGCCACAGAGGCTCTTCAAGGTGGTCCATAAAACATGCACTTTTAAGAGCATCACAACCTCCATTTAATCCACTTTCAGTTTAAAATGCTTTTAATAGTACGCTTGTACTGTAAGTGCACTTGGCTGCCAGTGCATTTGGGCTGCTAGTGCACTTGACTGGGCGAAACACAGCTGAAAACATTCAATATCACTTGTTTTTCATTGCAAAACACATCTTCAGAGTTTATGATACCATGGAACCCAGTCAAATGTCTGTGCCTGGAAAGGTGTATGTACTTCCAGAAATGCCAGTGACACTGTTCTCACTCCATATGGCAGGTCCAGACTGTTTGATACACCGCACTCTATCATCATGTTTGAATTTGCTGTCACAGCCATATATTAGGAACTCAAACTGACAGACTTCAATGCTTTGACAAAACACTGGAATGATAAGAGTGTCTCACACTCAAGGAGTGGTCCAAACAACTCCAACAGTTGTATAAAACATGCTGTACAATGTTCAGGCTGGAAAAGAAGTGCCGATGGTGGCCCATGGCAAGAAAAGCTCCTTGACAAGTATAATGTTTGATATCACCAACAGTGTCAACTCTCTTCTGAGCTGCTCCACACGATTCCAGTACCTTTGAAGGTCGATTCTTGACTGTATATATACTGCTGTACACTCCCTCCATTTCGATTCTTCTCCATCTTCTCTATCTACTCCATTTTTTCCTATTTACCACTCTCATCTGATTGTGTTTTCACACATTAACCCTCACCCTGACCCTGCACCACTTCATATATACCTCAGAACATTGCAATGCCACTCAGGAATATCCCATCCACCCCATCTAAAACTAATCCAATGGAGGACACTGTCCGCCTGGATGGTTTGGCGAAGCAGTTCATGGCCAAGCATATTTGGGGCCCGATTCAGATGTATGCCATTCACGGTGTCAAGGCTGATGGTTCGATTGAGCTAATGTATGATATCCCCTTTTTGGACCCAGTCTCTACAAGGCACTTTGCACAGTTTCAGGGGATGGGGAAGCAACAGGAATCGACCAAACTCTAACATATTGAATGGTGGAGTGAGTTGTAGGCATTTCTTTGGGACTGTATCAACAAAACTTGGGTGCAGATGAACTGGTACCACAAAGAAAACCCACCTTTACCTACCCACAGTGATACCAACCCCAACTCTGATGACTCCAACGACTGCAACCACTCCAAACGTGGCAAAGGCCATGTGAAGACCAACATTTGGTATCCCGGGACACTGAAGCTGCAGCGTCCCTCCCACAAACATGCCACACCTCCGACCATCATTGCCTCTGCCCTCCAGAAAAAGCTCAAACTCAACGTCATCTCCACCGATGCCGTCCCTACTGGCCCAACACCTATGTACACCTTCTGGGTCTGCATTGTCGACCCAGAAAGCTACAACCCAGAAAGCTATGACCATTGGAACGACATCTTCAATCCCCACAGCTCGAATGGATAGTATCTTTCACCAATTGAGACGCTCACAGCAAAGGCCGTATACCGTACTGTGAGTCGCCTATGTCCCACAAGAGATGTCAGTTGTATTTTTGGGTGTCTAGTCATGCCTGGCGAAATCTCTCCGCGGCAATGTGATTCAACTCGACTCAACCGCAATGACTCCATTCCCACCTTCTTTGCAGTCACAGCATTCAACCCTCTCATCATTGTGGCTATTCTGAAAATAATGGCAGTCGCACCTCCTAGTATCGCAAGGGCTACTGAACCACCACAACCACTACCGTCTCTTCCAAGAATACCTGGTGCCTCTGAACCGGCCTAAAGCCCAACGTCTGCTCCCAGGTGTGTTGCAATATACCACTGAACAATGACACAAGCGGAGAAGACTGCCACGCACCACGTCAAGTGTATCTGTCTCAGAGCCAAGTCGCCTGCGTGGTTAGACAAGCCAATGAATGATGTGGCTGCATCAGTAAGGGCTAAGATTGCAAAATTGAGGGAAGAGATATTGGAAGATTCGTTGGTGTCAGTGGGCGTTGAGGAGTTGTCGGTATTGGTCGAAGTTGAAGAGTTGTCAGTATTGGTCGAAGTTGAGGAGTCGCAAGCGGTGGTGGCATTGCAGCTGCTGCAGGAGACCAGGTCAGAATAAAAGACAATGTGGGACATTTCGTCAGTGTCAGTGGGTGTTGAAGGGTCATCAGAGCTGGTGGCCATTGGCATGTACCATGATGTCAAGGTGATCATGAGCTTCACACAGCTGGAGGTAGCGTATTTGACTGCACCATGGATGGATGAGTGATGATTTTCGGTATGTCTAACAGTACTGCCAATGACTAACATACTGACACGCATGTTAGGTTCATGTATGGGGGCTGGTAATGGGTTGGCATCTTGTATTTGTATTTGGTGGACTCATTTTGGCATTTTACAGAGTTTTTTTTCGTCTCATTTGGGATTTCTTGGCATTATTGTGTTTGTTTTTGTGGGTCTGGCGGATGCAGGTATTTGATTGACTCATTTCAGTATGTTCCTTGTCATTCCTGCAATTGACTAGCAAGCGAATGACGCGTTAGGGATTTGGTTTCTCTCTTTTGGCATTGGGTTTTCTAAATGTTTTTAGGTTAGTCAGGATTGTGTTTGCATCATCAGGAGTTGCTTCTATTTTATTTGGATGGTACACTACACTTTGGTGGCAAGCTAATATGACATGGTGTCAATCTGCCCTTTTGTGGGAACACCTTTTAGATGCAATGCTCAGCGACGTGTCAGTCCTGCCTGCACTGCAAAAATCGCAACTCCATCCACTGCAACTTCACTTTTTTGGCACTCTTTCTGCATTCATCTGCTTTCTGCCTTTCTGCCATTCTTGCTTTCTACCAGTTCTGCCTTCTGAAAATGACTCGAACAACAAAGCCACTGCAAAAGGCCGTATCCTGAATTCCAAAAGCCGTACAGGCCACTTCCGGAGTTGTCTCCCCAATGCCACGTACTGCAGATGGTAAAGAGTGAAAATCCACTTTGCGGGCTGACAAGCAGGAGTGAAAGCAGACGAAGGATATAGGTTCACGTATCAAACTTTCGTCTTCTGAGATCGCCTCAGCATCTACACTTATTGTATCCGCGGCAAATCGAGCCCTGAAGCTATCTCATCCCCCACCGAATCAAGTCTCCAACTCAATGTTGCCAGCACCCTCTGTTATTTCCGTCAGTATTCATTCTGAGACAAACCTTAGTCAACTTCACTGTCCATATCCATCATTATCAGCTTCACAATTCACCCCAGAGTCTCCACCGAATATACCTGCGAATCGATCAGGCAGCTACAAACAATATGGCAGTTGAAATGTCTTTGCACCATGTGACTATTAAGTTACTGCTGTACTGGAAACAATGCGTCAAATGATGGAGAAGCAACTGTTGAGCGAGGGACCATTTCCAACTAATGCAGAGTTTATACTGGTAGGATATAAAATTTCGAAAGTGGTAATAGTGACCAACCTATTGTTTCCATTCAAAGTCAGTTGTAAATTGCTGGCCCAAGGGATATAGGCAGGAAGGAGTCAATATTAGCATCCCGGAACGTCAGAAGGAGTACCTCAAGATAGTTAAATATCTTCCAGAATAGCATCCTCATTGACTAACCGGTTGCCCTATGTCAAATTGATATCAGTTCCAATCCAGTCAGATCACACATGATCAAGAAGGCCCATGATTGTGTAGGAAGATTATACGACTGGCATAGTTTTGTGGACAATGATGAGTGCTGCATAAACATTGACCAAATACGTTCAGATTTTACATTCACTGTGCACCAATGCGATCGTACAAATGAACCTGGGGTGAATTCCGTTTGCATCGCTTAGTGTCGCTAACACCACCAGGAACGAGCTAGCTACTTTCTTGCCAAGGAGATTCCACAAATTCTATATCTGCATTCTTTCCGACGAATACGCAAATGCAGCAGGCATTTGGAGGGCTTCCATCACTGGATTCGAGAACAGACACCCCCACCACTGATTGTGTTGATAGGTACGGCATTATATTATGCACAGACTGAGTGCTAAGGAAATGGAGGTTCTGCTGCAACCACAGGTTACAAGTGATGACTTGGAAATCCGGCAGAAAATGCCCAAGTGGGAGTACTACATCAATCGAGATAATGACGGCAGTCAGTATGGCCTTCACAAGCCATGCAATTGCTCAAACATTGGGCAGAGACTTTCACTGATCTCATGAAGATTTGGAACGATCACCCATCGTCATCAAGACAGAAGGTAATCAAGTCCATATGGGCGACGCTCAACAACCTCATTCCATGTGAGACAGGCGCAAATCCCATGCCTGCCATTGCTAGCAAACCTCGTCGGGTGGTGTTAAACAACACTGCCATGGAAGCCCTGATGACAGAGCTGGACATCAAGATTCCAATCATTTCTGCAATCCACATCCCCATGGTTGAAGATATGTTTTTCGATGTTCAGGATAGGGTTGACGATGGAGACAATGATAGGGACAATGAGCATGATGACACACACAGTGCCATGAGTTGCGCCCAGCGACATCGTGGCCCCCAGCTGGTCAATGATCCGGTCGAGAATGAGGGGGTGGCAGAGGAGAATGAAGCTGGGGATAAGGATGTGGATGAGGATAAGGACAAGTACAATAACATTAAGTCGGATTCAGTGGATGACTGGGAATGTGAGAGTAGTTTAGCGAATATGCTTCAAGCTGGCTGCAACGTATAGCATGGCATTGGGAATGGGAAGAGGTATATATCTTAATATTAAACATCATGCATACTGTATCCTTCGCCCGAGCTGTGAGTGCAATTCTTGGCATCGTATAAACATCGCATGCAGTGAATACTGTGTTATGTCAATGTGTACATTGCACCCAGGCATTATATTGGAAGTATTATGGATCAATAATCGTGCGCACTGTAGGACTGCATCGGTAGGAGATACTGTGTCAGTAAGAAATAAGTGCACTGTATAGCTCCGGCAGTAAGGAATGCTACGTCAAGAGGCGCAAATGCAATGCCAGGGGTTGTGTATACGCATGTGCAGTGTCATGCCACGTCAAGCCTCAAGAGGTTTCAATTTAAGCATTTGATGCACCCAGGCTCATATTCGTCATGGGCACTACATTGTTTTTTTCCCAATGTTGATTACTATTTGGAGATGTGGCAACACAGTGAAAACATATTGGCAACTCAGAAGGCATCACCCACTCAGAACAAATAAATGACTGCCGTACTCTACATGCCCAATACAGATGAGACAGTTAAAGCATCCTTGTTGACCTTTAAACATGCTAGTATTCCAGCTTTCCAATTGATTAAAAAATAACCACTCCCACCGTTCTTATCACAGATCAAACTCCTTGGTGCCACAACTCAAGTCATGAATGTCCCATGAATGCATATGATCAACTGCTGTCCTGGTGAAAGTGATGATGAAAGTTCAGCTGAAACTAATTATGATACTGATTATTGGCTCCATTGCCATGGTGACTCAGATGATTCACACTATAATGCAAATCATCGTGAGACTGATGATCAAGTTGATATGTATGTATCTGATGATACCAATATCATCAATAAGAGAGAACAGCCAGATGTACATGTGGCCCATGATTTTCCAGACTGTATATGGCCAGTTCCGATGTCGAAATGAACTGCAATGGTAGTCATTAACAACTCTGCACCTGTGATTATTTAGGAAATACGAAAAGTACAAGAAAATATACAACGTTAGAGTGTTGATCTGTATTTCATATGTCTTTTGATTTTGGGTTTCTTATAATGGGGCATACTATTCATTTTGAAATATTCTTTGTCATTCATGAGAAATGTTTGATATTTGGGCATGTATAATAAAAAGACTGTTAATACGATATATTAGTAGAATACATATGTTGGACTGATTGGGATATTGTTTGTACAATTTTCAAGTTTCGTCTGAAGGTCAGATGTGTTGAAGATGAACAAAAGGTAGGCAATGATGAAACATTAGATATGGTCAAAACTAAAATATTTGTGGTGATTGACACATACTACAACATACTGGAATTTACAGCTGCAGATGATTAAATTCAATTTTGGCTATCTTTCCTCTACTTACAAAGTCAAACTACCATGTTGCGACACAAATTTACACATTGTAGTTGTGATATTGAACCTCATTGAAGCCAGATTTGAAATGGTCAAAATCTTAAATATGCATCACTCATTCAATTAAATCCAGGATTTCAAAAGTTGCATATAAAGTATTTTGCACCTGTTTTTGGATACATCTAATAACCAGGTAATTTGGCTGGATCCTAAATATGGAGTCAACTTGGGCAGTCCTGTCTGGTTCGGTTTTATTTGCAATCTGAACAGTAAATTTGGAAACGATTCAGTTGCAACTTGAACCCGGACCCAAGGCTCCAGGTTGGGTCTGTTACTCACTCTGCTTCAATATTGTCAATCAGTTGCTTACTTGCTGTCTGAAGCACTCTCAGACTGCGGAAGTGAGGATGAGGAACTAATGTAAAGTACTGACCAGTAGTCAGTCAAACCTAGCCCGGATGACTTTTGAGATCTATTTTCCTGGAGCCTCCAGCACCTGGCCGACTTCCGATTTGCCTTGTTTGATACATTTCTGCTTGTTCTTCCATTCCACTTCATCATCTGCCGTCTTCTGACCGACTTCCAATCCAACTTGTGCCACAACGGTCTTCTTGTCCTTCAGTTCCGCTTCATTGTCTGTGATCTTCTGGCAAACTTCCGATTCACCTCTTTCCACACCTTTCTTCTATTTCTTTGGTCCCACTGTATTCTCTGCGGTCGGCTGGCTGACTTCCGTTTCACCTTGTTCCATACTGTTCCCCTGCACTTTGAGTCAGGCTTCATTCTCCACCATATCCTGATTGACTTCCAGACCTCCGCACTTGGGCTTGCCTCACTTCATGCCTTTCCTCTTGTACTTGAAATCCATGGCCATTGTATCTTCCACAGTCTATGGAAATTTCTTCAGGCAGCATCATTCTATTGTATTTATCATTGGACATTGAGAGCACCTACAACTTTATTGACAATTACTTAATTGCATTGCAGCAGCCAACTTGTTCTCTTCCATGCAGAGCTGGACCGTGTGTTTCTCATCGCAATTGTCAAGAGGTTGGTATTGAGATAGATGTTCGAACCGCAGTAGTTTGAAGTCAGACTTACAAAGCCATCTGGCAATATTTGGAGGTCAGACAAAATATGTGGAGAAGGCGCAGCACTCAGATTATGGGGAAGGTTTGGACTATATATACACCAAGAGTTACTCAGCCATTTACCACTGGTTCCAGCTCACCAATGATGTCTTAGAGACATCTGGGGTCCTGCCGATTGCCTTGTTTGATTCAACTCCTTCCAATCACCACACACTAATACCAACATGTTTTTCATTGAATATAAGTTGCTCCAAAAATTGTTCAACATGTCTTGTGACTTCTTCTACAAAATCTTATATGATATTCTTTGTAAAATGACAAAGAGTATTGTTGTCTGTCTGTTTGACAGAACCAAAGTGAATCATGTTGAGTTTTGAGGGTGACATCACAACTCCTGCCAATCTCCACATCAGCGAAGTAAATCGTCCGGTCTTGGAAGCCCCGGGACCCTCCAGAGGTGGCGGAGGTTGATTTTGAATGAGGCACTTTGCAGACCCTCCAGGAGTTCTCTGGGACAGGCGAATGCAGCCTCAGCGCCCTCCCTTGTGCTGCTGGAGGCCTTGGACTGCTCCGGGAGATTCCCGTATCACAATAGTGTACTGCATAGCCACTTCTGCTGCCTCCAACGGTGATTTGGGCAATTCCCAATGCATAGCAATGTCCTCTGTGGCCGCGTCCGAACTGTCTGTGGACCTCCTGTACATTCTAGGATCACCCAGGAGCACCTGGATCAATTTGTTCATTTCGAGATGGAATCTTGGTGTGTCACCCATTGTCCGATGTGCCACTAGCTTTGCATAAATTTTTGGCATTCATTCTCTGCAGCCTGCCGCTATTGGCTGAAACAGCATATATCCATGCTGCACCCCAGCAGCACCTCGACACCACCTTGACAAAAGCAACACAACCCCCAAGAAATACAATTCACGAGAAACACAAACCCCAAGAAACACATATCCCGAGAAACACAACCACCGAGAAACTGACTCCCACTTGACACAGCTGCCAGGCCCTTCGTTTCCTCCCCTGCTGAATATAGTGCTACATAACAGGTAGAGTACTCAACAAAGCTTGCAATTCTTGCGTCCACATAGCTGCCCATATACTCAATGATGGCCACCTGACAACCAGGACGAATGGAATTCCACTGTCTCCAGCATCTCGTGTTCAAGACTATATCAAACATTGGTAGCTGTTGATTATCAGATCGAGGGGGCACACTGCTGGCTGAATATCTACCTGCAGAAGTGCCGAGAGAGTTCGCTCTTCATTCTTTTCATGTAGTCTCTCATGGTGCAGTTGAGTATGGTTGCTGACATGCAACCCTGTAGTGGGGTCATATACGATCACCTGCAATTTCCCTGATTAAACATCATTGGCTATCACATGTCTCGGATGCCAGAGCCAATCATTTCGGATGGCCAACGAATGGCCATCCGAACCATTGACGAACATCGATGGCTATTCAATGGCCGCGGTTGCTTCTGCTCTGAACCACTAATGACAAACAGTCAGCCAACAAACGGCGGAATGGCATTGGCCAAGCAGCTGATGCTCAATGATAACAAACTGACAGCTGGCAACCAGCTGAATGGCGCCAGCCAACAAGCTGACCACGGCCGGAGGCCTGAGAAGATGTGCCCACTGTGAACAGCGAAGCTGCTCTCTATCGAAAGATACCTATTCATCTGGAGGTTATCAGATCAAATGGATACCACTGGTCCAGAGGCATATGCCCACGGGCTTGATGTCACGAAGAATACCGATAGTTTAATTATAATCTAATGATGATAAACCAAATGGAGAATCGAGAGATGGAGGCCACGGTAGATGCGAAGGAACGGGCATTGGTTCGAAGGTTGTCACAGTCCTGGAGCTCTAGAGAACAGCATAGATAGAAGTATTTGTTAGAAGCGATGACGAAGGTATAATGACCTTGGGTTCTTCAAGGGTAGAAAGGTATCATCAACCTTCTCAGCAAGTAGAACAAGCCTTAACAATATACATATTGAAAAGCTATTCTTTTTGTTTAGAATCTTTTAGTGATTTCACATCCCGAGCTAACCACCTCATGTACCTTCAAAGCAAGTCCCGAATTCAGTACAGATACTACTTTGAACAGGTGAACCTTGAACGATGCTCCCGGTATTACTCTCAATCATCGACTCATTACTCCAAACAACCCCCTTTCACATCTCATCCTCCCAATCTGCATATTTTCTAGCCCAAGCCAATCTCTGTCTTGCATGCTCTGCCTTGATAAGAGGTCTCATTGCAGCTCTCTACTTCTTTAGGTTGAATTTCTTGAGGCTGTGCTTGATTGAACGAATAGACCAGTCTGGGGCTGCTCTGTAATGAACCAGTCTCCATCCTTGTTCTCTGTGACTTACTGCTTGGCACAGAAGGTGTGTGCTGGTATACTGACTAATTTTTGCTGATCTACCTGGTGTTTGAAGGTTGTTGTGAGTATATCTGGGAGTAAGCCCACGGTGGCCAAGATAGCAGTCGATCAAGGATTGAATTGTAGTGAGTGGTCGGTCCAATCCATTGGTTTTAATTTTTGCGGCTGACTGCCAGACACTCCATCTCATCACTATTTGCCCCTTCTCAAAGTCTGACAGTTGCCCCATTATTGTCTTTGTGGGTACATGATTCCGTATAGGCAAATATATTGTTGCACTCGTTGGGAAATGTGTCTAACATGATAACCTGTGTCACAATACTGTACATCACCTGCATATATGTCCACATGTGCATTTGACATGTTGAATGAAGATGTGTTGTTAATATTCAACATTTCAACAATTTTTTCTATCTTGATCAGAATCATAGGGCAGAACATATAGCTATTGCCACTTGGAAGTATGACTACCAAAATGTTCATCTATTGCCACTTGAAAATCAAATAATATAAGGTGTAATTTTGTTTGTATTTTGTACTTTTTCATTCCTCTCATATAATTTCTCAATACTATATCAGATTTGATTTTCTTGGTACTTCTTAATCCTTAGAGTGAAAGCATTTGACTCAGAATTAATTTATTGTCTGCTATTGAAACTATAATATGTGAATCTTGAACTATATCCATTAGAGATTATTTCACTATGAATATAGTTCAATATGATAATAACAGTCTATAGGTGTGACTGTGGCATTATATGTAAGATATTGATACATTATAGATATATTTGGTGCTACGATAGAATATCGTACAATGATTGCTGTAGTGAGTGTTGATACTTCATAGCCACCAATTTTATATTGCACTCAATGGACAAAATGGATATGTTCAGGCATGGAACCTATGAATGAACCGGTCGAAGGTATGTGTGTTGAAGTTTAACTAGAATTTTGAGCTTATGAATATATTGCCATTTAACCAAATTCCAATCATCTCAATCAACAGATTATATACCAATACTTTCATGGGATATATTCTGCGAACATTTTATTCATATGGCCTCAGGTTGGTGATAAGTCAGTTGGGGTCAATTGACTACCGAATTACCTTGGAATTGATTTATATTCATTTCAATTGATTCAAATCAATATAATATTGAAGTTCAATCACTCTAATATCAATATTCTGAGTATGGGTAAAGTAACACTTTGTACAACAGGTATCATAGAACTGATATTACATTATATTTATAGATTGTGAAATCAACTTTACTGGGCATTATCGATAAAATTCTGACTGGTTTCAAATGTTCTCCTATAGATAATATATCTAAATGAACCTGTTAAAGATTTTGTCATTCATTACTCATCATGTTGGTAATATATATCTTTTGGGTCAATTGACTTTATTAGTAATAATGCTATTACCACTATTATCAATAATTTCAATTTGGATCTGCTTACCAAGCCTCAATACATGCAGGTTACAAGACTATATATATAACCATAAAACAATTATAGTGGATAATACAATGCTTTAACTCAATTGACTTTCAAGTTTTCTCCAAATAGTTTCTGTTCAATAACTTCATATTGAATAGTATATCAGAAAATTTCTGGTGTACTAGAAGTGTAGTTTCTATTCTCTAAATATCATGATCTATATTGTACAAACTTGAGCTGCACATATGACCAGTACCTAACCAGAATCCCCTTCCCCCCACCACAATCTTTCCACCTGCAAAATAAAAACTAAACACATCAGCAAAAACAGATTTGTGTTGATTAAGGTAATTCAATGTGCTGCGCCCATGAAGGCTGAAACACAATGTGGGCATTGGCGGAAATGGGTCATTGAATGGTATTGTAGCGACGACGTTCCGAAGCTTTTGTTCTCCTTGAATGAATGCGCTCCGGTTGTACTTTCATTTCCATGAATTCTCTATGCTACTTTCATCAACACTTTGGTCAAGTCAAATACCATGGGCACAAATGGGGTCATGACCCGATTCGAGGCAAGAAACAATTGCCTTGTCTTTGTCGTTGAGATGTTCGAAATAAGTCTTCATTGGTCTTATTCAAACCACTTGTACTCTGTATGGCCATCTCTTACACTGTTTTAATGTTCCAAACTTACAATATTCGTCTTCTTCAACTTACCCAAATTGTTAACACAGTTCATTTGATCCAAGTTGGTATCTATTCTCATGATAATGATTTTTGTATGCAGATGATGTGTTCAAATAATTCTCATAAGTTGACATCACTAATCGTTGTTGCAAATATTGTTTCAGCGAACCTTGGATTTAATATAGTCCTTACTGACAGATAACAATTATGATACTAAAAATTGCAACTGTCCGTACAATGATTGCGAACAAGAAATACAACGATCTTGAGAACCAAAAACCGATATCGCAAGGATCAAAAGAAGTGTCGCCTCGCCATTATGTATATTCCCTCCGTCGGATACCACTTGCTCTCACCCAACAGTCATTGAGGCCAGATATATTGGAGTCAAAGCTCCCATAATTCTCTGAACTGACTTTTTCAGTATCCGTAATGTTGAAATTGTCATTGCAATTGTCATATGTTGTTGGTATTGAGTTTGCTGGTGCTGCTGACATCAACAGTACTGGAGATTATATTATGTTGCACATGACTTGGTTGGAGTGCAGATTGTGCAGCTTCACCTTTGGCGGTCATATGATGAAATGTGTTGTCGGAAACATCAGCAATCTCTTCAAAGACATACAATCGGTACTCAACCTTGTATACTCCCTAGTCATTGTACGCCATTAATGTATTCACCTCAACGACTCCTGTCCATCTTCGCCTTTGATAACTCAACATTTTGGCATCTTCAATTGTCTTGGTCTGGACCTCAAGAGAGGTAGAAAGGACTTTGGCTTAGAGACAACAAAATTGAATCATGTATCGACAGTTAGTATTCATAACAAATATGATTGAATGTTATCTCACGATGTGCACTTTCACCTGAGCCGAACTCCACTGGTGTCTTGTATTCACCAGTTGTCCATACTCCTAGGCAATAGTGAATTGCAGTCGCTGCAAGTACAATGAACAATGAATTGATCATATTGATCATTCTACAGTCTTGCATTTCCAATTGTCCTACTCCTGCAAAGTATGTATCATAAAGGAGGTCCATGATTTTGGTCACCGCGAAACAATACTTGCAATACTAAAAAGAAATATCAGATGACACATTTCAACATTGTTTAAAGACATACTTTCTTTCCCGCTGAGGGCATGTGAATCGGTCTTGATTGAGATAGTGTGCGACGCATGGTTTAACTCCATCCTGGTCCATTGTTTTGAAGCCATTTAAAGAATCCACCTTCTTCTTGCACTGATATACCATTGCTGAGCTTGAGGAGGTAATCTTGCTGAGGGCCTTCATACTTTGTCAGACTAAAATCCACGTAGAGAGGATGAAATAAATACCACCAAAATGTATGCATGAGGAGGGTCGGTGTATTTCATTGCTGGATCAACTTTCGTAAGTTAATGATACCACCACAATTGGATCTGGGCGGTCTTGACAGTATCAGTGGGGAATCGGCTATTGAACATTGTATATATGCCAGCGATGGGCTTGCCCTTTCGGCAAGCACCAGTGCTTCGATACTGGAAACTGTCTGTTGGATACCGTATTCTGCCCCAACTATTTGTTCTGTCATTCCGTCAATAGATTGCAAGCAAGTGAACTCTTCCCAAAGCTCTTTCAAGATCGCACAGTGCTTACCCCTGTCTATAGGTATCATGCAAGATAATAATGATTAGAATAAGAAAATCGTTGTCTCATTATCAGAGTCCATACCTTCTTGCAAGAAATCTCAGGGGTTCTTTGCCCCAGCTCATAATTGTGATTGATTTCAATTTGGACCTTTCGTCGACTCGGGGGGTGAGTTTGGGTGCAAGGAGGAGTTAGTCAGTGAACAGCAGTGTGCTTACTGGTATGTCTTTGACAAGGGAAAAGTACATTTTTGTTGTTCAGGCAGTGATAATCTTACATATCAGGAATGTCTGAGAGCTCCTCATTAGTATCATCATCTTGTTTGGATGGTCGATGACTTCAATTGGATGGAGGTGGAGAATGCTTGCGCCTACTAGTCATTTGATTGGAAAGTAGTGTGTACTAACGAAAGAATAAATGAAATATAAAGAGCATATAATAAACAGGATAGAGAGTGTATGAAAAGTGTAAAAGATAAGACGATAATAGTTGTCGAATGGATGTTCTTTATTGTTCATTAACCAACATGGCAGACGGAGCTACCTGTCCAACTGACCTCCAGATTTTGGCCACTCCTGTCAAAACATGTTCTATTACTTGAAAAGAGGATTGTTTACTGAATTATCATTCACCTAGAAAGCAAGAATCATCGTGAGGAACATTGGGCTGCATAATGCCGAGCGGATCATGGTTGAAATACCAAGAGCACAGGAGTGTGGTGTATGTTTACGGTATAGACAATGGAGCACAGTATACATTTCTGGTATAGACCATGGAATATGTCGTTCCAGCAATCAACATTGGATTCGAAAAGTGCATTAGTGTTGGAGCACATCAGCAAGATAGCTTGAAATGGTAATCATCGTTTGAATCTCAATAAGCGTCAGTAATCCCATAGGGTGTAGTGCAGACACCGAATCGCAGACACAAAACATTGATAAATGTTTGAGCATTTAAGTCTACAATTGAAAACGTCGAGGCTACAATGAATATCTCAAATCAAACTATACCAACACTTCATAAGATCACCTATTCCATTGCTACTCAATTACCCCAAATAAACCCAAGCAAAATTTAAACAAAAAGTGAAAACATTCCAAGCACAAACCAAGCAAATAATAATCAGAGCGACAATCTATTCTCGGTTAAATCCCAAAGCAAATTGCCAACAACGACGTCCATCATCTCAGTTTTTCTTTCGCTGTTCATCAAGCATCAGCTGGGTTTCCGAATCTGGAGATGGAGGATTGTCCAAATACTTATGGTTATGCCACCAATTGATGCTTTCCCCCTCCGGATCTGAAGGGAGATAGTTATTACTCCAACTGATGTGGCTCCTGTTCTGAATAACTGTCAAATATTGTTTTTGACAAATAACCCTCCTCTGGATAAGTTTATCCCTGGCCACAAGTTTCGCTGGGGACGATGGAAGGCTGCAAGGTCTGGGTCATCAAGTTGCCAATTCGTCGTTGGATGCTTCGCCTATGTCGTCGATCATCTCTTTCTCCTCAGGAAGGATTTTGCCCAGTGGTAGGAATGACCTTTGCACAGGTATTGGAGTATTTAGAACGGTGTGGTTTTGCAGTTGAACACAATAAAGTGTTCGGACTTCCAAATTGGTCGTCAATTCAAGCCATGCAAGTATTGAATTTTCTTTCAATATTGGAGCCTCATCTCCAACTCGCGGTCATTTATTGTCACCCTGCGAACATTTGATGCCCCACAATTCGCTGATTCTTCATGAGTGATCAGGTATCCATTCATTTCCTCTGTGTAGAACGGCCAATATCGTTGTATCAATGATGATCGTAATCACTGTGAACTACAAAAGGTTTTCCTGATTGGGCCATTGCCAACGGAAGTTCTTCTCTCCAGGGCATTTCAATGTTGTGACACGATCAACGTATAGCATAGTATAATTGAACACTGCCTTATTGGAAGGGTTCACTGGACATCGATACTTGATTGGCAATATGTCCTCATCACCATCCAATATTGACAGCTTTGACACAGTGATCATGACGACAGAGAACATACCTGATTCGACGTTTTGCCTTCCCTTTGGTGTATTCTCCACTGGCGATCTGCACTGCCTCCTTCTTATGGCAATTACTGCAAGGTCGTCAATGGTGATTGTGCATTTTCTTCTGTGGACATTATTGGCTCAAGAATCAGCTTCCCATTGATGAAATCGCGCTCTCTGACCAGCTATATCCATGATCAAATTCATGCATTGTTTGATTATGCCGTTCAATTTGACTTTGAAAGATTGCTTTGTGCTGCAGATCCCCAGGCTCGAAGTGATGCTCAATATTAACTCTTTGACACAATTGGCCTGCTTGGCTGTTGTTTGCTTCACTTCATAGAGACCCACCTCATCTAATGTCCAACTAGATTCCCCTATTTCCATTTCTGCAGCCCCTACTTTGAGTTGTTGAATCACCATCAAAAGAAAGTTAGTATGTCAAACAACGAAGTTCATTGTTCAACCGGGGCAAGAGAATTAACATTGGCAATAATTACAGAATTTATACAAAACAATTGAGATGGGTTTCGAGGGTTGTGAAGATGGAATTTAATGTTGGCGATACCAACTTGAAATACAATGAAGGTACAGAGAATATGGAGGAATATGGAGCACAAGGAGATGAGAAGTAGATTGCAAGCTGGGCGGAAGATGGGGGTATGATATAGTTCGTCTCGCTCATACCATAATGATCGAACTGACTAGGCCAAGTTGACTTCCGGAATCATCGTCTGTGGCGGCAAAGAATTGAGGGAATTTCTATATTCCAATGCCAATTTCGATGAGTCAAACATTTAAATCGGCATCTCATTGATGAATATCCAGTTTTAGACGTCTACCTTGCCACCATACACCCTGCTATGATGGTGCCCCATAATGACGTAGAACCTATGCAGTCAGATTGAAACCCATTTGCCATGAGTTCAGGTCCGATACAAAATTCAGTCTCCAGGGGCCAGTCACCTACCGTGGGAATGCCGAGTTGAGTATTGAGCAGATTGTCGTGATGTATACAATCGAGGTCGATCATATGCAAGGCATATCTACTGACTCCTGAGTGGCCATAACTGTAGGACAATTGATGATTGCACTCGGCTGGTGAGAATGAAGCCAAAGTTTGATAGAACCCCTTTCACTGAAAGAGGAAACACAAGGGCAAGGGTTTCACCGGATATCTCGACTCAAAATAACTAGTAATTTTCTCTACTGCACATCTCGTCTTTGCGCCAACAAAAATATATATCCAATGAGTTCGATCAATTGTACACTTTGCAATTATACAATCATGTTTACCATTATGCTGGTGCATTCATTAATCACCTCCGATGTGACCATTGAGAGAGGGTGAATCACGTGCCTCTGGAGCAGATTCCAGACGAATGATTCACAATTACTGCTGGGAATGATGTTCTATATCCAGACTATTTCTCTCGATGTCCAAATGATCCGTATCAATCTTCCCACCACATTTCTACAAGTGAAGACAATGACAATGGCGATGGCTATATGGATCCACTACAGCCAATGTTCGACTTGAATGAACTACAATCGATAACATTGGACTTGTGTGAAGCCTGACAGGCACTTGATGGTGATTTCCACATTTTGGATGAAGAAATCGACCATTGGGCTCCATTTGCTTGTGAGCAAGAATAGCGTTTGGCACACTGGTGTGTCAAATATAAACTGAATAGGGCGGCCAGCGATGACGTAATGAAGTTTCAGGGGGTAAATACGAACTTCACATCTGCATATATTCTGTATACTATCATTGATGAAATGATCTATGCACTTGGAATTGACTCATGGAAATATGGTAAGGTCAGTTATGCAGGTCTTGTCAATTCAGAAGCGCTATGCAATGACCGAAAGACCTGTTTTCATTATCGAGACCCTGATGACTGCATCGAGTTTCTTCTTCAACAATCTTGATTCATTATGCATACGGTATATGCACCAATCAAGGATCATCATGAATTGAGGGAGAAAGTATACTGTGAAGTTCACACATGCGATTGGTGGGAGAATGAGCAGATATGGGGTTTTATTTCGTCGATGCGTTGTCATAATAAAATATTCTTCATACTTGAAAAGCCTGTCGGCTCCACTAGTGTTCCGATCTTTGGCAGCTCTGATCAAACGCATATGTCCAACAATTATCACGATAGAATGGAATAGCCGATCCACTTGAGTCTTGGTAACATTAATTTGACAATTCGATCAAAGCCCTCAAGCTTTGCCAGTGTCGTCATCATCCGGATTGCACTACCTCCGCAGCATCATCACAGTAGTCATGGCAAAACAGCCGCCATCAATGAGCAATGAGAATACAATCGGGAAGTGCCTAGATGGGTTTTCAAGATCGTTTTACGTCTTCTCAATGCTGTTATCGAGAAGGCAAAACCCATGCTCCATACTGATGATAACATACAATGATTCTTTGCAATGGTCTGTGTATGGACGGCCAATTACTTTTAAAAAATTCACTTCCATACAATTAAACAGTCAGATTGCCTAGTGTGTGAAGCCCCAAAATCGTTGATTGCAGAGGGCATTCAATCTACCTGGCCATCCTGTAATTATCGCCTGAAGTTCCCAAGGATGATTCAAACCACAGGATTCGATAATCAAGACCAAAACCATGCAGGTGATTATCTTATGGTAAGAAGCGTAGCGACGACAGGAGGCATCTTTCGGAATATAAAATGTGTTTCATTGCATTCATTGATTGTTCTTGATGTTTTACACACAATTTCTATCAGTATTCTGAAGCATTTGATGGAGTGGAGAGTGCCATGTTTGGAGTTTCACAAATGAATTGACCGATTCAATGATTTTTGGCAATATTGCATTTTTCCCCAGGATTTGGACGATACAATATGCACTACATTGCTGTGATACAATGGAGTGGCAAAGGTATCAAAGCATTTGGCCGTGAGATTGTTTCCTTTGTCGCGATGATATCTTTCGATCCATTTTTGGAGCAGCAAGGTCGAATCAAATCCGCCATGCTGAGTCAATAACCTTATCCACTTTCACCTCATGACTCAGTATCACAACCATACTGATGCAACAATGAAATATATGGAACACTGTCTCAGTGAATATCGTCAACACAAACTCGTCTTTAGTTGACTTTGTACCAAAAAGTCAACGATGAAGGTTGCTGAATCTCTGCAAAAGCAGCTTGACACCAATATGCAACATGAATACGAGAATGATTCTGCACGGTTATATCTTACCACTGTGGCAAAACGTCATCGCATTGACGAACACAACATTCAAATCAATTCAGAAATCATGTCACTTTAATGTGATGAGTCTGACTTCAACTTTGTCAAGATGCATCTGTTGAACTACTTGTCAGATCACATATGGCAGCTGGGACAATCATGAAGTGTAAGCTCTGAACAATCGAACAGGGCAATGATAGCCTGAATGATGTGTACTGACAATCAAACTGCTGTGAGCAATCTTTCCAGATTTTGCACACAAAAGCCTGGAACGAGGTATTCCAATTCAAAGATCAAAATCTCAACATTGAAAGATTTCGTCACGAAAACCAAAATCTATTTCCCCCGTGTTTAGCAATTCGAATGATGAAAAATCACAGGCCAGGAATCCAGTTTCGAGCTGACATCTCATTCTGGTGTGGAATGCACACAGGGGACTTTAAAATCACATCACATGGTGTTTCAAAAGATATGGTAACTACACCGGATATGTTGATAATGACAAAGAAATCCGTCATCCAGAAAATGCTAAATACAGTCATTATGATTCCACTTGCATTCCAGTGCCATCATTTCAAGGCCACAAACAGACGATTCACATTAGGATGTACTGGACCAGAACAATGGACTGAGAATCAGCCTCCCCGAATAATACAGTTCTATTGTGGTATGGAACGCAGGGCCAGTTCAACTTGACTAGAGGACAAATTCCAGCAACCTTACGAGGTCTTTTTATTATTGCGGATATGATGTCCAATCCACAATCACTTTTGGCCCATGTTACCACAATGGTTGTGGGCCCAATATGCGAAGTTCTGGGGATGGTGATTGTTGAGCTGCCAGATCAGACACTTACATTACCTTTGGAGAATGGTAGTTATTGTTGAAAACCCCTTTTTGGCATTGCATCAATGTATGTCATTCCTTTACACATGATTCAGTGTGCAGCCCTTATACTTCCATTGTCTTCCGATCCAGATATTAGTCGATAGTTTGAAATTAACACTATTGACTTAAATACGTTCAATTCAGTATATCAGTAGATCGGATACTTTAAATTGTTGTTGCGTATATTGTATCGGTCGATCACTTTCATTTGGGGAAGACATTAGTATATTATTGAATATCAGACATAGCAGGACGAAATGTGTAGCTCTGAAGATGAAACATGGCATCGTGTATGATAATATGTTATAAAGATGACATAAGTTGATATTATCATGAAATCAGGATAAGTGGGAACTAAATCCTAAACAAGAATCTTAAGAATTGACAATGAGTGTTGATATGTGAGTTGCCAACTTGGCAACAACTATTTGAAATGCTTGGAGTACAAATTTTGTATGGTGACGGTGGCAGCATGGGGACAAGTTTCAGTAATACTTAAAACGTTCAGAACAGTATCGACCGTACCATGCTGTCTCAGAAAGCAAATCAGTTTTCGCAGGTGCACTTCAAAAACCCCAATTTTGAATAGCTACTACCCATATGCTCCTTCAGATTGGTGGCCGTTGGGTGAGTGTGGCGGTGCATGGTCAGAGTGTTATTACTGATTTGTCTGCAGGGTATAGAAATTTCGGAAGGGGTTTTTTGAAACTGTTCTTATACCTAACCGGAGTATATGCTCTGACAGTCTCTTTGCCTCTGACATTGTTCAGGTTTGTCACTGGCTCTCGTATGTACTACTTCAATTGGCCCTCCCACTGAATGTCAAATGCGGTATTTTCGTTCCATATAAACGACTGGGAAATAGTTTTCCACCTATACTTGATGTTACTTCTCTTTGTCACTTCGATTGTTGGGGGTATCTACAGTGATCATCATTCATCAATGGGTCACTGTGAATACGTGCAGACAATATAGGTCCAGTAAATGCAGAGATTCTCCAGCATGTCAGTAATTTCAATAACATTGTCATTCATGTACTGTAGGCTGCCTGTCTATGGGCCACCATAATATTGTGTATATCTCAATAAGCTCTGCTGGAAACATAATGGTGTTGGTGTTGGGGTTGGTTCCAGGTTCAGCAGTACCATAGCTCAGAGGCATGTTTCGAGGGTTTGTAAACACACAGTAGCCAGATCAAACAATATGCGGTTGCTATTGCTTGTTTTCCTCTGTAGCTTTGTTTACTTGGACGATTGCAAGTATATTATACAGCTGGAAAAGACTGTTAGCCATGGTCATGGCAAAGGTAACTGCCTGATGTCCTCCAGTTTGACTGCAGGTATTACAGTAGGAGTTGATTGAGATGGTTATAGCAATGATGTCAAGTGATATCTGTTGAACATATTCCAGATCAGATTTCAATGGTGTTCTCTCTGTCACCATATTCTTGGTTGTATTATGTGTAAACTCTGCCAGTCGCAGAAGTGTTAACCAGACAGTTCCCTGTCTGGCTGCAAAAGTGCAGTGATATTATTCCACAATACTAAGAACCTTGTATGTAATTCTATCAGTCTACAGTTGGAAAGCTCTTAATATATATAATAAAGTTCTCTAAATTTCATTCAAGTATTGCTGAAAGTCAAACATAAATCCAATATATATGGTACTGAGAATCAACTTACAAATTCAATATAGCCAAAAGTAGATATTAATAATCATCTTTTGCAAATTGTTGGGCCATGAAGTCACTCTCCATTGTGGCCATCTATTTGGCTGGATTGGTCAGGCGATTTACAATAGTGATGATAGTATCATCATCATTGCTGATTGTAAACTTGATAATTGGATTATTGTAAATTTGCTGCTATCATATACTGGACACATCCAATAGCTGTAGAAGTCCATACTGCTTTTGGTTTGCCAACTTTGTACAGATACCCACTATTCAGCCCAAAATCCACTCTCTGACTGTCTGGAACAGATGTGGCCTGAAGAACTGTCATCTGACCACTGACACTGTCCAGTGAATTCAGAAATCCCCACCACCAATAGTATTATAAATATCATATGAGATGTTATTTTGGATTTCACACAGAATACAGAGATTGATACTGATACAGTGCAGTATTGGAGCTTTGCAATTTTTCCAGTCATTTTATATTTGGTTCCAATCTTGTATTGTTCTATACTGTGGTTGGATTCATAAATATTATCTGTATGCGTTGCTGTTCATGATATACTTAGCTCAAGTACCACTCATTTGGGTATACTGTTTGTACTTTGTCCATACAACCATCAACCTGAATATCACATTCAATCAATTGATCTCCTATACAGTTGCTACTGTCAAAGTTTGGCTCTCCAAAATATTGTATTGACTATCAGCCAATATCTATGTAATAAATAACTATTGAGGCAATGCATGGAAGTATGGAATCAGTGTAATTCGGGCGTGTGGTGAGAGCATCCTTCGATATAGTTCTGCATACCTTGATAGTACTTGAGCTCAAGTTATATTTTTTTAGAGTCTCCAGGTGTCACATTTGTCAACTTGTAAAGAGTGGCTGCTTATGAATATACTTGAATACTGAGGTGTCTGTTTGAACTTTCAACTAGTCACCATGAAATGGGAGTACGAATAATTGATGACAGCTTTCACTTGCCACAGCTCTTTGTTCTGGATTCAGTACAGAGTTTCTGTATTGTGTTAATTGCAAGAATAGTAGGTAATGATTCTGTTCATTCATTGATGAGAGGTTTGAATTTGTAGTTGCTGTTAAGGGTTTCCGCTTAGCATATGTGTGTGGTACAGCAGTGTAGCAAGACCCAGGCTCGCCTTGTCAGATTATGGTGTGGGGGAGTGAATACACCCCTGATGGTACTGCTGTCATGTGAGCGGGAGGCTCAACATAGCCCGGCTGAAATGCCAGCAAATCTCCTATGCTGCAATACCAGGTATTGGCATGGGCATGCAATCCCTTGTAGAGACAACACACATTTTCGATCAGACAGTAATCAATGCTCTGATCCTATTCAGCTTGCGAAGGCACGGTTGAAGAATATGAAGAAATAAGCCCCAGCATTGACCAGCTGAGCTCCCTAGAGCAACCCTTATTACTGATGCAGCATAATACCACTCTGGGGACTCTCAGGTCAGCTGTGCATCATGTGTCATGTCAAAGCTACATTCGTGATAGTGCATTGTGGAACACACCTGTACCGGTTCTCTATGAAGCCTACTGGTGGATTGGGCAGATGATCGTTTTCAAGCAAGCGAGACTTTGCTATTGCAAGAGATGATATCATCAGGTCTAAGCTTCCTGTGCCCCAAAAGTTAACACTACCTAATAAATAGATGTCTGGGACTAGATGACAGACCCCGGCTCTTTCATCAGCCAAAAGAGAAAAAGGCATTCTGAACATTCTGAGCATTTTGGAGATTTTGGGACGTTCAGTTCTCTTATAGTCAATTGTGTCGGATGCAGTAATGGAAATGATGGTGAGTAATATTGGATCCAAATCTTGACGGAATTTCCAAACTTGGTATAGTGTTCCAAATTAGATATAGCCTAGTTGGATACATTTTGTAATTGCTTGAAGTTAGCTACTTTTATTTTTGGAAAATGTAATGAACGTATAATTCTGTGCTGAGTAATGACATGACACTTGACATTAGCATTTAGAAATGACAAATCAAAAACAAACTGACCAAAATAGATAATATTATTAATGATATATAGTTATTTGTTACTCATACCTGGAGGTATTCCAAATATTGTTAGTTTTATCATGATTTGTCATAATGATATATAAACCAAAAGTTTCATAATATTACAAAGCAAGCAATAGTATGTCTATTACATATATCATTCTTAACAGTAGACTGACTTTCAACTATAACACAATGTAACAGACTAAGCTATTCACTTTTAGGACTACTGTACCAAGTTTGGAAATCTCCCAAGGATATGAAAACAATTTTACAACACATAATTCCGCCCAAAGTACACTTCATAATCAAAAAAACCTCAACTGAAACTGCAAAATACTTAGAGGACTCAGAATGCCTTTTCATTGTTTGCTGATGTTTGAGCTTCAGTACATAACACGAAAGAGTACTTCTGCCACATCAAAGATATGATGCGAGGTTACTATTTATGGGGCAAACTATCAGCTGGTTGCCAACTAAATGCTTGATGGATTTATATCCCTGTCACCCACTATCCTACCTAACATCGAGACGAGAAAACGAAGTTGAAGTTGTAGTCAAACGCTTCTATCAGCAATATTGCGGAAATTCTGTGTGCGCAGTACGACTTATACGTGCTTCAGGTGCTGAAGATAATTACCTATCCTCTACCATTGTATGATTGTGGCAAAACCAGCAGGCACTCAATCACTGTTGAGATACCCAATAATGCTGTGGCCCATATGTTGTCACAAGAAAATCACTATTTCAAACATCAAGATAGGCACAGGCAATGTTTGATGAGAATACAGTTTACGTGGACTGCAAAGCTCGGCCAAGTCAGGTCATTGTGGCCCACTGTGGATAAGGATCATATGAATGCACAGGCATCATACTTGAAGGAGAAGTACCATCAAGCCTTACTTATATGCCTCCGCATGGGCATGGTCATTTTGGCCGCTCTTCCACAAAAGACCGTCTCTGTCTCCAATAGTCGACAGGGCAAGCTATAACCACCCGATCCACAGTCAGAAACAACACAGCAGGCATCAAACCTGAAATATTATTAAGTTTTCTATCTTAGGAATATTATAACTCTTGGAACATCTTGTACTTTATGCCCATTGACAACATCGATGTGATTGTTCATTATGCGCGCATTATCCATCGAACATGTTGCAGTGTTGCTAGTTATCAATGACAAGCGAGATTTCTTGTTTTCCACCACGTTGTTGACATATACCACCACTATATACACACCAATTAACTCTCATTGGAAGCAATTCTTGATGAGTCCAATGAGAATAATCTGCAGGATGCTTACAACTTCTAAAGGAGGCAGCCATACCTCAGCAACCCTCTTAGGACTCTCATAACAGTATAATATTTTGGACTGTTATTTGAAATAGAAAAGTTTTTATGATCTGTGGAATTTGCAACAACAACTCCGCATACTGTTTCAATTTGTTAACAAATTCATAACGAGAATCGTTCATAGTGTACCTTTACCCAAAACACTGCCCAGGAAGAGGTAATACCAACTGCAGACGTTGCAACTTTGTTCAACTAATTCAAACAAGTTACTACAATACTCGTTCCTGACCAGGACCACACATATTTCCTCATTGGCAATTGCACCATGGCCCCAATCAGATGGTGACTAACATTTGGAGTGGGCCAGTTGGCACCAGTGTCTTCAGCAGTCACCGGATTTACCAGTTCTTGGTCACAACTCTTGTCGGAATGGGACAAGAGACTACAGGAGCATATCGACCAAACACAATAACAATATTGCATGGTTGAAGGAACTGAAGGGAACCCAGTCACAGAAATGACCGACAGCATCCAAACACAGATAACCAGTTTGGACCAAGAGATGAAGCAACTGATAGTGTGCTGCCACAGTGAGAAAGAAGCAATAGAGGAGGAATTCAACAACATACGGCGAGATAGGAAGATTGTGGCCCAGCAAGAGGAAACAATACGAGCGATAGGGATTCAGGAGCTGGAGGGACACGACCAGCAGATACGAATCCTTGAATTTGTATCGAATGCAGCCAGAACAGGAATTGAAGCAATCCAAGACCAATTGCAATAGAATATTGCTGGAGCAACTGACGAGTTCAATGAGTTGCGAAAGCAAATATTGTGGTACAAAAAGGAGCAGCAGTTGTTCTTGGTCAAACACGGGTCATTGAATACAACACTCAATGCGCAGACAAAATGACAGGGGAAGCAGGAAGATTTTGTCAAATACAACATACCAGATGGAAAAGATTTCTCAAACCTACAGGCCAGAGTTGAGGAAGTAGCTGAACACACAACTGGCCTAACGGTGGCATTTGGAAAAACCAACTTGTCATACGCAACCCTGGTACATCTTGATCAACAACAACATTTACAAGCCTGGCCATATCAGACCAAAGAAAGCAATCCGAATGTGTCCCCTATCTCGGATTCCAATGGCGTGGATATTATACCAATATCTAGGGGGATTTGGAACAGATGCAGGTATGATCGATCCACCTCCACTGTATTCCAATAATACTGCAAGGCTACCACCATCCAGCAATGTTGGAGGGATCCACAACCACCCCTGTCACAATCACAAATTGCCTCAGGGCGAGGAAATGGATATAGGAGATGATCGCAGTAACAACCCGCACCGACCAAGAATATAAAGTGGAGGCTGAAGATCTGCGACCAATTGCTGGAAAAGCTTCGGAGGACTTTAACATGTGGTGGATGTGCATGAAGTCACATGTGCCGGACCAGCCCTACCTGTGCTCAAAACCAGGACTCAAAATACAATATTGCCAGGAAAGATTATAAGATCACACATTCGCTTGGGACCTGCAGTGGCAAACAGAGGCAATGGCTGGGAAACATACATGAAGATAGACGGAGTACAGGGCAGCTATCTACGGTTGTTTCCACAACAAATACCACCAGTGGATGGGCTAGCAACTGGATCGTCATATTCAATTACTGGACTGTTTGGGCCATGGCAACAGGCTCCCCCCACCCTGAAACCATGGTGGTGCAATTAAAATATGGAATGATGACCTGAGAATTTGTAAAGCTGATCAATTGTATTATAGGTGTATGCTGGCAAGTTCTAGGGAATCTGCCATGCTGAGGGAGTGTTAAATTGAGCTGTTCTTGTAGGGATGTGATCCTCAGATATGAACTTCAAATAACCAGCAATGTCAACCTGAATACTGTGACAGCAGGGCCCCAATATCTCCTACCAACTTGTACCTACCGAAGGAGATAGAAGAGCCACTGCTAGTGAACATCCCTCATCAACAATATCTAAGGACCATTGAAAATCGAAAAAATGATGAATCCCAAAAACTCACTCGCCCACGCCTGCAAACCCACAAATCCAGTTTCCAATACATCGGACCATTCAGGACCCTCCCACCTTTCACCCTATCGTGACAAGGTATCACCCACATACTCCTTACAACACCCTACTATCCAAGATCAGTTGTCAGCATACAGTAGATCCCTTCGAGATTGTAAGTCTATTATTGACACCATCACTATTGGAGGATATGGCAGCCCATCACAATGTATATGCTGTGGCTAAAGCCAGTGAACAACAGTTGGAGGGTGGTTGAAAGTGGCAGGAGGTCTCCACATGATAATTAGGAGTTTGGTTGGGAATTGTGTTGTATATGGGGGTACATAGTTCCCCTGCAGAGAGGGACTACGGGAGGAATGATGGACGGAATTCCACCCACCCTATTTGGGAGTATATGGGCCAAACACAATTTGAGGAGATTAAATGGTACTTTCATCTATCCTCCCCAGATTTCCCAATGATAGCCCTAAGAGGAAGGCGACTATGGCACAGTAAAGTTGATCTTATTGTGGACCAACTTCGGAAATGTTCACAGTAATACTGCATGCCTTCAACACATATTCCCTTGGATGCAAGTATGATAAGAGCTACTGGGCGGTCCCCTGAAACATACAAGATACCAAGCAAGCCCATTCAACAAGGATTTAAGTTTCACTGCCTTGCTGACCATAGTTACATCTGGAATTTCCATCCAACCTTAAACCAGGCTGGTCCTGATCCTGTTCCATCAACCGATGGCCTGACTGACACAGGACAAGTTGTGTACCATTTCTTTCAAAAGCTCCCAAGTACTATGTACTTTATTGTCTACCTGCATAACTTTTATACAACAGTTCCCTTGTTGGGAAGATTGTGTCATGATATGCATATGGGTACCTGTGGAACAGCATACCCTTCCTCAGCTGGATTTCCTCCAGAACTCAAAATTCCAAAGCAAGATATTGGAAAATACAAGTACCATGTCCTGAAAGTACTTACTGTTGAAGACAGCCTTTTTGGGCAGCAGGTTGGTGCACATGTGTGCTTTGAAATGTACCAGTTACAATTCTCAGTACTGTATATGACTTTAAATCTCAGCAACAGAAGCTAAGAAAGCGGCCAGGGAAGAAAAGCACCAATGCAAAGAAGTCCCGGGAGGCCTTTGGTGATTTGCAGGAGGAACAGATAATGATCTCTCTCTGCATTGATGACTACAATCACAACATGGGTGGTGTAGATATAGCAGATCAACTATGCAGCTACAATGATATACAACTCACCTCCTTTTGCACATGGTGGCCTATACTATTCTGGGCATTTGATACCATGGTCACAAATGCCTATTTCATCCACCAGGATATGCCTCAGAGTTCTAACAGCATCACACATAAGGAGTTTTGCCTGCAGTGTGCTTGGGGTTTGATCCTGGCTGGGTCTGGACCAATTTCCACCTTACAGATTGTACAGTCAACAAAGACCAAATCCACCTGGTCAAATGTCAAAGAGGATACCACTTCACCCCTAGACCAAAGCTGTGAGTGTGGGCACATGCCAGTCCATCTTGAGGAAGGAAAGCGATTGGGATGTTGGCTTTGCTGCTGGAAGCAGAGAAACAGTCCCACAAAAAATCTGAAATCTTCACCAAAAACTCGCTGGGCTTGCACTCAATGTAAATGACCACTGTGTCTCAATGATGGAAGGAATTGTTTTGTTGAGTTCCATCAGCTGTAAAGGGGTGAGGTGGGTGGTGGTGCAGGCAGAGGGGGTGAGGTGTTAGCTGGAGGGGGTGGATTTTTGAGGGGTAGCTGGGTTGACAAAGTCACAGTTGATATAATTCACAGTTTGTTTGGATAGAAAGTTATATTTGCTACTAGAGAAGACTTTATTAAAAGGAGAGACTCTGGTAGTCATGTTTGGGGTGTGGTCGTGGTGGTTGCGCAGGCGGATCGTATGGTCCGGGAATCAGTTATTATCCAGGGGATAAGGTATTACTCAAAATTGCCTAGAATGACAACATGCAGGACATGGTAACCAAATTCGATACCTGGAATGTTTGAGCCAAGGTCAGCGGAGTGGCGTGCAGAACAATTCTACTGAAGGTAACACCACTGCAAAGCTTCAAGCAGCTGACTACAATCAACGGAGCAGATACAACTGATAATGAGTTAAGAGAAATCATCATCAATTCTGGAAAGAATGTGGAAGTCTGGCAGGCTATGGAAAGAAATTCCAGAATTATGGGCCTTCCAACCCAACCCACAAGTCAGGTTAGCATCTTTGGAAAAGTACAGAAGCCCTGCGGTGTGGGAGTTGGTTTCAACAGATGACCAGATACCCAGTATGAAGCAAAGCCTCATTTCGTTAACAGACAGAGCCAAAAAATAGATAGACCAAATCCATTTAAAAACAAGGATTGAAAGACATATGTTTAATTAACTCAGGGTATACATCAGGAGGAATTAGATCGATGATACATGGCAAAAGAGTGCCAATGATGCACCACCCCTTGTGATTGGAATGGTGCACATACAACAATAAAGTGTTGGAAGGTACCAAAACTAGTGCTGGAATGGCCAATTTTGAAAATTCCCAAAAATACAGAAAGATGAAAGTTGGAGGCTATCAGCAGAACAATGTCCATGATTATGACATTGAGAGCAAAGGGGAAGGACAGCCACAGACATCCAACAGAGAATTACCATCGGAATCTGCTGAGAGTGAAAGTGAAGATTTTGTGAAGGAATGGTAGAAGCAGCCTGAAGATAGTTCCGACTAAAAATTGCCCACACACAGTAAAGTTCAAACCAAGGAGTGCTGATCAATATGTCAGGATCTTGGTGATTAGGCAGGACATAGCCTGCAAATAGATTCCAGTCTTTCTCTTCAGGATTCCAGCAGGGATGAAACTGCTGGTCGGTAGTTATGCAAATATTTAATAAGTATACTTATCTACCAAATATCCAGGACCTGCTACGGCCCAGCCATTGACGAAAGGATAGCTACCAAATGACAGCAACACCTGACAGAAGAGAACACCTCAATGAAGTGACAGAATATATCGGACAATTTTGGGTTTTATGACGTTAAAAAACTACATACGATCTCCAAAACTAGGATCGGCAACAGCCCAATTGGCAAATTCTTTGTGGATTACAATGATAGGAAAGTAAGTACTCAACAATTTCCAGTACGAGCAATGCTGGAACTGGGATCAACATCATTTACATTATCATGTCAATGAGTGAAGGTATTTAAAATACCATTAGTTAGAAAGAAACACCTAATTAGAGCAAAGTATCTGGTAGGAAACAAGGTAAGTTTCCTAGGCATGTATACAATCCCCCTTGGTATAGCTTGTGGGAATAATCAAACCTTCAAAACCTTCCAGGTGGTTCCAATGCAAGCTGACCAGAATGTTCAAATACCAGCTTGGTATTTAAAACAACATTAACCGCAGGGAGCTACCTACTGGTCATTACGTTTCACAGAGTGTGGAAGCATATATCACAAACACAGAAAGAAGCATCCGGAATGAAAAATCAGTTATGACCACATGGTGGATTGATAGAACGATGCCATCACAATCAGTTCGATAGCCTACAAAACAACAAGACAATTTGCTGAACAGCTACCTCCTCCATATCACAAATGACCACTTTCATTCAACTGACACAAATCAGAGAGATTACCGAATCATAGACCCCACGATCACAAAATGCATCTCAAAGTGTCAGACTATCAAATTGAAATTGGACTGAT
Source organism: Trichophaea hybrida (assembly GCA_015178995.1). Classification (NCBI taxonomy): domain Eukaryota; kingdom Fungi; phylum Ascomycota; class Pezizomycetes; order Pezizales; family Pyronemataceae; genus Trichophaea; species Trichophaea hybrida. Next base: position 58,420 of record WHVE01000163.1, read on the forward strand.
GTACCAACTATCATATGAAGAAGAGTGGCTTCTATACAAATATATCGATAAGATACAATAAGCAGGAAAATTTCAACCGTCAAGTGGCCAGGCAGGAAGTCCCATCATCTTTGCACTGAAACCTAACAGACAAGGATTGTGTCTTTGCGTTGACTATCGCAGACTTGACAACATAACAATCAAAGACAAGATGGCTTTACCATTGATAGATGAATTACAAGCAGGATGACAGGAGCAACTTATATCACAAGGCTGGAAATGAAGTCAGGATATCACCTGATTAGAATGGCTGAGAGCCACAAATGGAAAACAACTTGTAGAACCAAGTTTGGATCCGACAAATATATGGTAATGTCTTTTGGATTGAATAACGCACTGGCGATATTTCAGCGATGGACAAATGGAATTCTACAACCGTTTTTCAGATACCACATAGACATCACAGTGTGTAACATTAATCACAACCTCATAGCAACAAAAAAAACCAAGGAAGAACATCATACATATGTTGGAAAAATACTACAGGTTTACCAAAGTGACAAACAAGTTGTACACATCGATATATTCAAGTTTGATTAATACGAAGTGGCATTCCTGGGATTTTGGGTTTCTGGTCAAGGATTAGAACTGGCCCCATCACAACCGGAAGTGATAATCAAATGGCCAATGCCAACAACACCAATTGAAGTCGAAATAATTTTTGAACTTGGGAACTATTACTGATGGTGTATCCCAGAATATGCTGGAATTGTCACACCCATCACTGACACTTTGAAAGCCGATGGAAAGATGTTTGAGCTCGGAGAAACTCAAAAGACAGCATATTATATGATATACATACTGTTTACCATGGAAAACACACCGATACAAAGACACTATGATAATGATCAACTAGACATGGTTGAAACAGACACGTCCAACTTCACAATGGGAGCAATCTTGTTGCAAAAATTTGAAGATGCAAAAATTCACCCAGGCGCCTTCATATTGAAGAAGGTTTCACCAGCCAAAGTGAACTACCAGATATACAATCAAGAAATGCTTGCAATCATATATGCAATCAAATCATGGTACTGCTGCCTTCACCGTGTGCTATACACCACTACAGTCTTTTCCGACCACATAAATATGAAATAATTCAAAGAAACCAATCAGCTCACTCAAAAACAAGTACGATGGGCCAATGTACTCCAGAAATATCACTTCAAAATAATCTACCGAAATGGGGCAGCCAATGGAAAAGCAGATGCATTATTACGATGTCCAGAGTCTATCTCAATAGAGGGACATGAGCAACAATTGTAACTGCGTTGGGTGCCTACACACGTTCCCAACACACCCAACACACCCAACACACCCAACACACCCAACACACCCAACGCACCCAATACAACTGGGCCTATATATAGGTGGCAACCATCAGCACACTCCCTATCTACCAACCTGATTGTCACAACTATTTTCAGTATTGGCCATGGCTTTTCAGTTCAGACTGTGATTACTTTCATCATTACAATGATTTAATAAGTTTGGTTTAAATAGTTTATATCAATCTATATACAGATATCTCCTTTCATATTGCTCCAGCACCTTGAATACCCATTCAATAGATCGGTCAAACTGATCAAATACAGGTAAAGAAGGAGAAACAGCAGGATTATCATTTATTTCGCTTGTGGGTAGTGTTAGCAACGGTTACAAATTACGGGTCCAGGTCGGTTCCGGTTCTGAACCACCAAGGAACCGAACTGCCCCATCACAGGCGGTTGAAAACCGGAACCCAATTGTAATCCGCCGGGTTTTGGCGGGTTTCTTGTCTAAAACTATTGCTCCAATTAGGTATTTGAGTTCTGGTTGGATTACGACATGGTCTATACATAGATAAGGTAGTTTTTGACACTCTTTAACCTCTAGCTCTGCGAGTGGCAATATGATTAGTATTCGTTGAGTTGCTGCGAAAAACAGTCGATTTTGGCGGCATTTTCGGCTTTATTTCACAGCGGCTCAACGAATACTAATCATATTGCAAATCGGTGAGCGGGAGGTGAAAGAGCGTCAAACACTGCATGATCTACGTATAGAACATGTTGCGATCCAATCTGAACTCAAATACTTAATTGGAGCAGAAATGCTGTGATTATTACGGCCGATGCAAAATGAGGTTCTGCTGCAGGTAAAACCCACCATAACCCAGCGGGTTACGGTTCAGTTCCGGTTTTTAACCAGCTGTGATTGGGCGGTTCGGTTCCTCGGCGGTTCCAGCGCTGCCCCGGGGCCACGGGTCAGGTTCCCAACCGGACCGCAGCCAGGTAACCCGGACCCGTTGCTAACACTACTTGTGGGGCAACTGCAGCCGTTGTGCGACCGATAACTGGAGTACCAGAACTGGAGCGACTGAATACGACAAATCGAAGGAAGCTATTTCTGATTTACCTAGCAAGTTTGCAGTGGGGTCATGTATGATGACCTGCAATTTCCCTGATGACCCGTCATTGGCTATCACTCATCTCAAATGCTAGAGCCAATCTTTTCAGATGGCCAGCAAACGATCATCCTCACCATCGACAAGCATCAATGGCTAGGTAAAGGGCACTGTCGCTTCGGCTCTGAATCGCCAATAACGAACGGACGACCAACAAACAGCTGAATGGCATCGGCAAAGAAGCTGATGCTTTCCAATAGCACATGGACATCCAGCAACCAGCTCCATGGGGTCAGCCCAAAGCCAACAACTGCCAGAGGCCTCAGAATAGGTGCCAACTCTGACCAGCGAAGCTACATTGTATAGAAAGAGGCCTATGCATCCGGAAGTCATCAGATCGAAAGGACACCTCTGGTCCGGAGGCACCTGTCCACAAGTTTTATGTTATAAAGGATACCCATGGTCTGATTATAATCCAATGACGATAAAGTCAATACAGGATCGAGGGATGGAGGCCGCTGTGGTTGTGAAGGAAGGGGCATTCGTTCGAAGGAGGTCCGAAGGCAGTCATGGTGGTGGAGGTCTAGAGAATAGCATAGATGGAAGTATTTGTTTGAACGAAGATGAAGGTATAAAGACCTCGGATTCTTCGAGGGGAGAATGGCATCAACCTCCTGAGCGAGGAGAACAAGCCTTAACAATATACGCATTGAAAAGCTATTCTTTTCGTTCGGAATCTTTCAGTGATTTCACATCCTGAGCAAATCTCCTATCGTACCTGCGAAGCAAGTCCCAAATTAAATACGGATACGACTTTCACTGTGTAAACCTGCAGCGAAGCTCCCGGTGTTAGAACAAAGCAATTGGAGCAAGATATAACCAATTGTGGAATGTTCATACAATAATTCAACTCACTCTCCCACAGAGTTAACCCCATTTTCTGGCAACTATGGGTATGAACCTCGCCCCAATTGGCCTATGGAAGCACAGTTCATAAACCCTGGGTCAGAGTCATATGCTCATCATATGATGGATGTCTATCGACGTTTGGAAACACCGCTGGAAACAACCCGAGATTAAATGGGAAAATACTACAATTGAAAACCAAAATCAACGCCATTACACAAGTGGGCAACATGGTCATATTGGACAGCGGCAATATCCAAACGAAGTGACAATGTTGAAAGCTGTTACACCTGGAAAGTTTGCAGCGGGGTCATGTATGATCATGCGCGATTTCCCTGATTAGACGTCATCGGCTTTCACTCGTATCGGATGCCAGAGCCAATCATTTCGGATGGCTAGCAAACGAACACCCACACCATCATTAAACATCTACGGCTATTTAATGGCCGCGGTCGCTTTTGCTCCAAATCGCCGATAACAAACGAACAGCCCACACACAGCTGAATGGCGTCGGCCAAATGCTGACGCTCGTCGATAACAAACGGACAGCTGGCAACCAGCTGAATGGCGCCAGCCAGAAGCCAGCGATCCAAGATTATGTGCCGAATCCGAACAGCGAAGCTGTTCTCTATCAAAAGAGGTCTATCCATCTGGAGATCATCAGATCAAAAGAATACCACTGGTCCGGAGGCACAAGCCCACGAGCTTGATGTCATAAAGAATACTGATGGTCTGATTATAATCAAATGACGATAAAGACGATAGAGCATCGAGAGAGGGAGGCCGCGGTAGTTGCCAAAGAACAGGCATTGGTTCGAAGAAGGTTCGAAGGCGGTTAAAGTGGTGGAGCTCTAGAACAAAGCGTAGATAGAACTATTTGTTAGAAGTGAAGATGACAGTATAAAGACTTTGGGATCTTCGAGGGTAGAAAGGCATCATCAACTTTCTCAGCGAGGAGAACAAGCCTTAACAATATATGCATTTGAGAAAGCCTATTATTTTCATTCAGAATCTTGTAGTGATTTCCACATTCCGAGCAAACCTTCTAAACTACCTTCGAAGCAAGTTCCGAAATTGAGTACACATACTACTTTGACCAGGTATACCTGGGGCAAAGCTCCCGGTGTGACATTATATTGTTAGCAAAGAAACACTTGCGAGGAAGGTATTCTTTCAACCCTCACCGATACATCAAGCAACTATGATGCCATATAACTCCAACTGTCACTGTTGAGTCAACTCCTTCGATTTAGCTGGAATCCCATTGCAGCTTGCAGAACCAGAAACACTCCACTTCATCGATAGCAACGATGATCTCTTAAACAAAGTCGAAGAACCTCTTGAGAATTACTTTTGGAACCCACCTGATATGCCATATCCGTAGAACCTCTACTGGACGGATGCAGCTGGACAAGGAGGAGATCTAAGTATCGACGATCCAGTCTTCGCTGATCATTGGGCAAGATACAAGGGCTTGCACATAGATTGTGAAGATCTGGACGTGTGTTATTGCGAGCACAACTGCAGAGGAACCCACACAACAATCGGAAGATCAGCAGCCACACAATCGACAATTGTCACACCTATATACCATTGGAATTGGTGAATGAATTCGGATGAAATATCTCCCCTATTTCGTTACCTAGTCCCACGCTGCTGGTCATTGATTATGTACGCCTCCCACCCAGACTAGGAACCATCGGTACAACTGCAACAAACATCTGGAGCTCGATTTCTCTTCTTTCACACCACCACTGTTGAGCAATATTTTGTCGTCCTATAATGGTCGGGTCAGACACCAGCATGATGGATGCCTACACAGCAGTTAGCAGGGAAAATTCGTTGATTCTATTCAGCAATTAGGACAAGCAGGTCAGACAATACCAGCCCATCACTAGGAGAGATATTCTGGACTGGGTTATTGAGCTTTTGGATGGAATAAATGGGGAGCTCGGGCGAATGGACGCCCTTATTAAGGAAGCAAGAGAGAAAAATTTCGAGAAACAGACGGCCCTCCCAGGATTGGCCAAAGCATACGACGGCTTCATCATGAGACAAAACGAGATATACCATGCCATTTATTTAGCAGTGGAAAAGATGGAAAGGTCTCAACTCAAGAAGCATTCCAATATAGTTAGCCAATCCCAAGTGTTTACGGCTAACACCCAAGCAGCCTTTGTTCCGATGAAGGCCCAATGTACCCAAAATTACCAGGAGCTGCGGTCAGCCCTCAGCGAGCAAATTCAACGATCTGGAAACGACTGGGAAACCCTTTCAATGCTGTTCGCCAATACGGAACAAGCCCAAGTACACCTTGCCCTCCAAGTGCATACCCAATCCCAGCAGCTGGCGGATATTCAGATATAAGCCCAAGAAAATAGAGAACATATGTCCGGGCTATACGCCAAGTGCCGTCAGGAAGCAAAAAGGATACAGGAGGAAGCACAGAAACAGGCAGACAACGCAGAGAGGGAAAGAAAGGCGGCAGAGCGAAAGATGAAGAAGGACTTTGAGCAGAAATTCATAGAATTCACTAGCGCTTTGCAGACGAAGCTCTCAGATGAGAGAACAAAGAAATCAGTATGCTCACTGGCCCAGTCAGTATTGACACCAAAGGAAGAGGATACCAAGCCTGATGAGCAGGGATTCCACCTTCGATACACTGTAAGTATGGATCAATGAGGCTGTGGCTCCAGAACCGAATGGTGAGGAAGACGGTGCAGGAGGCATTGGAGGAGACCCCCCAGGGAACTCGGAGTCTTTGAGCTCCAGCTCAAGTAGCTCCTGCTCTTCTGATAGTGGAGACAATGATCTCCCACTACTTCCACCACCAGGAGGAACGGACTATAGTGAACCACCTGCGCTACCACCTTACCCACCAAGAGCTCCGAATTCAGCCAAGAAGCAGAAGATTGAGCTTCCCTGCAACTTTAAGGGAGATCCAACAGATGGGTCGGAATCCTACCGCCACTGGATTACAGGAGTGGATCGCTATCTCAGGTACTTCAAAGACGAGTATAACGATCACGACAATTAAATCATCTTCATTGGAAGTATCCTTCAAGACAAAGCATTGGCCTGGTACAACAACCGAGGAAAACAGCTTAGGAAGCATTTTCAGGTTGATACAAAGTCAGCATTCACTGGCACTATGGAGGAATAATTCATCGACCTGGAAGAAGAAACGGAATGCCTCGACAAAATGAAGAAATTGCAGTACAAGGGTGATATCCAGGACTACATTGTACAGATGGAGAACTTAAACTACGATGTCTGCTTCTCAGGGATTGCATGGCAGCAGTCTCTACACAGCAAACTCAACAAAGAAATCAAGAATCAAATAGCCTTTTCGATGATTACACCAAACGACGATGCAGAATACGAATTAGTGCTCAAACGAGTCAGCCGCGCATATCAGCGACGCCTGCAAGAAAATCACCAACACAACAATCACAAACCCAAAGACATATAGAATAATAAAATGAAGCGTGATGATGTTGGAGATGATAAGGGGAATCAAGGAAAGAAGAACTTTGAGAAAGGTTCTGACTCCAAGAAACCTCAAACAGAGAAGAAGGGTCCTAAGACAGTCAATACGGACAAAGGCGAAGCCCTGAAAGGCATTCTGGAATCCTTATTGGAAGCGAGAGCCAAGCGCAACGAGTGCAAGTACTGTGGTTAGTTGGAGCATCAATGGGTATTCTGCAAGAACGCCATCAAAATCTCCTCCAGTAAGAAGAAAAAGAAGGATAAGAAGCTTAAAAAGGGAACTTTGATGCCAAAAGTAACCACCGCTTGTTTGAAGGTCACGCCCATGAGTCTGGCTGACCGAATCACGAAACCGGCAGCAGTCTCAAGCTCTCAAGTGCTTTACGAGGTTGACTCCAACGGTATGGAGATTGAAGAATGAAAGGAGTTTCTTTTGTCTGCCCTTTGTTCTATGGGATTGCGGTCTTTCCTATGGGGTTTTTATGAGGTACAGACACCTCCAGATTTTGATTTTATGGGTACAGATACTCATAATTCTTTTGGGTTTTCATTTGGTTCTTACCAATGCGGTCATTGGTATTATAGCTTTTCGATATTTAATATACTTTCTTTTCTGCTATTCAAAAATGGGTGCCTGAGTAAAATGGTGGTGGCAGAGTGATGGCGGCCGGCCGAGGGCCAGGTAACCGCCCAGTATATAATCACTTTGCAGTAGTGCAATTGCACTCCAGCGATCATCATACTTTACTTGTCTTACTTACCTGACAATGATATGACTTCATCACTTATTCCCGTGTGCAACTGAATCTACGCTTACTCTAGAGTACTGAGCCATATCGGCCCGTACCAGTCCTTACACTACGAATGCTGTTAAGTTATCGGATACCTTTCACATGCGGAATTCCAAAAAAAACCCCTGTTTCTCTAACGCGTCACTATGCGTACAAAAGCATACAAAGACTTCAAAAAACAAGCAATTATACACTGAATTCCTTCGGAAAAGTTATCAAGAACTCAATTCTATGTTACTGACCTTTGTGAGAGTGAGAAAACTCTATAGGCATCGGTGGTGGGCTACCAGCCAAGGCAATTGATCCCCGGAACCCAGCGATTCTGTGGATGTTGAAATCAGACCCAAAGCGGAAATCACTATTGATCACGATGCCAAAGATCACGATCTCAATCGCGCTATCAGGATGCTGGGAGAAGAGGATTATGATTGGCATTCCGGAGATGCAGATGGATACACATGATCACACGAGCAATAATCACGATGGCCTTACCCCTGGGATCACATTCGCGAGATAATTTAACGAGAGACACCGTATACGATCAATTAATCAAACAGTCGAAAGACTAGGGATGGCTGCCGTGCCGTATCAATAATTCATCGATCAATTGTCACCGACTATAAACGCATTTGATCATGTTCGTTTGACACCGACCGAAGCGGAAGCTCTGCTATGCAGCTACAAAGTGTCAGTATTACGCCATCACGGAAGTGCATCCATAGAGAATAATTACATGAGCATGGAAGTGCATCTACAGAGAATGATTAAACGAGCAGTGCAGTGCGCCTGCGAAGACTCATGGCACATACGATCGGAAGGATGTGATTACATCTACAAGATGAGAGTATGTATGGTGGATCACTGAAAAACCGAGGAAAGTCAAAAGATCATGGCGGCGCTCAAGGCAATGGTCGATAAATAAGGGCTAGCTTGATGGCCTTAACGTCTATAACACCGAAGTCGAAGGGTGGAGTCAAAACAAAACTACAACCGAAAAGCCGAGAGTGCATACATCCAACACCAAGTACTGGAAGTTCACTTCGGGAATGCATTCGGAGGTGGATTTGGAGGCTTCCAGTTGTTGCCAAACTTCACTTTTGAGACTTATAAGCATTGAGATTTCATAAATATACCTAAATTGAATTATTGACGGTAGGAGAAACAATTTCATGGCGATTCGGATGCCATTCGATCGCGATAGTCGCATCACCCACCACGATCGCTACACATTGATAGATACATTCTCTTGTGTCTTACAAGCGCTGGGACTTGTTAAGTATACCCAATTGAGTTTATTGATGGATGCAGAGACAATTCCGGAGGTGAATTGACCCCAAGAAGTGGGTCACTGACAAGATGGTCACACCGCAGAGAAGTTCCTACATATGTTCAAGAAGATCATTCACATACGATCGAATGATCGCAATCAGTCATAATACCATCAAAGGCAATCTATTGAGCAGCTAGGAGCACTTGCAAAGCTTTTTACCGTCTCCACTCATTGGTTCTGTATTAGTTATGTTACCTATAAACATGTCGAACCATAGGCGATCAATTCCAACGCGAAGTCAATGGGGAAAAACATGTTGACACAAACTACTATTGCACGAAATCTACAGGCGAAGTGCACCTGCGGAGGATGACTACACATGATTATTCGATCTCCACTTTTACCTATATTTATGGCTTACAGTGCAAAGATGGCTGAATGTCATGAGATTCACTACTTTTATGGGTGATCGAAGCAAGAGATTACCAAACATTTGATCGACACTGCTGATGGCAATCGCAATTGTGATTTCCTTTCTACGAAACCCAGATGATGGTTCTAGGGCGATACTCAATTTCGCACTATGATGATTGGAGCTATGTCAACAATTACCGGCATACCCGAGACCCACCGATACAATCGAATGGAGGTTATTGGTTGATACTTCAATTGTCAGACAGTCCCAATCGCGTGAGACAATTCAAGGCATACAAGCGTCCTATAGAATGTCTTCATGCAGTGGATACCAGAGGTTGACGAACCAACTGTCTACAAGTGGCTGGCGAACCAATGGTTAATTCTTATCAGCACCAACTAAGCATGTTCGAGCAAAAGAGCGGAAGTGGTCAGGCCTTGCGGGTGGATCATGGCCACCGGGGGTGCGGTGGGGATCTTAGCCCCTTCTGACTATATGTTCAATCTCTCTACGGACACCAAATTGGAGTGCTTCAGGAGAAGAAGATAATGTGCACTTGAAAAACATCTTGCAGTACAATGGGCCTATATGCCCCTCCTCCAAATATACAAATTCTTGGAGTTACTACATACGCATGGCATTGTCACACAGATTGGGCAATGCTCATGGCTGCTGGGAGCGACTTTGGATGTCAATAACTTGGATAAACTAAGTGAGACCCGAGCACTGTATAAGCGAGCAGGGGGCAGCGGTGGAAGTTGCAGCGGAAGAGTTGCACATTGATGGTGCTTGAATGACAGCTACTGGCTCGCCAAGTCAAGAAGGGAGTACTGGACAGCGGGGGTTCCCATTGAGAATAACTCGTTATGCCAAGGGCTCCTGGTTTCCGCGACATCTACCGCTCCATCTTTTGCATTATCACTTAGCTAACACTTGTGGAGCAGGTACAGTGCCTTACTGATTGATATGAGCCCGTACCGACGTCTGAGGATAGTCGCGCATGAAGACCATATGTACCCTGAGTTGATCTATACAATTGATGCGAAACAACTGCTAGCGGATAGCAACCTTAACACAACCACCGCTTATGCATGTCAGCGACGTCTTTATGACATTACAGAGTTATGGAAGAGTTATGGCTGGGCCACAAATAGAAATTTCACAAGTGCATGTGCAATCGCACACACTCCCGAGAATGATAATAAGAGTCTTTGTCTGTATGGCAACCTATTCAAGGATTTTATCGAGCGACGATAGCAACCGAAAGTGCTAGAATCGATAAAAGAGTCGATATAACAATTGATAACACGAAAGGAGACTGGGAACTCCGAGTTGACTACCAACGGACACCTTCACAAATGTATGAGAAATGGCTGCTGAACAGATGGCACTCATTGAGCCGCAGGAAAGCCACCGAATAAAGACTTCAGGTGTGCAAAGTAAAATCGCCCACACTCCCGAGACGCATAATGAGTCTTATTGCCTATATGGTGATACACGGTTATGTTTGAAATTCTACCCTTTTCTTTAAGAAACACTTACTTTAAAAGTTATGCTGTGAGACTTGCAATTGAATGCAGATTTTCAAGTATCAAGCCATGATGGCAATCGAAAGAGTTAGAATCGACGAGAATCAACAGCGTACGCTAGCATATTTACCAGTCGTCGATGGAGCGCCGACCCGAAAACCAGGGGGATGTCGATTCCCGAACCGAGAATCCACCGCTACTGCAAACGAAATCTTGACCGGAAGTGCTGGAATGACATATTGTCACCATGAAGTTCACCTGACATACCGCAAACGTCAAGGGCACCAGGAAATCAATGAGATCAACCGCAAGTGCACCAGGGAGTTCGAGAAGTCATCAGCTACGATGCTAGTCTTCATCACAGCACACACCACAGAACGGATCGAATGCACTATCGCCTCCAACTGACGATGACAATGGGATCATTTGAACCCTGTACTACAGACCAGAAGGCCAGATTCATCAGCAATTGAAATGTCAACCTGCGTGGAATGCGAATTGGCGGGACACCTTAATGGGTGTACGATGGCTACAACGATTGGACTCAGAGCCGAGGTCGCAATCAATCGAATTACATGGTGACTATGACCTTGTACGGGGTGCTTACAAATTAGACGTATCAATGAATATTACCCTTGGAGAGCGGTTCAATGGGCTTCCCTCTGCCGCCCTCAGTTGGAGCAGTTCTTAGATTCCATCAAGAGAGAACTTTCCCAAAGCCAATGGATTCCTGATTGCAATTGCTTAACTTGGAGCTGACCTTCGCTGCGATGATATCCGCCGAATTTCTCATCACTGGTCATGTCTACGACCATGATCCTATAAATAGAACTTGCAAATCCACGACTGTAGTCAGTCCACAAATTCACAAGTCAAAGGCATGAGAACCGGAGAATGGATGCCTTAATGCACCTGGAACATGAGCAAACTTTATTACTTTGTGAGTATTACTTTATGGCACACTTAAGAGTTGGATACCACAACTCATATGAGTATGTACGAATGCATGTCAATATATGATGACTACAATCGAAGGCTGGATGAAGCCGAACAAATCCACCACCATTGGTTCTGAAGGCAAATTGCAATCAAAAGCCGAAGACGAAAAAAATCCGGATAGCCAATATATGAATCAATGAGGAGCCGATCAATGAGACATACTAATGCCGTGCACGGAGCCTATCACCGACGAGGTCCACCGTGGGCTTGGAAGTTCGGGTTCGCATTTGGAGAAACTTGAAGTCCACTTGGATATTCTGGACCATGGACTCGAGGATTTACTCGAAGATTTACCCGAAGGTTAACTTGATGGTGTACTCGGATCTGAGCTGCACCTGGAGCCGAAGAATACTTGTTTGCACTGCAACCCAACTTGGTTGGCAAGGTCAAAGGGCAAAGTCAAAGGGCGACCGAAGTTCGAAGCCTCAGAAGCACGGCCTGTCAGAATGAAGATGGGTATACCCATAGAAGTCAATTGACTGCTGCAGTGACTTTTCCGAGACAAATCCGAGGTCAATAAGCCCGAGAAATGTCACAGCCCACGGCAGCCACTCTCGAGACTCAGAAACATCTTCAAAGAGAAACTATATATGAACGACCGATGGCGGAAGCCAATGATAATGAGCTCCACCGAGCCGGCACGCTCAAGAGCAATGACTTCGATCTGGAGGGCTGCATGTGAACATAGAGTCGGAGATATGGAACAGCTGGAATTCACTTCGGGAATGCGCTCGGAGGTGGGCTCGGAAGCCTGCTGTAGGAGCGGGTTTGGATTCGGACACATGGAGAACTTGGAGGTTTCCTTCTTTTGTCTTCCCTTCTCTTCTCTTATTGGATCTCGGCCCAGAACAAATTGCGTCGGCATGGGTTTTTACCACCTACCACTGGAGGCGGAGTTTCCCCGTGCGCCGGATTCACTGAACGGTCACCATTGAGCGGTACAGATCGGTTGCGGGATATATTCGGCCATACAAGGGTGTACGAGTCTGGATCTTGAGTTCTTTCCTGCTCTTCTCGTATACGGGAATGGCAGCCCAGGGCGTCTGCAGCAACAGAGGGGATGATGTAATGCCGGTGGCAGAGTGATGGCAGCCTGCCGAGGGCCAGGTAACCGCCCAGTATATATTCACATCACAGGAGTTCAATTGCACTGCAGCGATCATCCAACTTTACCTACCTTATCTACCTTACCATGATATGACTTTATCACTTATTTTCGTGTGCAACCGTATCTTCGCTTACACTAGTGTAAGGAGCCGTACCGGCCCATACTCATCCTTACACTGAGGATGGGTTCAATACTCGAAATATGCAGGTCATATAGCATCCAAGCATGACCAGAGACGAAACAATTACCAATCGAGCATACTCACTCAAACCTCATTTACCTATGCATCAATCACATCCACAACCCATTGCAGCTAGAGCTGGGTCGAATGGCAGTTCAATATGGTTGTCAACCGAAAAGATCGTAAACGCGAGGCTGCAGCCAGCACACCTCAGCCTATACCCAAGAAATTCAAACAATTACCATCTAAACCTGAGACAGGATCAAGACCCACAATACGCATAATTGCAAGCTTTTGAGATGAGCAGAACGTCCCTGTAAGAGTTCTCTTGGATACCGGGTGCGATACACCTATGATGTCAAAGCCGTAGGCCGATTCACATGGTGTTCCCTTAGTGACTCGAACCGAACCAAAGATAGTCAAAAACTTCAATGGCCAAAGAGTAGAAGAAGCGGGTTGGCAGTACACCTTCCCAGTTACTCTGCAGTATGAATCCTATTATACCAAAGAAACCTTCGAAATTGGTCCAATGGAGGATTTGCCTGACATCATGTTACCTTACTGGTGGATTATCAAGCATGGAGTATTCAGTGCAGTTATCAAAGTGAATGATAAGCTCCAGTTTACGTCAAAACTCTGCCATGAACATTGCACAAAGACAGCAGTATCTTCGTTCTCAATCGAATATGACGATTGCATTCTGAAGTTTGGAACAGACCCACGATGGATCGGGGTTATTGGTTCAATGCATGACAATGCGGCACATGAAATTGTAATCGATTGGGTAGAGCGAATTCCATGGCAATACAGAGACTTCGAAACGTTATACAACAGAGAAACTGCCAATGCTCGTCTTCCTGATCGATCTTACTATCATGCCATTGACTTAAAAAATGGAGAACAACCTCTGTGGGTTCCTATCTATACTCCCTCAGAAAAGGCACTTTCGGTCTTTAAAGAATATCTGAACGAAATGCTTGATTCTGGATAGATCCATCATAGCAAGTCACCTACATGTGCACCCATACTCTTCGTTCCAGAGCCACTCGGAAGAGGTTTACGATTGTGTGTGGATTACAGAGGTGTCAATTGTGTGACGATTATGTACTGATATCCATTGCAGTTTATGAACGAACTTAGAGACAGAGTTGCTGGATCGATGATTTTCAACAAAATTGATTTGAAGACAGGGTACAACCGCATGCAAATTAAACCCGGTGACGAATAGAAAACAGCATTTCATACAAGATATAGACATTATGAATACCTAGTTATACTCTTCGGATTGGCGAATACGCCAGCTACATTCCAACATATGGTGAACGAAGTCCAGCCAGATTTAATCTATTATGGAGTAGTAGTCTGTATAGATGATATTCTCATCTATACAGAAAACGAAGAGGAGCATGTATGATTGACTCGAGAAGTCCTTCGTCAATTACAGGAAAACAACTTGGCTATAGCACCCGATAAGTGCGAATGGCACTGGAAGCAAGTCGAGTTCCTTGGGTATCTCATATCAGGAGAAGGTGTCAGTATATCAGAAGACAAGATTGATACTATTCTTCAATAGGAGATTGCGGAGTCTGTCAAGAACGTCCAGTCTTTCCTCGGATTTGCAAACATCTATCGATGCTTGATTGAAGGATTTGTAAAAATGTGCCATCCCTCAATGCAGTTAACAAAGAAAACAAACCAAAAGTTTGACTGGAAAGCAATTCCCAGAAATCAAATAGTCTTTGACACGCTAATGATGTACTTTACTGAGGCTCCCATATTACAGCACTTTGAGACTGTTTGGCCCGTGGTAATTGAGACTAACGCAAGTGATTTTGCAATCGGCGCAGTTCTCGCCCAAGTTATTGATGGACGATTGCAACCTATAGCCTACCACTCTCGAAAGATGGATAAAGCCGAGATCAACTACCAAATCCATGACAAAGAGATGCTCACCATAGTATCTGCGTTCAAAGAATGGAGACATTATCTCGAAGGTGCAGCTCATCCAATTAGTGTCTTCACCGATCACAATAATCTCAAATACTTTATGACTACCAAGATCTTCAATCGGACAAAAGCCCGCTGGGCTCAAGAGCTGAAAGGATATGATTTTGAAATATTCCAACAACCTGGCAGTGCAAATGGGAAACTGGATGCATTATCAAGGCATTCGGAGTTCCGCCCTAAAAAAGGGGGAGGTAGTGCCGAAGAAAACTAAAACCAGCCTATCCACTATCTTCTGAGATCTGATCGGTTGGTAACTTCTGATGGACCAACAGTACAAGTAACGGCAATGAGGTTACGATGTGAACGAATTGCGATTTCATCTGCCAAGTTGAAAGTAGTCCCAGTAGTCATGTTGAACTCATGGCTGTTGGAAGCAGTGGTCAGCGCCGCTAATAATGATGCTGCATGGCAAGAAGAGTACGTCCGAGCCATGGAAGGAAATCCAAGCGCAGATATATTGTTCGAAGACGAAGCCTTGGATTTTAAAGGCAGACTGTCGATTCCGGACAATCCGCGGTTGAAGAAACAGCTATTGGAAGGGGAGCGCAATTTGAAGGCGGCTGGACGCATGGGGCAGGACAAAACAATCGAGCTGGTCAGACGAAACTTGTTTTGGCCAGAAATGGAGAAATTCATCCAAGACTATGTCCACTCATGCCCTGAGTACAAAAGGAATCAAGCAGCTTGCCATGCTTGCTACGGACTCCTACAACCACTCGAATAAGCATAGCGGCTGTGGAATTCGATTTCTTTGGGCTGCATTATCGAAGTACCCGTATCAGACGGATGCTCATCGGTATGGGTGATCGTTGACCGATTCACCAAAATGGCACACTGCATTCCATTGAAAGATAGAGAGAAGAGAGCTATAGACCTGGTCAAAATCTTCTGGAAAGAAGTATGGAGATTTCATGGTCTACTATCGAACATAGTGTCAGATCGGGACTCTAGGTTCACCTCCTCAATTTGGTCCTCGTTGGTCGAAGCTCTTGACATTAGCTTAAAGATGTCTTTGCCATTCCACCCTCAAACGGACGGACAAACGGAAATAGTCAACCAAACATTGGAATTCTATCTGTGGAAGTAGTGCAATCATGAGCAGGACAATTGGTCTGAAATGTTACGAATGGCAGAATGAGCTTATAATAACTCTCTCACCACCGCTACGGGAATGTCACCATTTTTTGCAAACTTTGGGTTCGATGCTCAAACGAATTGGCCCATCGAAGCAGAAGCAAAGAATCCAGCATCTGGGAACTACCTTCACTGGATGACCTGCGTGTATGCACTCTGCCATATAGGCTTAGAACTGGCATGGAAGACAATGGGAATGTACCATGACCAGCGTGCTAAGGAACCTCCGAAGTACTCAGTTGGTGATTCAGTTATGCTAAATGCGAAGAACCTCAAAACTCAAAGACCATCTAGAAAACTAGATGCAAAGCTTCATGGACCCTTGAAGGTCTCGAAGGTATTCTCGCCCACTGCTATTAAGCTTGAGTTACCGAATCGATGGCGTATTCACAATAAATTCCATGTATCACTGATGGAACCTTATCGCCTCGCCACCAACTCTACTGGACCTTTACCCGAGCTTGCTTCAGCCAGCAAGCAGAATGAACTTGGTTATGATGACGATGGCTACAAGTATGAAATGGGTTATGAAGTCAAAGAGATCATGGGCTGCCAGTATAACCAGGACCGGAAACAGATTTTGTATGTGGTTAAGTGGAAGAGATATCCGGAAGAAGAAGATTGGACTGAGCAACCTTATAAGTACTTCAACGACAAGAGACTTTAAATGGAGAATTACAGACGGTCTCCTCAGGCTGCGAAGGATAACAGGATCAAGTGAAAACGGTTGAGCTAGTATCTTTTCCCCACGAAGGGTTTTTAACGGCTCGGAAGACACCTGACAAAAGATTTGGTTTTTGGGCACAAGGGGTCATATTTTCCAAATCATGAAAGACAGATGGTTTTGGTTTTGGTTACAAGGGGTCATATTTTCCAAACCAAGAGAAAGATCGATTTGGTTTTGGGCACACAGAGTCAAGTTTTGCCAAACCAAAGAAAGATAAAGAAAGCAAAGTGTCTTAGCTGGATGCACCTGATTGACCAATTCTGCTTGCTGCCATATGTCTCATCTGGACATAAGCAAACTGATTGGTCGATTCTGCTTGCATGTCTCAGAGCAAGTGGTTGCAGCAAAATTGTCTGTGCGGATTGACTATGTCGAGCAAGGATTTCAAATAATTCACTTCATCGCGCTGGATCATGTGTCACGAAAGGCAACGAAAAGCTGATTAGTATGGAGTATGGTCGTTCAGAAACCAACTATCCAAAAGAGGGGGTAGAGTTACACCTAGCAAGTTCGCAGCAGGGTCATGTACGATCACCAGCAATTTCCCACATTAGACGTCATCGGCTATCACTCGTCTCGGATACCTGAGCCAATCTTTTCAAATGGCTAGGAAACGAACACCCACACCATCGATACACATCGACGGCTAGTTAATGGCCGCAGTCGCTTCTGCTCCAAATTGCCAATAACAAACGAACAGCCAACGCACAGCTGAATTGCATAGGCCAAGAAGCTAACGCCCGCTGATATCAAATGGACAGCTGGCAACCAGCTGAATGGCGCCAGCCAGAAGCCGACGACCTAATATTATGTACCGACTCTGAGCAGTGAAGCTGCTCTCTATTGAAAGTGGTCTATTCGTCTGGAGGTCATGAGATCAAAATGATACCACTGGTCTGGACGCACAAGTCTGCAAGTTTGATGTCATAAAAGACACCGATGGTCTGATTATAATCCAATGACGATTAAGACGATGGAGGATCGAGAGATGGAGGCCATGGTAGTTTCAAAAGAACGGACATTGGTTCGAGAGAAGTCCGAAGGTGTTTATTGTGCTGGAGCTCTAGAGCAAAGCGTAGATAGAAGTATTTGTTAGAAGTGAAGACGAAGGTATAAAGACCTTGGGATCTTCAAGTATAGAAAGTCATCATCAACCTTGTCAGCGAGGAGAACAAGCCTTAACAATATACGCATTGGAGAAAACCTATTCTTTTCGTACAGAATGTTTTAGTGATTTCCACATCCTGAGCTAACCTCCTAAGCTACCTTTGAAGCAAGTCCCGAAATTGAGTACGGATACTACTTTGACCATGTAAACCTGGGGTGAAGCTCCCGGTGTTACAAAAGCTCAAAGATAAGCTTTACAGGCCTTCAAATGTTATAAAGTTAGAAGCAAGAAACGATGGTGTCAACTAGAGTTATTCTCGACATGAAAGATACACCCTTCGTGCAATATAGCTCTTCTCAATCCTTATTGAGGTAATCCAAAGGAATGGGAAATATCCTCTGTTCAAGTTGGCAACGAAGGATGCATACCAGAAGCAATAGTTGCCAGTGGCCCAACGGATGACGATTATTGAAAATATGTATTCCTTGTTCAGGTGTCAGGGTTCCCTAATGATGAGATCACCTGGCAATCTGGGAAACACCTTTTCAACATAGCATCCAAACTGGTATATGAATACAATGATTATAACCTGCAAATCAAGAGAGACAAAAGATGGAAGAAACTAGCACCACTAAAAACCAGAAAGAGAAGGAATTAATTTGTTAAACTCAAACTGTACAAAAGAATATGAAGTTGATTTTTATTTTTAATTTTTATTTTTAAGATCACCAAAGAAGGATATACCCAATACCCCAGAAAATTTAATATCTGCTTCTTTGAGTGGTATCTATTGCTTCGCACACTTCTTATATTGGAGTTTCTCATGAGAATATATGAACTAGAAAGGGAGATACTGTTAGAGATTTCTCTTTGGCATATGTATGAGATATGGCAGTCTAGCAAAACCCAGGTTCACCCAGCTGGAGCAAAAAGTGGTGCAGAGATTACACCTCTGGGGGTACTATGGTCGAGCACGCAGGAGGCTCAACATAGCCTGGCTGAAATGCCAGCATATATCCTATGCTCTAATACTCAGTCTTGGCAAGGGCTTGCAATCCCTGAAAGAAACAACACATACTTTCAATCACACAGCGATATGACTACTGAGTCCATTAAGTCTGCAAAGGCATGGTATAGCGATAGGAAGGAATAAGCCCTGGTATCGACTGGCTGAGCCCCCTAGCACTACCCATACTGCCGATGCAGCTTGATGCCACCATGGGGACTCTCAGGTCAGCCGTTGATCTTGTTTGAGACCAAAGCTATCTTTGTCATAGAACATCGTTGAACAAACCTGTACTGGTTCTCCACTGAGCCTCGCAGTTGGTTGGGCAGATGATAGTAATTTAAAAAAAGGGACATTGCTATTCTTAGAGATAATATCAATGGGTCTATGCTTCCTGCACTCCAGTAGTCGATTCTACCTCAAAAATGGGTGTCTAAGACAAGTTGATGATCCCCAACCCTTTTGCGCTTCGGCATATCATCTGTGAGAGTGCTCCTACCCTGTCAGGGATATAATGTGTGGTCACTAGTTACATGGCAAGCTATCGGCTGGTCACCAACTGAATGCTTGAAGAATTTACATCCCTGTCACCCACAATCCTACCTAACATCCAGACAAGAAAACAGAGTTGAAGTAATGGTCTGATACTTGCAGCAGCAATGTCACTGAAATTATTTGTGTGCTGTACGGCTTAAATGCACTGCAGGTGGTACAGAAAAGTACCCATCATCCACCATTGTACAATCATGGCAAAACCAGCAGGCACGGGATGACCATTGGGATGCCTGATGATTCTCAGGCATATATGTTATCACGAGGAAATACCTTTTTTGAACATCATGATCATCACCGGCAACGTTTGATGAGGATTTAGTTTTTCTGGAATAAATACTACAGCAAGTGAGGTCATTGAGCCCCCACAAAGATATGATTGTACCAATGGGCATGTGTCATACTTGAAGGACAAGTGCCATCAAGCTTTATTTATATGTTTCTGAAGTGGAATGGTCCTTTTGGCTGCTCTTGAATATAAGACAACTCCATCCCCGACAGAGGAAAGTGCAAGCTCTAGCAGTACGATCCACAGTCAGAAACAATACAGTAGACAATAAATCTGAAATATTATTATGTTTTCTACGTTCGGAATCTTATCTTTACACATACAAATATATAACTATTCCCAATAATGATCTAACGATTCTTTTCACCCAAATCATATACCAACGCTGCGATTGTGTCACCAGTTATCAACATCTGGCAAGAGTCTGAATACCTAACAGTATCATATAAAAATATCGCCACTACCTCACTATCAATCAACTATCTTCAGAATTGGAGATTGACAAGTCCAATAAGGCTTACCCCGAGGATGCTTACCACAATGAATGAGGCAGCCATACCTATCATTGGTCTATAAGTATTCCTGTAACAGGTAATCCACTCAATATTTGTGAAATTGCTGTAAAATACAGCCCAAAACGAGTTCAAAATTTGCAAGTTGCTATAGCTATATGATAAATATTGACTGAATTGCAAATTATAGAATAGAATTTAAAAGGATATATGAAACTGCATATTATATATATAGATAAAATTGTAAGATAATTAAAACTCAAATACTTTTTATAAGTGAAAGAATAGACTTCCAAAAAGTGGGTTTTTATAAAAAAACCAATCCAAAATCAGTGGTCAGGTATTTAGGTATGGTAAAACCTATTATAATGGACCAGATTTAGTTGCAATATAAAACTGGAACAAAATTATCAATTTTGAACCATTGCTAACATTATACCCGTACAACAATTGATTGTTGATGGTAATAGATAGAAGTTGCCACTACATTATAGTAGAGCTAATTTCAAAGTATAATATATAATATATTAAAAGTTGTTGCAGCAGACCTGATGAATAGCCCAATACTAGAAAGAATATTGTTTTTTGCAAAAAGAATTGATATTTCATGCTGAGAATCTTGCTAGAGTATCACTTGACCATTGTTGATACTCAATTGATACTCCATCACAAGTTTGTAGACAAATAAATTTTTGATCAAGCAAATGAAATTCCTGTCATGAATAATTATCTGATCAAGAATATTTGTAGGTGGAGAAATCTGCCATTTGCACAGAGGCAGAGGAAATATGACCTCCATCATACTCTACTTAGAGTGGATACAGTCTCAATAAATCCAGTCAAAAAAAAAAATATATGCTTTGCTTCCAGGAATGACCCCGGCCGGGTAATACCTCTCGTGTCGTTACACCGTAAAATACGTTTAGCTACCACGCGACATTTGTAGCCAGGTGGGTACAGGACAAAAAGGTTTCTGAAAAACATAGTACAAACACCCTGCCATTTGATACAAGATTGTTGTGCAATGTAGTGGGTTTGATAGTTTACGAAACTTTTGACTAATATTCAATAAGAATAGCGCCATATAGCGTTCAAAAACCACCCCATTCAATACAGAAAACTCTCATTTTGCCATGCTTTCCATCTTGGTTTCCCCCAAACAACCATGACTTCTTCACACCAGTCCCAAGGCGTCCTCCACCAACAATATGTAGAAGATCAACCTCCTCATCCCACCGAAACCCAAGGGTAATAAAATGTGAATGGAATCGAAGAGGGTCACCTGGATATGCCATGAACTGACATCCAAACCGAAGACCTGGAATAAGGTAATACCCCGCGGAATGTAGGTACTTGTACAGTGAGTATGCATATGTATCAAGACTCTGGACTCTGGCAAATGTGTTGAGCAATTGGTATGAGCCATTAGAGACAGCACAGGTGGGATAAACCCGGATGCTCGGTGAGAAAAGAGAGGAGGCCGTTGAGTTGGAGGGAATTGGCGTTTCCACGGTTGGCTCAGAATAAATCGAGGTTGTCAGGGTTCTTGCGCCAAATACAGACGAGTACTCCCCCTCTTGCTCCCACTTGTGCTTTGTGGAATCCTGAGCTGCGACCGGCTTCTGTGCCTTGTTCGGCTTGTGTTCCCTTACATACTGTGCCTTCCTTCCCTCAGCGCCCTTCTGATATGCTAATGTACCAATTATACAGGCCTGTTCCCGCATCCTGAGACAACGTCTTTTGTCCTGCTCAGTCATCGATTGGAGGCCATGCTTATGTGCTGGAATGTCATCAACAAGATAAGCCGCGCCAATCTCCACCAGCACCGCCACCTCTTCAATCATCATCACAAGTGGTAGGCCCAAAAAAACATTTTGCTGAGGAATCTGTGGAAGCGTTCCCGATAAGCAGCCGCACATGCGATGCGTTGAGCGGACGTGAGATACAACTAGACTCATCATGATCAATATAGGGATAATCAGTTCCATACACAGCAACAGAATGCCCATGCTACCATAGATAACCATGTATACAAGAATAAGCAGGGCGTGGTACCATTAACATCAAACAGAAGGTATTGGCCATTGAGAGCGAATATAGGAAATGGTTCTGAAACTGGGTCTGCAGGCATCTATTTATCTAATCTCCTCGTTATTAAACTCAGTGAATGGTGATGGTGCAAAAATACAAATAACAGAATCCAGAATAGTTCATGAGATCATTCAACAAAGTATGTTTGTCAACAAGGTCTGGTTTGATCCCGACAATTCAGGGGATTGACAGAATTGTATAATCATATCCAACAAACGACAGGATTCGCGACGGTGATGATGGTCATCTTACCTTGGATGGGTAGTTTCTGCAGAGCTTGAGAACTTAGGTGAGTAGGAAGGATGGGCGAAGTCAAAATATTCGCCGTAGCGAAAAAACAAAGCATCCTAAGACTACTTAATTACTGGGGTCAAAAATATATGTTATAAAGTACTTCTTCGCACTAGTCACCAATTTCGTTGTATATATACTAGCAATGGAAGCGGCTTCGCCGCCCTTAGTGTAACTGTGGCCAATAATGTTGTTTATATGCATATCTTGGCTGGACACAAGAAACCTAATTGGTTGAACTGATCACCATCATACCCTGGTGCCTCCAGTCTGGCTCTCAGGTAGCTGAATACAATCAAATAGGACTGGCTTATGGCTGGCTGGAAATGATTGAGCTGAACAGGCTCTCGGCTGGGTGGAGATAATCAAGCCGGGCTGACTTTCAGATGGCTGGATGTGATTCAGCAGGGCTGGCTCATGGCTGGCTCAGGATAATTAATATGGGCTGGCTTATGGCTGGTCCAAGATATTCAAGCTGGACACATTCAAGCTGGACTGACTATCAGATGAATAGATGAGGTTGAGCAGGGCTGGCTTATGGCTGGCAGTAGATGATTCAGCTGGGCTGGCTTTCAACTGGATGGATGCGATTGTTGTACATAGCAAGTTTGCAGTGGGGTAATATATGATCACCCACGATTTTCCTGATTTGATTCCATCAGCTTTCACTTGTTCCGGATGCCAGAGTCAATGTGTTCGGATGGCTAGCAAATAAACACCAACACCATTCATAAGCAGCAACAGCTAGTTAATGGCCATGGTCGCATCTACTCCGAATCACTGACGACAACAAGACCGCCGGCAAACAGCTGAATTGCACCAGCCAAGATGCCAACAACAATTGGAGGCCTAGGAATATGTACCAATCCTGAACAGCAAAGCTACTCTGCATCAAAAGAGGCCGATTTGTTTGGAGGTCATCAGATTGCATGAATACCACTGGTTGGGAGGCACATGCCTGTGAGCTTGATATCATTCAGAATACCGATGGTCCAATTATAATCCAATGATGATCAAAATGATGGAGAATCTACAGATGGAGGCCGCAGTAGTTGTGCAGGAATTGCCATTGATCTCAAGTCGGTTCACAGCCAGTTAAAGTGCTGTAGCTCTAGAAACATATGCAGATAGAAGTATTTGTTTGAAGCAAAATGGAATGTATTAAGACCTTGGGTTCTTCGAGGGTAGGAAGGCACCACCAACCATCACAGTGAAAAGAACAAACCTTAACAATATACATATAGAATAGCTATTCTTTTGGTTCATATTGTTTTGGTTATTTCACATCCCGAGCGAAGCCACTGACCTATCTTTGAAGGAGTCCCGAATCAAGTATGGATACTACTTTGACCAGGGAAGTCCTGAAGTGACACTGCCAGTGATAAATTATATCATTTGCAAAGAAACACTTTCGAGGAAGGTATTCTATCTACTGACACCGATACATCAACCGACCTTCATGCCATACAATTCCAACAGTCACTGTTGGCTCAACTTCTTCAATTCAGCTGGAATCCCATTCCAGCTTGCACAATCAGAACCTCTCAACTTCTTCGATAGCATCAATACTCTCCTAAATGAAACAGAAGAACCACTCGACCATTACTTTTGGGATGCACCTGATAGGCTGTATCCATTGAACCTCTATTTATCAGATGCAGCCAGACAAGAAAGAGGTCTAGATATTGACAATTCACTCTTTGCTGATCATTGGAATGGATACAAAGACTTGCATGTCGATTGCGAAGATCAGCAAGTGTGTTATTGCAAGCACAACTGTGGAGAAACCCACACAATAATCAGAAGAGCAGCAGCCACTCTGTGAACCATTGTGAAAGCCATTTACCATTTGAATTGGTGAATGAATTCGGACAATACACTATCCCTATGTCGTTACCATTTCAGATGTTGCTGGCCCCTAATTCCATACACCTCCCACCCAGTCCACAATCCATTTGTTCAACTGCAGCAAGAATCCGGAGTGTCACGGTTGTGTCGAGTGAGGATCGAAGAAGGATTAAGGATCGATGAAGGGGAAAGGGAATACGAAGGGAATCAGGTTTTGTTGGAAAGAATCAGGTTTTGTTGGTTGGAATCAGGTTTCATTGGAAGGAATCAGGTTTCGTTGGTTGCGTTGTAAATATAGCGTGATGGTTATGGCGTAGGCCGCGGACTGAAAGGGTTGCGTACATAGTTGGGTGGAGTTAGCATGTATTTTGGAACGAGTGAGCAAAGGTGACGACGGTCGCGTTAACTGTATATAAGGATGCTGGATTCGCGGAGGATAGGTTTGTTCTTCACTTGTTCTCTTGTCTACAAAACAATCAATAGCTTCGGCACCAACCTTTGTTCACTTCTGTGATTCCGGATTTAGAGTCTCTTGCTTGTTACGCAGTACCCGCGATCGCTGCACCACCACATTTACGTTTAAGTTTAGTTTTTATAACCCCTAGAACCCCGAGCCTTGAACCCGTGACACAAGAACGAGTCTACAATCGATTCTACCGATTATATTTCAGTATATGTGCCGCTATTTTCATCGAAACGGCTGCTACTTTTGCCATAGACCTTGCAACTCCCTCTGTTCCGTGTTTAAATCAGTGGGAAACTTCGAAAACAAGCTCACAGTACACAGCGTTTGGAGACACTCCTGCGTTGTGTGCCTGTGGAAACATCGACGAGAAGAATCCGCGCTGTTTTCAATGCCAGTATACGACAACAACAAACCACAACAATCCAGAATCAATTTCTTCGACCTAGCTGGTCGAACCATCAACCTCTTCGAAAAATAACCTTTGAACGCCTATAATAGCATCGACGCTATCCTCAACGAACCCGAGGAACCCTTGGAAGCTTACTTCTGGGACGAACCACAAGCAGTATCGCCTTGGAATAGCTACTGGACAGAAGCAGCAAGCAACGGAGGAGGCCTCCAAATCAACGACGCAGTATTCAAAAACTTTTGGACTAAATATTACGGTCTTCACGTCAACTGTCAGAACGAAGAACCGTGCTACTGCGAACACAACTGCGGAGGAACACATACAACAATCGGCAGAGCAGCAGAAGCTTAATCAACAAAATCCGAATCCACGATCAAGGCAACACAGAAGGATATAGAAAGTCAAGGCTCGTGGGCAGACTACAACGAACGAAAAGCGAACAAGGGAAAGGGAGTTGACCACGAATTACACCCAGCCCCTTTACCAACCCCGCTGATCATCGTAACAACACCCAGCAAACACGAGGTGTTCTTCTGGTAGATGGTCAAACCGTTTCTAGAAGCAGAAATCGAAGCGGTAGTTCCACAAATCCAAGGCAACATAAACAAAGTCAGAGACTGTTTAGCAGAACCTCGCCTCCTCACGGCCGCTTCTCTACATCATCAGAAAGATGTCCGGAGAATCTTCACGATCGACTCGCGATGTCACGTTGACCGGAGCCTTACAGATGGAGCTGGAAATCGTGGCAACAAAAGATACAGAAACCATGAGCGAAGTACAGCTCAGGGAGCACATCGGGGACATCAACAAAGGGCTGAAAGCAATAAGCCAACTACCAACGACCAGCAGACTGAACGAATTGCTCAAGGAACAGCAATCTGTGAAGAATGCGGAAGTACGAATATCGGAATTGTTGGCAGAAGGAGAAAAAGTCGTCCAGGAAAGGGACAATCTGAAACAGGAATTACTGCTTACTCAACAAGCAGCGGCGACAACAGAAACACCGCAAACATGCAGTCATGGGGACCTGGTTGAAGAAATCCGGATCCTAAAGCAAGCATTGGAGGAAGCAAACCCAGACCTGGCGGAGTTGAAACAAGATTTGGAAGACGCTCAAGCTCAAATGGAGAAGTTTAGGGACCTGGCAGAAGAAAATCGACAACAGGTAACCAGGATTCTGAAGTCAACAGATGGAAGAGGGGGAGAGTGAAGAATAAGAACAGAAGGGGAAGAGCGAGAAGAGAAGGTGAATGATATCACCAGCTTTTCAGGAGAAGATAGGAAGGAACTTCGAGGGTGGAAGGTGCAGCTGGCATTGAAGATAGCCGGAAAACCGAAGGCATTCAACAACGAACAGAAGAAGCTGAGGTATGCGTTGGATGTCTGAAAGGAGTGGCTCTGGCACAGTTAATGCCACACTGTGACGAAATTTCAGGGGAAGTCAAACTCAATACCCTGAAAGACCTAGTTGACCTGCTGGATGTAGCATTGGAGATCAAGACAGAGCAGCAACAGCAAAGAGAGAACTCGAGAAACTCAGACAACGAGACCGGAATTCGCCCAGTACTACGCGGAATTCAAAGATACGTAGTAGACACCAAATGGAACAAGATGCACAATTGGACGCATTACGGAAAGGGCTGTCTAACGAACTCAAAGACTCCATACAGCACATCGAGGAGCCAGAAAGCATGATGGAATTCGTTAAGATGGTGTCAAAAGGGATTCACAGCTGAGGAGAAGAGCCGTGGAAAAGAAATCTGGAAAGTGGGAAGGATATAAAAGGTCCAATACAACGACCAACACCACATCTGCCCCAGACACAGCACCTGCAGGATCAGTCGCAGGTTATCACGGCCCCGCTCCAATGGACCTCTCGGCAGTCAAGGGAAAGAAGATTACACCTGAGGAAAGGAGGAGACGAAGGGAAGGGGGACT
This sequence comes from Trichophaea hybrida, assembly GCA_015178995.1. NCBI lineage: Eukaryota > Fungi > Ascomycota > Pezizomycetes > Pezizales > Pyronemataceae > Trichophaea > Trichophaea hybrida. The sequence continues at coordinate 85,908 of WHVE01000163.1, forward strand.
ATGTATGTACTGTGGGGATAGCAGGCATTTCGCAGCATCATGCCCAAGAAAGTTGAAAGCGGCATCAGGACAAACGGAGGTGTCACCTTTTAAGAAGGCAGCAAATGAGGGAGATGCAGATTCGACAACAGGAAAGGGAAAAGAAGTGGAATCGGGAAAAGTTTAGTCCAGTGCAATAAGGATGGCAATTCACTGGAAACGAATCTCCTTTGTCAGTTAATGCTAGTTTTGGTATTTCGCAGTTTTCTATATCAAGCGTAGAAATAAAAGAGTCTTCTATGGAAAGCAAACATCTCGTTGTGAAATGCTCGCTGAAAATAGAAACAAGATCATTGATACCCACGCTTTGATAGACTGCGGAGCTACTGGAATAGCATTTATTGACAAAGATTTCTCCGCCATCATCAGTTATTGGAACAAGAATTAAAGGAATCAAGAGAATTAGAAGTTATAGATGGAAGGCCCATCGAATCAGGAACCATCACCACTATGGCTAAGTTGAGCTTAGGCATACGCGGACATCAGGAGCAGTTACCAGCATTCGTTATGAAACTGGACACTACCAATCGTACTTGGATTACCATGGCTACAAGTCCACGATGTTACAGTCAAATTCCAAAAGAAAAGAATAGGATTCGAAAGCGATTACTGCCAGAAGCACTGTCAACATCATTCGAGCGTATGGGTATGGGGAAATCATATGGAAACAACGGAATCTGATGGATCAAAACTGGACATATGCGCCATAGCAGCAGCCCCATTTATGAGGCGGAATAAAAAGGAGAAACTCAAGGTGTACGCGGTAACCTTATACGAAATCAACAAGGCCCTGGAAATCAAGGACCTTCAAGAAAAACCGCTAGAACAGTTAATTCCTAAGGAATATCATGAGTTTCTCCCCCTCTTTGATAAAGTAATCGCTGAAAGGCTACCACCACACAGACCGTACGATCATAAGATTACACTCCAAGACGGATTCACACCACCCTTTGGACCAATATACAGCCTGTCAAGAGAAGAACTTCAGGTCCTGAAAGAGTGGATTGAAAAGAATTTGTCAAAGGGATTCATCAGATGTCATCATCACCATGCGGAGCACCGGTGTTGTTCGCACCCAAACCGAATGGAGGCTTACGACTATGCGTGGACTATCGAGGACTCAACGAAGGAACCATAAAAAATCGATATCCATTACCATTAATCCAGGAAACCTTGTTGAGATTGTCAAAAGCCAAGTGGTACACCAAATTGGATGTCCGAGATGCCTACAACATGATTCGAATAGCAGAAGGAGACGAATGGAAAACGCGTTTAGGACCCATTATGGCCTGTTGAATCCCTCGTTATGCCCTTCGGACTCACCAATGCACCAGCCAGCTTTCAGGAATTCATCAACGATACTCTTCGCCCCTTTTGGACATCTTTTGTACGGCATTCCGGATGACATCCTCATCTACAGTGACAATTTAAAGGAACATAAGGAACACGTCAGAGCAATAATGATGACGCTTCAGGAGGCCGGTCTGTATCTGAAAGCGGAAAAATGCGAGTTTCATCAACAGGAGGTGAAGTACCTGGGATTGATAGTTGGGGTAAACGGGATTAGAATGGATCCAGAAAAAGTAACAGCGGTGAAGGAGTGGGAAGCACCTGGCAAGCTCAAGGAAGTTCAAGCGTTTTTAGGATTCGCCAATTTTTATCAAGATTTATCAGGAACTACAGCAGGGTGGTCCAACCATTGACAAAGCTAACGAAAAAGCTGGTACATTTCACTGGGGACCCGATCAGAAACGAGCTTTGCGGAGCTAAAAGAAGCATTTACAACAGCACCAGTTCTAGCACACTTCGACTATGAGAAAGAAATCGTTTTGGAAACCGATGCCTCGAGCTATGTTCTGCAGGAGTACTATCCCAATACGACGATCAAGGAATCCTTCATCCGGTAGCATTCTTTTCGAAGAAACATACACCGGCAGAAGAGAATTACGAGATTTACGATCAAGAGCTGGAGCCATAGTTAAAAGTCTGGAACAATGGAGACCAGAATGCGAAGGGTCGGTACATCCTATTAAGATACTGACGGACCACAAGAACCTCGAATACTTCATGACGTCAAAGCTACTTAATAGAAGACAAACTAGATGGTCCGAATTCCTGTCAAGATTCAAGTTTAAGATTATATACCGCCCAGGAAAGCAAGGTCAAAAGCCCGATGCACTCACCAGAATGCCAGGAGACATTCCTCCGAAGGGGGGGCAGAAAAAACCCAACAAATCGTGCTCAAAACGGAGAATCTCGACAAACGAATACAACAAGGACTGGTGATAGCATTCGCAGAAGTGGTGAATCAGGACGAAACCGATCCAAAGGAGTTGTGGAACTGGATTCAAAACGTATGCAAGGACTGCCCATTCGATAGCAGCGAAGGACTGTGTCTCAACGCAACAGACGTCAAAAAAGATTCGGACAAGCTGCAACTGATACAGGATCATCATGATGTACCGGCAGCAGGACATCCAGGACGAGCAAAAACCTTCGAACTCCTCAAAAGAAATAATCAATGGCCAGGTATGAGGAAGGACGTGGACAGGTACGTACGAAACTGCCACGTATGTCAACGCAGCAAAGCAACTCACCAGAAGATCCACGGATGGCTCAAACCACTGGAAATACCGCAACAACCATGGAAGGATCTGAGTATGGATTTCGTGGTGGGACTACCGGAAAGCGAGGGGTACAACGCCATATGGGTAGTGGTTGACAGGTTGTCAAAAATGAAACATTTAGTGCCATGTCGGGACGATACAGACGGCAAGAAGCTGGGCGAGATGTTTATACGAGAGGTGTTCAAGTTACATGGCTTACCGGATACTATAGTATCAGACAGAGGACCCCAATTCGCGTCAGAGTTCTGGAGACACGTTTGTGAAAGACTTGGAATCGAACGAAGGCTGTCAACCGCGTTTCACCCACAGACAGATGGACAAACGGAACGGACGAACGCCATTATGGAACAGTACCTCAGGGCCTTCGTCAATTATCAACAGAACGACTGGACACAGTGGCTACCAATGGCAGAATTCGCGTCGAACAATCACGCCTCGGAAACAACAGGATGCTCACCGTTCTTTGGTAATTACGGATTTCATCCAAGAATGACCTTTAGCCAACATCCGATTCAGAATGGGAACGATATCAGGGAAGTAAACGCAAATACCCTCTCCCAGAAAATGAACGATATCTTCCAACAGATGAAGGCTGAAATGACTCGAGCACAAGATATTCAAGCGGAACAAGCAGATAAGCATCGACGAGAGGGAGTGCAGATGGATGTGGGGATCGAGTCTGGATGGACGCCAGGAATATTACAACACAACGATCCAGCAAGAAGCTTGACTGGAAACGCCTGGGACCATACGACATTACGGAGGTTATTAGCCCGTGGGCTTATCGATTACAATTACCCAAGGACCTCCACATTCATCCAGTACAACCAATCTCCCGCTTGACCAAAGTATCGGAAGACCCTTTGCCAGGGCAAATCGAATCGGCACCACCTGCAGTTATCGTGACGGAGAAGAAGAATACGAAGTGGAACGTATCGACGACTCGAGATGTTTCGACGACAACTGCAGTACCTGGTTAAGTGGAAAGGCTATGATGAACAAGCTGGGAACCGGCGGTTAACGTGGATGGGCTCCAAGCAATTGATGTTTTTATGCGGAACAACCTGGCAAGCCCGGATCAACAGTTCGTAGGAACTTAGCATTGGGAGGGGGAGCTACTGTCACGGTTGTGTCGAGTGAGGATCGAAGAAGGATAAGGGTCGATGAAGGGGAAAGGGAATACGAAGGGAATCAGGTTTCGTTGGAATCAATCAGGTTTTGTTGGTTGGAATCAGGTTTTGTTGGAAGGAATCAGGTTTCGTTGGTTGCGTTGTAAATATGGCGTGATGGTTATGGCGTAGGCCGCGGACTGAAAGGGTTGCGTACATAGTTGGGTGGAGTTAGCATGTATTGTGGAACGAGTGAGCAAAGGTGACGACGGTCGCGTTAACTGTATATAAGGATGCTGGATTTGCGGAGGATAGGTTTGTTCTTCACTTGTTCTCTTGTCTACAAAACAATCAATAGCTTCGGCACCAACCTTTGTTCACTTCTGTGATTCCGGATGTCGAGTCTCTTGCTTGATACGCAGTACCCGCGATCACTGCACCACCACGTTATGTTTAAGTTTAGTTTTTATAACCCCTAGAACCCCGAGCCTTGAACCCGTGACACGGAGCTTGATTACTCTTCTTTGACACAACCCCTGTTGAGCAATATTCTATTATCCTATGATGGTCAGATCAGACACCAGCATGACAGATGACTACACTGTGGCTAGAAGAGAAAATACATTGATTCTATCCAGCAAGAAGGATAAGCAGGTGTCACAATACCAGTCCCTCACAAGGAAAAATATTACAGACTTTGTGATTGAACTTTTGGATGGAATCATCATAACGCTGGGAGGAATGGATGTTCCAATTGAGGAAGCCTGGCAAAGGAATTTTGATATACAGACGGCTCTCCCAGAATTGGCCTCAGCTTGCTAAGAGCTCATCAGGAGGCAGCATCAGATATTGAATGGCAATGTCCCATGAGTGGAAAAAATGGATTGGACTCAATTCGATCAGCATTCCGAGATTGTTATTCAATTCCAAGGGTTTGCAATGAATGTCCACTCAGCTTTTATTGTGATAAAGGCCCAATCCACTGAACCAGATGAGAAGCTGCAGTCAGCCTTTAGTGAGCAAATTCAACGTTTTGAAAAAGCCTGGAAAATCCTTGCGACTCTGCTCCATAATAGAAAATGAGCCCAAGAACACCTTGCCCTTCAAGCGCATACCCAATCCCAGGAGCTGGTGGTTATTCACCTCAAAGCCAAACAAGATGGCAATCAGATGTCATGGCTATATGCCAAGTCCCTTACAGAGGTAAAGAAGATGCAGGCAAAGGCAGACAAAGCAAAACAGGAGAGGAAGGCTGCAGAGCAAAGGATCAAGAAGAACTTTGAGCAGAAATTCAAAGAATTCACTAGACTATTGCAGACGAAGCTCTCAGTTGAACGCATGAAGAAATGAGTTAGTTCAATCCACTGGTCAGTGTTGACACCCCAGGAAGTGGTTATGAAGTGTGCTGAGCAGGGATTCCGCAAGCGATACACCGTAAGTAATGGCATTGGAATATAGATCAAGGAGGTTGTGACTCCAGAACTGAATGGTAATGGAGATGGTGCAGGAGGCATCGCAGGAGATCCACAAGGGCACTGCAAGTGTTCTAGCTCCAGTTCGACCAGCTCCAGCTCTTCTGATAGAGGAGCCAATGTTCTCCCACCACTTTGACTACCAGTAGGAACTGATTCTAGTAAAACACCATTGGTACCACCGCAAGTACAACTCCAATCCCCAAGAACTCCAAATTCAAGGAAGAAGAAAAAAATTCAACATCTCTACAAGTTTAAGGGAGACCCAACTAACAAGTATGAGTCCTACTGTCATTGAATTACTGCAGTAGATTGCTATCTCAGATACTCCGACAATGATAATAATAATGACAACGATGAAATTATCTTTGTTGGAACTATTCTTTGGCAGAAAGCTTTGGGCTGGTACAACAACCAAGAAAAACAGCTTAGAAAGCTGTTTCAGGTTGACATATGGTCAGCATTCACCAGCACTGTGGTGGAAGGATTCATCGACCCAGTGGAAGAAACGGAATACCTTCAAAGAATGAATAAATTGCAGTACATCGGAGACATCCAGGATTGCATCGTAATGATGGAAGACTTGAACTACTATCTGCACGTATCAGTCATTGCATTTCCATGGGCTATACACAGCGGATTCAACGAAGAAATCCCGGATCATATATACTGTTTGATGATTACCTCAAACGACAATGACGCAGAATACAAATGACTGTTCAAACTAGTCGGCGGTGCATATGAGAGACCTCTGCATGAAACGCCCCAGCAAAACAATTACTCACCCAAAGACAAAAATATCAATAAGGGAAAGTGTGATGATGATAGTGATGATATGGGAAATCAAGGAAAGAAGAACATGGAGAAATATTCTGACTCAAAGAACCTCGAACAGAGTAGAAGGGCCCTAAGCCAATCAATACGGACGAAGGTGAAGCTATTAAAGGTAATCCAGAAATTTTGCTGGAAGAACGAGCCACGCACAATGAGTGCAAGCAATACAGTTCTTCCGAGCATCAATGGGTATTCTGACTAAATGCCATGAAGATCACCTTCAGTATGAGGAAGATGAAGGACAATAAGGCTGAGATGGGAGTGTCGAAAGTAACCACCTGTTCTTCAAAGGTCAAGCTCAGGAGTCAGGCTGACAAAATTACCAATTCCGCAGCACAGTCAAGCTCTCAAGTTCTTTATGATGTTGACTCTTATGGAATGGAGATTGACAGATCAAACATGTTTCTTTTGCCTTTCCTTTGGGATTTCAGTCTATCATATGGGTTATTGGCATATAGACAGCTCTGGTTTTTGGTATTCATGGGTACAAATACTGACATTTCTTTGGAATTACATGGGTACAGACATCTGTGTTTCTTTTGTGTTTTCATTTGGGTTTTGCCAAGGTAGTCATGGGTATTGCTTAGGATTTCGATATAGAATAAACTTTCTTTGCTGCTGTTCGAGGCAGGGTGCCTGAGGATGAGTTCAATACTCAAAATATGCTGGTCATATAGTACCCAAGTGTGTTAGGTGACAAAACAATCATTATTGAGCTTGATTATATTCCTATCCATATACAACCACTGTCCATTGCGGCCGGAGCTGTGTTGAAACGCAGTTTACCATGGTTGTCAACCGAAATGATTCACAATGCAAGGCTGTGGCCAGCGCACCTCAGTATGTTGGGTTGCAGAGATTACTCAGATGTGTATGTTGCAATTGATTTGTTGATCAAGACAGTTGAAAGTGCAATGAAAATAATACTACAAACAATATTTCATGTACCAGAGATATTCTGCTGCAGAGATATTCTGCTGCAGAAAATAGATGATACTATGTTGATCCACACTTTGAATTCTACTGTCTACATGGCTTGTTATACAAAACCTTGATATTTGATTATAGAAGCTGGATCTTATACTTATTCAATACGAATATGTCTGGAGATACACATACAGTGATATATAATATCTTGAGCAACATTGGACACTGGATCTTGCAGGTTGCTCTAATGAATTGGGCAGAACTGATTTGTCAATTCAGGCAGTTGAAACTCTAATCATACTAATACAGCATACCTGGTCCCTTGTATGCAATATGTTGTATGATCATAATTGTTGACACTCTGTTGATGCTGACTTTTAGTACTGCAGTCTATGTACCTTGCTGTGCAAAGATAGTTGATTGAATTGTAACAACTGGCTTTCTGATGTATTTGATAGAAATATATCTTACAATTATTTTGAATCTGTTCTACTACTTGTTTCACTATGATTATATTGTATACCGAATAGTACTACAATTGAACAATTGATTGACAGTCCACTTAATAATTGAAACATCTATTTTTAGTATTAGGTGACGTATGACCAGCTATATATGCTACAAAGTTATGGATGAATGTGGATATTATATATTGACCATTTTTGTCATCCAGCTGGTTGTGCCAAACATTCATGGCCTGTTATAAGGACACTATGAGATTGCCATCATGTATATAGGGTCTGATTTTATATCAATTATATATGATAACAGTGTTTTGATGTGATTTGGTAGGTAATCAGACGATATTTTGTAAGGCAAATACAACAATGCTGATATATTTTTCAGGTGCCAGATTTTATATCAATCAAGTTTTTACTTTTATTCTTAATATAAATTTGGTTGTTTGAATGATGAAAATATACAGTGTATCTCACATAGCTGCTGAAGTCAAAGATTATATGTTCAGCAGTATTATTATATATATATTGATGATTTTTTGTTCATTTCACAACCTTGTTACTTAAATTATAGAAAACTAACAAATACCAATATATGGGATGAAAAGTATTTGTGTATGAGATACTATCGAAAACAACAATATGACTATCCATATCCATTGGACACCATGTACGATTTCTGTATATTCAATGTAATTGGATATCAGAATATCAGTTATCAGGCAACAATAAAGATTAGGGTATATTGTATACTGTTTGAAATATTTCAACTGCCAGGAATATATCAATGATATCATTAGGCTTCCCAATCCCCAGTCCCCAATCACTACTTCCAGGAGAACAGGTCAGTTGAACCAAAGATGATATTTTCATATTCATAAAATGATAGAATAAACTTGCATTTACTAAATTTGAAATGGTATTGGAAGTGACTACTGCAGGAACTTTCAATTGAGTGATGCCATACTTTCTATCATGTAAAGAAAGTAATCTTCTGAATCTGCCCAGCCGAGGATTGTGAATTCCTCAATCATCATTCCCTTAATCCAAAAGATATCAAGCTGTTTCCATACCAATTGGTTGATTGTACCCACTTCCTAAGCAGATACATCATCATCACTGAGCTGTATATTGTGATTGTCATCTCTTCCTCTTCCTCATCTCGATTATTACTCTTATTTGAAGTTGAAACATCATCAATATGATTTCAAATTGCTTCAAATATCTCTTCTCATGTTATTTTAGCTGTATCAGCTGCCACTCTCTCAACACAGCCCCGAAATGTCTGTCCACTGCTGCTTCTGCTGCGGTTGTACTTTCCATGAATTCATCAAACAATTTCTTCTTTGCTTTCTTGCACAGAATGGTAGTTTCAGGCCTGCCAGTGATGGTTCGGAATGAAGACTTTGTATAATGGCAGGCAGCCGATAGCGGGATAAGTGCCCAGTATATCGTTACTTTGTGGAAGTGAAATTGCACTCCAGCAATGATTTGATCTTACTATGATATTTTATGACTACTATACTTTATCACCTCGTCTTGTGTGCAACTGGATCTACACTTACAATCGAGTATAGAGCCATACATGAACATGTGTGGCCTTATCTGATTATTGATTTTCAGAATTCAGTTTCGTTTTGCTCACAGAATTTGTGATTAATTTTTGCCACATGAGATCTATACCAAAAATCATCACTAGATTATTGATTCGAGCTAAGTATCCATGTTATTCAGTTGTTTAACAAATGTAGACAATTGTGAAATGATTCAGAAGTCAATCAGTCACAAAAGAATTATCCTAGGCCATGCTGGACATACCACTAATGAAAGTTCACCAAACTTGTCCACCAAACTCAATGGCTTACAATTGAACCAAATCGAAGGTATCTAGTCAAGATTCAAGTGCTGGCGAAGCTATAATCATTATTGTCTTGGATAAACAATCTGAAGGTCATTTGTACGTCAATTGATCATATGAGATACATTACCTGCCACCACACACACCTGCCAGAGAGTTGAATACACATTGGTATTCTTGACCTACCACAAATATAATCACTAGCTCAATGAATCAGGATATGGATTGTGCAATCAAGTCAGTTGACTGCTACAGAGATGATACCGTGGAATTCGGAATTTGATTGGCCCTGAGAAACATGTCGCCAAACAAAATCATAAGCTAGATGAGAATTTTGAATACGATGCAACACCTAACTTTTCATGATCCAAGAGAATTGAACTTCTCAAATACTTATGAATCGACAACTGCAGGGACCATTTCAAGGTGAATTGGAGGTCAATCGAGTCAATAAATTGAGTCACTGACTGTGATTGCTATACATATCAACACTTTACAATTGATACCTATACCCAGTATTCTTGGTACTCTAGAGTGATGACTCAGGATACGTATACTTTTGAATGGAGTCAATTGACTGCAGAAGAAAATATCACAAAAATATACAAATTTGGAGGTTAATAGATCCCAAGAATTGAATTACAGACTGTAATTGCAACATCTTTGAATATATCTTAATATATGGCTTAAAAGCACTAAAATTTGTCAAGTACCCATCATTCATTCTATTGACAGTAGTAGTACAGATTCTGACATGAGTCTGGAGATTAATCATTCCTGAGTGTTACACCAAGCCAGTTCACAGTGGGGTTATTTAAGATCACATGTGATTTGCTTGATTTGAAATCATCAGCTATCACTTGTCTCAAATGCCAGAGCCAATCATTTGAATGGCTATTAAATGAACATCTATGCCCTGGATGAGGAACAGTGGCCAGTGATTGCCTGCGGTCACTTGTACTCCAAATTGCCAATAACAAATTGACAGCCAACAAACCACTAAATGGCATCAGCCTGGAAGCTGGTGACTCGCAGATAACGAACGGACAGCCAGCGACCAGCTGAAGTGCCTCAGCCAAGGGGCCGATGAGCTAAGAATAAATGGCGACCCAGAACAGCACAGCTGATCTCTATCAAAAGGGATATATTTGTCTTGAGATCAATATATCGAAAGAACAACACAGGTCCAAAGACACCAGCCCACGGGCATAATATCATAAAGGATACTGCTGGTCAGATTATAATTCAATGATAATGAAGACAATGGAGAATCAAGAGATGGAAGACCGCAGTAGTTGCCAATAAGTGGGCATTGAATATGGTACTGGAGCTTGAGAGAAACGCATGAATGATGGTATTTTTAGAAGGCAAGACAAAGATATTAAAACCACTGGTTAATCGAGGGTAGAACGGTATCAACCTTCTCAGCAATGGCAACATGCCTTAAAACAATATGCATTGAAATTGCCGATCATTTCATTCTGATTTTATTCATGATTTTTCACATCCTGAGTGAACTTTCTAACGTACCTTTAAAGTAGTCCCGAATCAAGTTCAGATACTCTTTGACTGAGTAAACCTGGAGTGAGGCTACCAGTATTACATTATATCGTTAGTAAAGAAATGCTTCTGTAGAAGGTATTCTTTCTACCCACTTTGATACACATCATGTGGTTTGATGCTATTCTATCTCTGCAAACTTCTTTCTGTTATTATCAGAATGGGTACCCTCTGTGATTTTATTCCAATTTCCTGAAGCACTTTTCAAGACCCCTTGTTCAATACCCAAGAAGACCTTGACATCTATTTTGGAGTCCAGGAATCCAACGAATTATTCTGCACATACCTCTACCACAGAGAACAATACATTTCCATTCTGTATCTGCATACCGAAATGAACCTCTCGGTAATCCAATCCATGCAAGGATACCCAAATCTCCCTGAAGATTCTATCCCAAACCCTGAAAGTAGATGAAGTTCTGAGAGATCACTTAACATCATTGGATGAAGAAAAGATGAATATCTCAACTATTGTAGTGGCTGAGATGTATGGGGCTCAAGGAAACTACAAAACCCATGAGACTAAAAGAACAATCAGTGCAAGACATTGCCAATTGATGATTCCAAATTGTTACCAGCATCTTCACAGTGTTTGATATTGAGGAATAGGAATTATACTCCAATATATGATCATTTGAAACAGCTTCAGTAAGAGGCTAAGGCTCAGTGTCTGAATGCTCACTCAGCCAAATCTCTGGCCTGGTATTATTTGGAATCATATAATGATTGGAAATGAATCTGACACCCACATGGCAGAGGCCTATGAAGTCGTTAGAAAAGAAACTTTATACATGCAATCCAGTAATAAAACAAAGCAGGTGACAAAAAACCTGCCCATTATAAAGATATTCCAGACTGGGGTATTCTGATTTCAAAGGAATCAAAAGGGAAGAGAAATGGATGAACTCTGTCATCCAGGAAACAAGGGAAACGAAATTTCAAATCTCAACAATACTACCTCAGTTGGCCGAGGTGTACAAAAGTGAAGTTACTATGCAGAATCAGATATTTGATACCATTTACCTGAAAAGAGACATGATGAAATGGCTGCACACTAGCTGTGACGAAAGCCCAGTCCACCGTGGTCTATATATGCCTACAAGTGGTTCTTGATGAGTAAATTGTCCGTTCAGAAAAGGCTGAAGAACAGATGAATCAAAAGCACTTTGAAAGGATATTTGAGGAATTTACTAGAGCTCTTCAAACTAAGCTCTCGAATCAATGGATGAAACAATTGGCACACTCCCTGGCTAGGTCAGTTATTGCCCCAAAGGAAGGAGAAACAAAACCGAATGCTGGAGGATTATGTATTCGGTATATCATCAAATAGGATAGGGAATCTGGATCAGAGATGCTATGACTTCTACACCCAAGCGCAATGGAGACAGTGCAGGAGGCATTGGAGGAGACCCACATCCAGATGGCTCCGAGTTTTCAACCTCTTGCTCCTCTGTTTCTGCTGCTGGAGGTGATAATACCCACAACCACCGCCAGGAGGATCGATTAATTGATACAGAGGAAGAAACAGACTGCCTCTGAACGAATGAAATGGCTTGCAGTTCAAGGGAGATTTCCAGAACTACATGATAAGGATGGAGGGCCTGAACTACCTTATCAATTTATCAGAAATTGCATGCCAAAAAGCTCAACACAGTGGCCTGAATGAAGACATTAAGGATCAACTATCCTTTTCGAAGTCTATACCAAAATGATCAGGTGCAATACCCACTGCTGCTTGAATAAGTCGCCCCCGCTTATGAGAGAAGCCTGTAAGAGAAGAACAAACACCATCATAATAGTCACAAACCAAAAGACAAGACTGATACAAGGAAGCGTGATAATGATGGTGACAAGGGAGATCATAGGAAGAAGAACTGTGAGAAAAAATCTGACTCCAACAAACCTCGAACGAAGGAGAAAAATCTTGAGCCTGTTGATACGGACAAAGATACAGCCCTCAAATTTATTCATGCATGGAAGCATGAACCAATCAAAACAAATGCATGCACTGTTGCTCCTCGGAGCATTGATGGGTATTCTGCAAGTATGCTATCAAGTCCTCACCCAGCAAAAAGAGGAAGGATAAAATGACTAAGACCCAAACTTCAACACTGGAAGTCGCCACCTATTCTTTGAAGGTCAGGTCTAGGAGTCTGGCTAATTGAATCTTGAAACCAGCAACAGCCTTTTGCTTTTGAATGCTGTACAAGATTGACTCTGACAGTATGGAGATTGATGAATAAAATGAGTTTCTTTTGCCTTTCATCGGAACTATGGAATACAGTCATTCCTATGTTCTTGGCAATACAGACACCTCCGGTTTTGTCATTAGGGATTTTCAATATTCAATATAGTTTGTTTTCCGCTGTTCAAGAATGGGTACTGGATGATGAGTTCAATAGTTGCAATATGCTGGTCGTATAGCATCCAAGCATGACAAGTGACATTCAATTACTAGTGAACTTCGTTATATTCCTTCTATCAACAACCATGGTGCAATCCGGCTAGAGCCGTAGCGGAATGCAGTTCACTATAGTTGTCAACCGAAAAGATCATAAACACAAGGCTGTGGCCAATGCACCTCAGCTTGTTCACACAAAATCAAAGCAACAATTATCACCTGAACATAAGACAGGTCTACGACCCACAATATACATGTTTGCAAGCTTTCAAAACAAGAATGTCCCAGTAAGGGTTCTCTTGGAGATAAGGTGCAATACACATATGATGTCAAAGCAGTGGGCCAATGCACATGGTATTGCATTGGAGACTCGAATGGAACCAAGGAGAGTTGAAAACTTTCATAGGGAATCGATAGAAAGAGTGAATTGGCAGTACATCTTCTGTATTATTCTGTTGTATAAATTCCACTATACCAAAACGAACTGCAAATTTGGTCCAATAGAGGATTTGTTTGAGATCATGTTACATTACTGGTGGGTGGTCACCCATTGAGCTCTCAGTAGAGTTACTGAAGAAAATCATACACTTGAGTTTACTTCCAAACACTGCCATGGACATTGGACAAAGACAGTGGTATGTTCGTTTTCAATTGAATATGACAATTCCATTTCGAAGTTTGGAACAGACCCTCAATGGATCCAGTATATTGGTTCAATTCCAGACAATGTGGCACCAGCAATTGAGATTGATTGGGTAGAGCAAATTCCATCACTTTCACAAGGTTATACAATAGGAAAACTGCCAATATTCACCTACCACATTGATCCTAATATCATGCTATTCACTTGATGGATGGGCAACAACCTCAATGGGGTCCTATCAATGCACTCTCAAAAACTGAATTTTCAGTCCATAATGAATATCTGAAAGAAATACCTGATTCCAGAAAAATTCATCCAAACATGTGACCCATGGGAACACCCATACTGTTCATTCCAAAGCCACACAGAAATGGCATATGATTGTGTGTAGATTACACAGATTCAAATTGTATAGCAAATATAAACCAAAATCTGTTGACACTTACAAACACACTTAGAAACAGGATTGCTTGATTAAGGACTTTCACCAAAATCAATTTGAAGGCAAGCTACAACATCATGTGAATTGAACCAGGTGATAAGTGGAAAACAGTATTTCATACATGATATGGATATTATCAATATGTCGTTATTCCCTTTGATTGGCAAACAACCAGCTACATTCCAAGATGAAATGAATGAGATCTTGCAAGATCCAATCGATTATACTGTTGTGGTCCAAATTGATGATATCCTCATCTATACAAAAAACAAAGAAGAGTATGTTGAATTGACTAGAGAAGTTCTTGTTTGTCACAGAAAAACAACTTGGTTATAGCACCTAATAAGAGTGAATGGTACCAGACGCAAGTTGAGTGCCTGAGATATCTTGTATCGGAAACAGGTGTTAGTATGTCGGTAAACAAAATTGATAATATTTTCAGATGGATGATTGTGGAGTCTGTCAAGGATGTTCTGTCTTTTCTTGTATTTGTCAACTTCCATTTACACTTCATTTAAAGATTTTCAAACATATACTATTCGGCAAGAGAGTTAACCAAAAATACAAACATAATGTTGGATTGGAAAGCAAATGTACAAAATTACATAGTCTTCAAAATTCTTCAGCAGCACTTGACCAAGGCTCCCATGTTATGATACTTCAAGGCAGTTTGGCTCGTAGTGATTGAGACTGATGCCAGTGATTTTCCAACTGATGCAGTACTCTTCAAAGTCATTGATGGATGATTGCATCCTATTGCCTTCGACTGTGGACAGATGGATAAAGGCAAGATCAACTAGGAAATCCATGACAAGGTGATGATAACCATAGTGTTGGCATTTAAAGAATGGAGACATTATGTCAAAGGTACAGCTCACCCTTCAGTGTCTTCACCAATTACAACAACCTCCAATATTTTATCACTATAAAGATCTTGAATAAGTAAAAAGCCGGCTGCATTCAACAATGAGCAGAAGATGATTTCGAAATATTTGACCGACGAGGTAGTGCAAATGGGAAACCAGATCCATTGTCTTGATAGTTGGAGTACTGCTCTAAAACAGTAGAATGAAGTGCTGAAGCAAATGGAAACCAGCCGATCCGCTGCGTTCTGAGATACAATCATTTGGTAACTTCTGAATGTCCAAGTTGTGTTGAGTGAAAATCGATGGTGGAGTAATGATTGGTGAATAATATTGAAAAAAAAGCATGACGAGAATGAAATCAGATTTCGAATGAAGGCTACAATATGATGACAACAAAATCAGCTTTTGAATCAGGTTTCACAGAAAATGACCAAACCCTATAAAAGCGATGTACAAAGATAGTAGGAGCTTGGATGTGTTATAGAATGAGCGAATTACTGTATATGAACCAGGCATTTGGCGAAGGATAAGTTACTTTCTTCACTTGTTCTGTTGTCTATTAAATAATCGAATGGCTTTGGCTTTCACTTCTTTCACACTTGGAGATTCTGGATCATGTCTCTTGTATACAGTCCTCGCCTTCTTAGCTACAGCCTATCTTCAGACTGCTTCACCATCCAGCTTTCAGTTTTTATAACCCTTGGAATTTCGAGCCTTGGACTCTCGATATTTAGCCCTGAATCCTTGACAGAAGCACAAGTCTACAATCCATGTTACCAGTTATATCTTTGTTTCATGTGTGGTTATTCTCACTGTTTAGGCTGCTATTAGTGTGATCGCATCTGCAATGCATACTGCGAAGTTTTTAAATCAGCAAGCAACTTCAAAAACAGATTGGTCATCCAATCCTACTGGAGACATGATAGTGTATCTTACGTATGGACGTGTCGAAGACCTATAAATCTTGAAATTTTTAACAACCAGTGCCACTTCTAAATACATGAGTGAGGACCAAAGGACCTGCAACCGTATTTATTTTTGTAATTTTTCAGAAGAAGAAGAAGATTTATATCACGATTATCCAAACCCAACCAACCACTGCAACTCTGGGGCAATTCAGGATTGGGGCATTACTTCTACTGGCAACTGCAGCATAGAAGAATTTCATACGTTTTTCAACTGCAGTGAGGAACAAGACTGTATCGACTGCTTACTTCGGATTTTTGACCTGGAATCTCCATTGCCTTGGTACATAGCTCAATGGCAAGCAAATAAGCATTGATTTCCAATATGGAAGAGATTGAAAAGAGTTATATCGTTAACGAAAAAGATCGATAACGATTTGCCAAGAGGTCTTAATGTGCTGGAACTCCAATAAGTGAATTGGGTATGAAATTCCTTGTAATGACTTCTGGATATACCGGAAGAGGGATATCTGGAGGCATATCTGTGACGAGTGCCTTAAAGTAGTACAAATGTTTGGATGGGGAATCAACGAATACCTATATCAAATACCGTTCGACAATTGCAACAATCGAAGGCAGCTCTGCAGCACCAGAAGCTCAATACATAGAGCTTTCCAGAATGAGCCAGGAAAGGATAGGGAGGCAGATACTGGTGGATTTTACCAAGCTGGACCTAGGACAAGCCCTGGAATCAGGGAATTCAATAAAAGATACCTTGAGTCAATTACTACAGGCACCTCCATCCAAAGTCGAGAATCAAGTAAGCCAACCAAACAAACAAATAATTGCCCAAGTATCAACCATGGACAAAGTCCAAAAAGAAACTCTACCCTGTTGAAGGAAGAAAAAGACCTCCTAGCGGACAAAGAGAACACCGACCAAGAGCTGGCATTAACACAACAAAGAATCACTTGGAAGCATGAGTGCCAGTCTGCACACATAGAGACCTGTATGTTAAGATCACAGATCTAGAACAACGATTGGAAAACTGAGCACCAGCTGGCACAGAAGATCTGAAACAAAATCAAAAGAATACACAAAAACAACTGAGATTGATAGGAGAAAAACAAAATGAATATCAGGATCAGATCAAGCAAGTATTAGCACCGGCCAGCACATCAAATCGTGGCAATGGTAGCAGGGGACCCTCAGCCCGTGAAATTCTCCTGTTCTCTGGTGCAGACCGAAGGGCACTCTGCGGATGGATGGTAGAACTGACAATGGAAATTGAAGATGAACCAACATGTTTTTTGGATGAGCAATCCAAGATGCGATATGCACCAAACTGACTGGAAGTCATGGCATACAATCGGATCCAGCCATTCATCAGAAGAGGTACTGGTAACCTCGACCTCTCATCAGTGGAAAAATTGTTGGACCTATTACAGCTAGCCTTCGGGGATCAAGTCATATGAGCGACTACCAATCCAGAACTCCTTAAGCTTTGACAAACAGACCGAGAATTCCCTCAGTATTATGGAGAATTTCAACAATGGTTGCCGGATGTCGACTGGAATAAAGTGATCACACTAACACAAGGTTTATCTGAAGAAATAAAAGATGCACTACAACATTGCTACATTCCGGAAAACCTTACAGAATTTGTCGAGCTTTGCTGAAAAAGGCATTTACAGAGCCACATTCGAGCTGCTGAAAATACAATCTGGAAGCTGGACAGCGGGATTCAAGAAGTCTTCAACCGAAAACAACAGCACACCCGCGTCATCAACCCTGGGGACAACACCTGCAGGGACCGTGGCAGAATATCATGGCCCTGCTCCGATGGATTTTTCCGCAGTCAAATAGCAGAAAATTACTCCGGATGATTGCAAGCAACAAAGGAAAGGAGGACTCTGTATGTACTGCATAGATAGCAGGCATTTAGCAGTATTGTGCCAAAGGAAGTTGAAGGCAGTGTCAGGACAGGTAGAAAGCGATCCATTCAAGGAAAATCAGGATCGAGGGGCACGAAAGAAAACAGAAACAGAATTGGACATAGTTAAGGCCTGTGCAATAAGAATGGCAGGTGTGCTGGACACAAATCTCCTTTGTCTACAGTTGATAATTGTCGTTTTGGAATTTCACAGTTCTCCATTTGGTGTGCAGAATTTCAGGAGTCTTTGATACAAAGCAAGCATCCTATTGTAAAATATTCGCTGAAAATTGGAGACAGATTAATTGATATACACCCTCTAATTGATGGCAGATCCATGAGAATAGTATTTGTAGATGAAGATTTTGTTCCCCTTTTTGAGTTAGAAGATGAATAATTACCCGAATAGAGAGAATTGGAGGTTATCAACCGAAGACCTATTGAATCGGAAACAATTACGCCTATAGCCAAATTTAACACACGGATACAATCACACCAAGAACGATCACCAGTGTTGGTTATGAAGTCATAATATTATCCGGTACTGTTAGAGCTACCAGGGTTACAGCTGCACAATGTAACAGTCAAATTTCAAAGTCGCAGAATTGGTTTCGAAAGTAGCTACTGCCAACAATACTGCCAACACCGTTCGAACGTATGGGTGTGGACCAATCATATGGAAAAATGGATCCGGAGAAACCCAGGCTACATATCTGTACTGTAACTGCCTCAACCTTTATAAGGATAATTAAATAGGAGAGGATCAAAGTCTATGCCGTTACATTGTACAAAATGAATATAGCCTTTGAAATCAAGCATCTATAAGAAAAACCCCTCGAAGAAGTCATCCACAAGAAATACCACTACTTTCCACCATTGTTCAGCAAGGTAGTTGCGGAAATGCTTCCTCCGCACCGGTCTTATGATCATAAATTTAAGCTGCAACAAGGGTTCACACTGCTGTGTAGATCTATTTACAGAATATTTGGAGAAGAGTTACAGGTTTTAAAGGAATCGATAGAGAAGACCATATTCAAGGGATTCATCTAGTCATCTGCATCACCTAGCAGAGCCCCAGTATTGATCGCTGAAAAGCCATGGGCCGGTTTAGGACTCTCTGTTGATTACCAAGACCTAAATAAAGAAACAATACAGAACTGGTACCCTCTATAATGGATCCAAGACACCCTGCAAAGACTCTCGAAAGCTCGCTATTAAATCAAGCTGGACATCCACGATGTTTATAATATGATATGAATCACTGAAGGGAATGAATGGAAAATGGCGTTCAGGTCCTGCCATGGACTGTTCGAATCCCTGGTTATGCCCTTTGAACTCACTAATGCACTAGTATTCTTCGAACAATTCAACAACTATATACTACGACCTTTTCTCGATGTGTTTTGCACGGCTGTCCCAGACGACATTCCCATCTACAGCGATAACCTGAAGCATTACAAGGGATATGTCGGAGCTGTCATGACCTCACTATTGGCAGCCGGCCTCTAACTAAAAGCAGGATAATCTGAGTTCCATAAGGAAGAAGTCAAATACCTATTGTATATTGTCAGAGTAAAAGGAATCAGAATGGATTCGGAGAATATTCAAGCAGTTGAGAACAGGGAAGCACCAGAGAAACCCAAGGCAGTCAAAGCCTTCTTAGGCTTTGCTAATTTTTACCAACAGTTCATACGGAGTGATGGCAGGGTAGTGCAATCTCTAACAAAATTCATGAAGAAGCTAGTATCTTTTCACTGGGGGCCTGATCAGAAAAGAGCATTTGCCAAACTCAAGATAGCTTTAAAGATAGTACCAGTGCTAGCCTATTTTGATTATGACAAAGACATTGTCCTAGAAACTGATGCTGTGAGTGATGTATTTTTTCAGGAATCCTCTCTCAGTATAATAATCATGGAGTACGATATCCAGTAGCCTTTATGTCTGAAAAACACTTGCCTGCCGAATACGATTATGAACTTTACGATCAAGAATTTGGCGCAATAGTTGACAGTTTGGAACAATTGAGGCCTGTATATGAGGGCTCAGCACACCCAATTAAGATTGTCACAGATAACAAGAACCTGGAACACTTGATGACATCGAAGCTGTTGAACCAGAGGCAAACAATGTGGTCCAAATTTCTCTCCCTCTATATGTTTAAAACGGTCTACTGACTAGGCAATCAAGGACAGAAACCCGATGCACTCACAAGAATGCCAGGAGCCAGTTCTGGAAAGGGGGGGTAGAAAAAACCCAGCAAATTGTGCAAAAAATAGAAAACCTCCATCAGAAAGTATGCGAAGGGCTAACTGTGGGCTTTACAAAAACAGTCAATTTTGATAACAACTCTGTAAATTCCAATGAACTATGGAATTGGTTGCGAAATGTATGTAAGCAGTATGACAGCTCCGAAGAATGATGCAAAAACAAACAGCCACTAGGCATCTTCGGGTCACAGCAAGCTCAACCAACAAACAAGGAGAAACTGAAGATGATCCAGGAGTGCCACGATTCACCTGTCGCATAACATCCAGGACGAACAAAGATGTACGACATTCAAAGCACAATTCACTCTCCGAGCCAGATGAGGCAGGACATGGACTGTTATGTACAATATTGCCATACCTGCCAGTGGAGTAAGGCGATCCACGGAAAGACATATGGACTACTATGACTACTTGAGATACTGGAGCAACTGTGGAATGACGTGAGCATGGGCTTTGTAGTTTGGATGCTGGAATGCAAAGGATTGAATGCAATATAGGCAGTGGTCGATCGCCTAACAACCATGCGTCATCGGGTACCTTGCATAGACAGTGTGGATGCAATGAAACTGGGCAAAATGTACATTAATGTAGTGTTCAGGCTACACAGACTGTGCGAAAAAATAGTCTCGGATCGAGGGCTGCATTTTGTTTCAGAATGGTGGAAATATGTCAGTGAAAGATTTGGAATCAAATGATGTCTGTCAACTGCATTACACCCTCAGATTGACGGCCAAACATAAAGAGTCGACGCAGTAATGGAATAGTATCTTCAATATTTCGTCAAATATCAGCAAAATGACTGGGTCTGATCGCTACCCATGGCAGAGTTTGCAGTCAATAATCATACCTCGGAAACAACAGATTACTCCGGGTTGTTTGGCAATTACAGAGTCCGTTCACAAATGACCTTTGGCCAACATCTGCTGAGAAATCTGAATGACATCCGCCAAGACAACCCAGAGCAGGTGCCCCAACAAATGGAAGAACTTTTCAGCGAACTTAGAGCAGAAATGAAAAGAGCCCCAGCCATACAGTCTGAACAGGCCAACAGATCGTGAAGAGTCAGAACAGAGTTACGAATAAGAGACAATGTATGGATAGATGCCCAAAACCTATCGACAGCCCAACCCAGTCAAATACTGGACTGGAAATGTATTGGACCATATGAAATCATGGAGGTCATCTGTCCATGGACCTATAGCATTCAGCTACCAAATCAAGTATGCATTCACAACCTGCAACCGATATTCAGGCAGCAGAAGGCCTGCAGAATCCAATCCAAAATCAAAAGCAAGAACCATTACCACCGGAGATGGTAGATGGAGAAGAGAAGTCTGAAATTCAGCAGATAGACAATTCCGGACTGTTTCAGAAGTAGCCGCAGTATTTGCTAAAATGGAGGCGCTATGACAAGCGCAGCAGGGAGCCTGTGACCAATATAGGTCGCCTTAAGGCTATCAAAGATTTTCACGTGGAACAACCTGGCATGTCCGGTTTGTGAACCTTGTAGGTACTAGGCGTTGGAGAGGGGGAAGCTACTGTCACAGTTGTCTTTGGTGATGATTGATGGTGGAGTGGTAATTGGTGAATAATATATAAGATAATATACGTCAAGAATGAAATCAGGTTTTGAATAGAGGCTAATGTGTGACGAGAATGCAATCAGGTTTTGAATGGATGCTAAAGCATAACAAAAACTAAATCAGGTTTCAAATCAGGTTTTACGGGAAATGACCGAATCAAATGAAAGTGGTGTACAAAGAAAGCAGGAGTTCAAATGTATGATGGAATGAGTGAATTACTTTATATTAACCAGATATTCGGGGAGAATAAGTTTCCTTCTTCACTTTGTCTCTTGTCAAGAAAACGATCAATCAGCTTCGGCTGTCTCTTCTTTCACACTCGGTGATTCTGGATCAAGTCGCTTGTATACAGTTCATGCATTTGTAGCTACAGCCTACCCTCGCACATCTTAGCCATCCAGAATTCAATTTTTATATGCCTTGCAATCTCGAGCCCTGAACCCTGTATACCGAGCCCTGAAGCATTGACACGGAAGGAGAAACAGTACAAGTAATGCCAATGGAGTTATGAGGAGAACTGATTCGGATTTTTTTTTGCCAAGTTGAGAGCAATTCCAGTAGTCATGTTCAATTCATGGCTCTTGAAAGCAGTGGTCAGCGCCACAAATAACAATGCTGAATGGTAAGATGTGTATGTCTGAGGTATGGAAGACAACCCAAGCCCAGATATTTCATTCGAAGAACAAGCCCTTTATCATGATGTAAGTGTGTGGTATTTGGACGATATGCAGTTGCAGAAACAGATATTCAACTCTGAGCACAATATGAAGCTGGCTTGACACATAGAGCCGAATGAGGCAATCAAACTAGTCGGATGAAACTTCTTTCGGCCGAAATTGAGAAATTCATCGAAAATTATGTCCGCTCATGCCCTGATTCCCAAAGTAATACAGGAGCCAGTCATGCATGCAATGGACTACTACAACCACTCGAATCAGCATCCCACCTATGGGACTGAATGTCCATGGACTGTATCATTGAATTATCCATATCGGATGGATGCTCATCAGTATGGGTCATGGTTAATCCATTGACTTCAATGGCTTACCTCACTCCATTGAAAGATAGAAAGAAGAAAGCTACCAACTTGGTCAGAATGTTCCTGAAAGAAGTATGGTGATTGCATGGCCTACTATCGAACATATTGTCAGATTGGAACTCTAGATTAACATGCATGTTTTGGTTGTCAATAGTCAATGCTCTCCATATCAGACTAAAATTGACTTCATCATTCCACCCTCAAATGGATATGCTGACAGAAAGAGTGATCCAAAAACTGGATTGCTACCTGCGGAAATACTGCAATTACGAGCAGAATAATTCGTCTGTGGTGTTACCAATATTAGGGTATGTCTGCACTTACTCTCTCACCACCGCTACAGAAATGTCACTATTTTTTGGCAACTTTACATCTGATCCTGAAACCAATTGGCCCATCGAAACAGAAGCAAAGAATCTGGCATCCAGAAACTAGGTTGACTGGATAACCAGCATGCGGTCACTCTGCTGTAAAGGCTAGGAACGGATATCAGAGATAATGGGGAACTACCATCACCAGCATACTAAGGACTTTCCAAAGGATTCTGTTAGGAATTTAGTTATTCTGAATGGGGAGAACCTTAAAACATGAAGACCATCTAGGAAACTAGATGTGAAGCTTCATGGACCTTTCAAGGTTTCAAAGCTACTCATACCCACTGCTATTAAACTTGAGTTACCGAATCAATGGCATATTTACAATGTCTTCCATATATTTCTTATTCAACTATATTGACATGCCAACTATCCTGTTCGACTGCCACCACCACTTGTAAACGAAGAACATAAACTTGGTTACGATCTGGATGGCTATGAGTATGAAACAGGCTATGAAGTCAAGGATATCATGGGCAGCCAGTATCGCAAGGAACAGAAATGGACTTTGTATCTGGTCAGCTGGAAGGGGAATCAGGAAGAAGTATATTGGACTGGGAAGCCATATAACAACTTCAACAACACGAGACAGATAATGAAGTATCACAGACAGCATCGTCAGGATGCAAAAATCAGAGGATTATAAAATTGAGCTAGTACCTATTCTCCATGAAAGGTTTTCAATGGCTAACAAGATCCCTGATGAAGAATTTGGTTTTTAAGGGCAGAAGAAGTCACAATTTTACCAAATCATCAATGAATGATGGGATTCGGTTTTAAGGGCACACAGGGTCAAGATTTTTCAAATCAAACAAAGAAAAAGAAAGAAAAGTGTCCTAGCGGAATACAATCTCATTAATCGAGTCTGCTTGCTACCATATGGTACATCTGCACGTAAGTATATTGAATGGTTCACATACCACGGTCTGTATGAATCAACTTGGTTTCAAATTTTGAATAATGGAACTTCATGTGCTGAATTATATTTCTCCGAAAGAAACAATGACCAGATCAGTATGGTCATTCAGAAACAAACTCTCTCAGGGAGGGGGTTGTGTTTCACCCAGCTTGTTTGCAGAGGGTTCATATAGTATCAGTTGCAATTTCTCTGATCAGATGTTATTGGCTATCGCTCGTGCCGGATGGCAGCGCCAATCTTTTCAGATCGCTTGGCAATGAACATCCACACCCATGATAAGCAATGACACCAAGTTAATGGCAGCAGTCCATTCCGCTCCAAATTGCCAGTGACAAATGGATATTTGACACACAGCTGAATGGTATCACCCAAGAAGCTAACGACTTGCTGATGACACATGGGCAGCCATCAACCAGCTGCATTGTGTCAGCCATGAAGCTGACTACCTGCGAATATGTGCGGACTCTGAACAGCAATGCTGCTCACTATGGATAGTGGCCCATTTGCCTGGAGGTCATTAGATTGATAGGATACCACTGGTCAAGTGGCACAAGGCAACGAGCATGATGCCATAAAGATTACTGATTATATGATGGTAATCAAATGACTATACAGATCATAGAGAATTGGGTGATGCAGGACTGTGGTAGTTGCAAATGAGCAGGCATTGAATCTGATGTTATTATGGGGCTGGAGCTCTAGAGAAAAGCGTAAACGGAAGTATTTGTCAGAAACAAAGATGAAGGTATAAAAACCTTGGGTTCTTTGAGGTCAGAAAGAACACAACCTTCTCAGTGAGGAGAACAAGCATTAACAATGAATACATTGAAAAAGCTATTCTTGTCATTCGGATTCTTTTAGTGATTTTCCCATTGAGGGTGCAGCTTCTAACCTACCTTTGAAGCAGTCCCAAATTAAGTACAGATACTTGTTGACTTGTTCAACCTACAGTGACCCTCCTGGTGTTACACTGAGAGACATGTCACTGTCTAGAAGGCTATAGAACCAAAAGGTCATTCAAATACTGGTGGCAAAGCATCCGCATATGCATAATGGATTGCACTGATTGGAAGTTCCATCTAAGACAAATTGGTAAAATCTACCATTGCATAAGCCAGTGTACTTAGCTATTACCTTCCTCAAAACCAAGCAGAAGATTGCAACACATATGCAATGCATACTACAAAGGATCAGTATTGCAAAAGTGAAGTACACTTATGGAGAATTGACTAATGAAGGATAGAGTTCAGCACCTGGATATTGAAACTGTGTTACAGATCTTGAATTAGGGCAGAATGGGAAGTTGCAACCCTGAAAGTTTCAAAGTGGCAAGCAGAAAGCCGATACTCCTGTGTGCAATCAAACATGATAGATATGCATGTTCAAAATACAAAAACAATCACACCTCCAGTCATTGGATCTCAAATCAGAAATGGTTGCACATTACAGTCATTGTATTCCCTAGCAGTATTGGACGTATCATCTCCATATCCCTGATCAGAACTGGGCTAATCGTAAATCATTTGTATATAGAAGAAAAACAGCATGTAATGGTCAAAATCTCAATTGGATGGAACATTGATGTCAGTTGCAGATTATGCTTCTCTGTGCAATCACGTTATAGCCCTTGGTTGACAAACCATATATACTGCCTCTGCGATGCCTTAGCAAGAAATTCAGAGAAAAATATATTTTTACTTTTGGCCGTTCAAACCCCAAGTGGGGGTGCAACTGGCAGTCACCATCATCGTGTCGGTACCTCAAAAGAAAAAATGTTTCAGCTGTGGGAGGGCAGTAAAGTGAATAAGACTCCCAACATAAATACTTGGAGCCACTATATTTGGTAACCAACTTGTGGGCAATGAAGTTGTCAATACTTTGGCCACATAAGCTGGATGATTGAACAAGGTATGCTGCAAGATCACAGGGAAGGCACTAACCACTGTAAGTTGGAGCCGCCCCATGAGCGAAATGAGCAAGCAGGAGTAGCGGCGATAGTTGGGGCAGAAGAGTTACCAATGATTGTGGGTTTGAATGACTGCGATCAGCGTATTGAGTTTTAAAGGGAGGATTTACACAATGGTTATGCTCCATTGTGACAGGCCGATGATACAACTGCTGCCAAATATTCTTACCCGTCATCACGTTGAAGTTGAAAGCACAAAGCTAATATATACAGATACAGAGATGGGCACCTACCATTTTACCAAGAATGATGGAGGCTGCCAACAGTTGAATATATGTGGAGATCATCAGTGGTACCAAGGCTAAGACACTCCACTGCAACTTCCAATTGACCATGCAATATCTATAACATATTGTAGGTTGATTTAAGAACTCTCAAGGCATATATCAAGACAAATTCATCCAATGGCTGACCCTGCCATTTTCTTCACAGGCAGCAGCACCAATACTCTTGCAAATAAGGAATGCAATTTTGACACAATTTCCAGCTATATATATCTGTGAACCCTGTATGAAACTCACCATTATGGCAGTACCAAACAAGTCTGGTCGTATAGGTGTATAGTGCAATCGAACCAACCTGGAAAAGGATGGCCAGAGTTCATGGTGTATGGAAACACAAGGTTTTATATGAACTTCTATCTTCTTCTTTGAAAAACTCTTCCTTTGGATCACATGCAACGAGAACTGCAATCGATTGTATCAAGCAATCATGGCAATCGACAGTACCAAAATCAATCAAAATTGATAACACAATAGATAGATGACTTGAGAAGAAAATCGACAAAAGATCCAATATCATGTGGATCTACCGAATTCCAAATCTGCGACAAGCACCAAACTGCAAATGAAGAATATGACTGTCACCATCACACAACCCAAAAAAAATGCCAAAAACTTTGCCAAGAATGTTGACAACTTCAAACTCTTAATTGAGTGTGAAGCATTCAAAATGCCCAATATTATGAATCAATGACAAATGGTTACTAGGTGGATGAGAGTTGTAGAGCCATGGGCAAACTGCAAAATGAAGATTTCTCAAATGCAGAGTACAATCCAGCACACTCTTGAAAGAATCACAGGTTTTCTTGCTGATATGGCGAAACAAAGTTTCATTTATATTCTACCATTTCTATGAAACAACACATACATTCTGAGTGATCCTGCATAAGTTGCAATAGAATGCAGATACCAACGTGCAAAGCCTGATGACAATCAAAACAATCATATTATTGAGAATATCAATTACGATCCAAATATACACACCGGTATTATGACAAGTAGTTGATATAGTACTAATAATAAAATGTGAGGGGTGACCATTCCAGAAATCAAATGCATACCACACCGAATGAATTCTGCACCAGCACTGCAGAACAACTTACAATCACCGCCATATCATACCAGTCGTACTGTAGACATCATGTCAACTGGCAACGCTTCAAACATCAAGGGCACTAGGAAGTCAATAAAATTAGAAGCAAATGCACCAGGAGCTAGAAAGTCAATGAAAAGTAACTGGTTACAATACTGGTCTTTATTACTGAATTGGAAGAACCACAGAATGGGTTGAATGCACTATCAGCTGCAACTGACAATTTCCATCAACACAACCACACCCAATACTAGCAGCCAAAAATAAGCCAAATCAGCTGTCGAGATGTCAAACTGTGTGGAATGTAAACCAACTGATTTCCATAATAGGCATAAGAGACTGCTGTGATAGAGTATTCAAAGCTTAAGTTGGTGAAAAAGCAAATGCACCATATTTCAAAGTAACAATAATATTGTAAGGAATACATATGAACTAGATATATCAACAAACAAATATTCTTTGCAATTAGCCTTTATCTTTGAGAGGCTTCACATATGCAGACCTACTACTTATATAATTCTCAAGATCAAGCTATTGGAATTGGAAAATGATTCCTTGATATACCGGCAGCAGAAGCATATTTGATTACTTTGTGAGTACGACCTTATCACACACATAGCGGTCACACTCTACAATTCAAATACGCATGCACAGATAAATATATATATCTGCAGTTGATATATGATTGCAATCGAGGGTGAAATGAGGCCCAAACATGTTGACCAACCACCATTGGTTTTGAAGCCAGATGGCAGTTGAAAGTTGAATCTGGATGGCCATTATATGAATTATTCTGGAGCAATTCGGAGTGATACCTAGAATCAATGCTAAATACTGAGGCTATTGATGATGAAGTTTGCTATGTGCTTGGATATACGAAAGCATGGAGATATGCATTTAAGAATTTTCAAGAGCAGCAGCTTTAACCTAGATAAACACATCATGCAAATATGCTAGATGACTGCTGCAGAAATACATGACTTGCTACATTGCCAAGATAACCTCAAACAATATTACTCAACGAAAGAAATTGTATGCAAACAATTGATCGATTGGTTGGAATATTATTGAATGCTGTACAGCATCACTCGATATTCCTCATATGCATGCATTCATTGTCACCAACAATATATGTGTTCAATCAAGTACACTTTAGGATCATATTTGGCTGAATGGAGCAGAAGCTCTGAAATACAGCTACCAAGCGTCAGTATTCCAACAGTACAAAAGTGCGCTTGTACTTCTGGCAAATGTAGAGTTCAAACTCAAATGATACACAGAATATGTCTGCATAAATGGCACGTTTGCGACTGGAAGACACAATTACACCGCAGGTGAAGCAAGACTGACAGTTGAAGTAACCCCGAAAGATGGAAGAAAGTCAAAGGGCCAGGTCGCAGGGCAAGATCAAAGAGCAAGGTTAAAGGGCAAGGTCAAAGGCAACCGATTGTCGTAGCACCAGTGGCATCAATTTGGGTATTACCAAGTCAGCAATATGGAAGCGTGGAATTAATTTCTGCAATTGGCGAATGGCAGCCCAGGAGGTCTACAGGTGGAGGGAGGGATGCTGTAATCGAAGCACGCTGATGGCCAGGTAAGTGCCCAGTGAATAGTCACTTTGTGGAATTTCAATTGCACTCCAGTGATTTTCTTACCTTACTACCATTTTCAATGACTACTCTACTTTATCACCTATTCTCTTGTGCAATAGTACCTACTCTTGCTATTGTGTACAGAGCCACACGTGGATGTACTCCCTGTTAGGCATTGCAAAACACCAAGTACTCAAACGTGTTCTGCTTTATCACCAGTCTAGCCTGGATATACTTAATGATTTTATTTTGTTGTATCTACAATTCATTGACCTGATATGCCTGCTGGAATTTCCGAAAATGTCTACATGTACCGAAAATATATATTGCTCCTTCAGGTAGTCTGTGGTGACTTTGTTTTGGGGAAGATATAGGATGTTGGATGGTGGGGGAAAGGTGGGTCTTTGTAGTCATAGTTATACTACCAAAATATTTCTAATTGCAGGTGCTATAACTGCAACAGCTCAGAAATATATTCAACCTCAATTCAATATCTATTTAACTTGACTGTAGAAACTATTTTACATGAAATTGCTTCTGTTTGAATAGCAATTACACCAAACATACAACAATCGGAAGATGTCCTAAAAATGTTAAATTGCCTGCCATTCGCTTTTAATCATTATTATCTACCAAATTTTCATAGGGTTTATATTGGACCAATTCCAGGTGAAATTCGCAGCCTGCTACAGCAGGAACCGTTATAGAATAGTACAATACTACAATGCATATATGTTGACAGTAGAAAACTATGATGCATCTTAATATTTGCAGCAATTTCTATATATTCTCCTAGATCTTCCTCTTCCGTACACTGGAATTAATCTGTCTTCACTTACCACATTCTAAAGAAATATGTCGACTACAAGCCACTGCTTCTAGCAGTCAATTCATGAAAGAATACTTCCACACACCCAGCTCTATAATGAATATGACAATTTAGAGCACCTTACCCAAATATTATACCCAGAATCTTTACCAAATGGATACTGATACTGAGGCGAGAAATATATATGAAGATGAACTATTGAAAATTGTATAAACAACTGGTACCAAGGAAAACAGGACAAACAATGCAATAGAATGTAAATTACATAATCTGCAAAAAAGACAGTCACCTAGACAGATAAAATTAATTGCAATCCATTTAGAACTATATAAACAGTTTGATCAGAGCCAAAAAAGCAAACCCCTGTGGTCCATCAAGGCATTCGTTCAAACAGTTCATAACATTGAACTCCATAATATTGTCAAATATGGATTTTTTACAAACAAATGTTCTGAAAATCGACCTTACAAGTGAACATGGGCATCTTTAAAAATATCAGGGAAGGGTACAGATAGATATATAATTGCAGTAACTGCTATTTCCAACATTTAATTTTGATTGCAGCAACTAAATATTAGTAGATTTCAAACATATGGCCGACTATGTCCTGGCAAGATGGGTATGTACAGTACAATCAGACAAACATATACATTGCACTCATTATGGTTAATATGGCCATACATGGCATATTGTATACTGGAATTGAGGCAATACACAATTTCATTGAAAATCCCAAACAAAGATTCAAAAAGAATTGTGACAGGGTGTTGAGTTGTCATACCATATGAGTGTAAAGGTAATCATTGAAATGTATTCATCTATGATCTATGATACTCACTTGAATTGCTACCTATATTGCGAACTCAAGATCACTTGGAATCTTACCACCTACTGAAGGTGCAATGACCCAAAGCCTGATATTACTACAATACTAGCAGTATTAGTATTTCGAGCAGTAACAGCAGCAGCAGTAGTTTCAGGAGCACCAATAGTTTTGGCAGCCCCAGTGGTATTGGCAGTCCCAGCAGTAACCGCATCCCAAGTAGTACAAAAGAGTCCTGAATAATTGCTTTGCCTCAGCCTGATGAATGATTGTACCCTGTGGGAAGATTAAAAAGGCCAAGACATTGGCAATTATTTAAATATCATGTCCAATACTGATGACCACATCGAGTATATACCAGGTATATACTCCAACCATCTACACGAATAATTACAAATACTGATTGTACTGACAATAATTCACATGATGAAGATATTATCAATATTCATGAATAGGTGAGTTGGTTTATCAGGCATCCTTAATTTTTCAATTTCCAAAAACAATTTTGGATATTATGTAAATTATTATACAGATATTTTATTTTGATATTCAATCTATCTATATAGTTTCTGCTGTCAAAATTAGCAACATAATAGTCAATGAAACGCAATTTGACTGGTAAAGAATTTTCAAAATATATCCATGCTATCTCCAAGACAAAGTCTCAGTACTTATTAAATTATAATTGATTGGTATGGCCCAATAGTTTTGGTTCAATTAGGGATGGATACCATTGTCTATGATTCAATATGCTGCCTGCTTGTGACCATACACCAAGGGTAAAAAACTGAAAGTAAGTATCAATAGAGTATCAACAATATTTGGTAGCACAACACTTCTAACACAATGGAGTTGTTGAATTTTATTGATTTTTTAAAAGTTCTGACAGATTTTATCAACTACATAGATCGTAATAATGCATATATACTATTTCTCAAAGTTAGTATCCACAATTATCGAATGACAATTTTTCTGTATTGCAAGACATATTCTATTCAAATCCAAATAAATACCGTTTTCCAGTATTCATTGTTCTATGTGCATGCAAGTATACACAGAGCCAGCAGTATCAAAAGTGAGTGTCAATAGTGTGTCAGTCATTTCCGTTTACACATTACCTCTAGCAAAAGCAATATTAAATACTTTTGAGATTTTTTCACAGTTCTGACTGCTATTAACAATTGAACACTTCTGAGTAATGCACCCATGCTAGTTTCAAAAGTGAGTATTAGCAATTATTAAATTACAATTTATCTTTATCACAGAACATATTTTAATTATATAGATATAATTGCTATTTTTTCATTATTTAATTGATTGTATTTGCACAACCATATATATAGACTACAGCAGTCAAAGTAAGGGTCAATCAATTATTAATGATATTTGGTTTTACAATATCTCTAGCATAAGGGTTTGACAATATCGTATTATCATTTGAAGAATTTCATCAGCCCTAATTGCGCTACAAGTTCAAAATAATATATCCATTTAATTACTGACAGTAAGTGTCAGCAAACAGGTAATGAATATTTATCTGTATTGGAAAACATATTTTAATCAAATGAAAATTGATACCACCTTGTATGTTTTAATGACCTATTATTGCATGATATTTGTAGTGTAAAGATCATAAAGTAAGTATCAACTCAGTGTTAATGATTTTCAATTTAACAACACCTTTCATATAAGGCATTGTATGTATTTTATTCATGTTGTCTTTTTTTGACTGCTTTTATCAACCGAATTCTGTTCAAAAATACATATATGAAATCGCTAAAAGTAAGAATTAGCAATGATCAAATCACAATTTATCTGTTTTGAAAGACAGATCCTAATGAAATATAGATGAATGCAATTCTTTATCTGCAATTATTTTGTCTGCATATAACAAAACATGTAGGCTACAGTAATAAAATTGACTATTAGTATAGTTTCAATCATATTTGGTTGCATAATATCCATAGCAAGAGTAATTTTATTTGTTTTGTTCAATTGTTCCATGTGTTGACTGTGTTTCATCAATTGAAAAGCTTTCAATACTGTATTTATGCAATCTCTGACAGTGACTATCAGCAATGATTAAATACTATATATTCCTATTGCAAGAAATGACTGAATCAAATAATAATGAATACTATCATTTATGATTCAATATACTGCCAAGACATAATCATACAGGCAGATTACAGAATTGAAAGTATTTATTAATAAAGCATTGATATATTCTTTAAAGATGGTTTGCCTGACTTTCAACATATTATGAATAGTTAATAACAATTCAAAACTACCTGTGATTGGATAGGACTATATACATAGTTCATTAAGTAATTAAGAGATTACAAAATATAACTTAATATATATGATACAAAATTATGAAAAAAGTTAGAAATATCATTTTTCTGTAAAATATTTTCCTTTCTAAACATATTTGCAATGCTTTCAGTTTGCCAAATATGGGATAATCTATTTCAAAACCTACAGATATGATCCGGCAGGTCTAACTGAACCCAGTGAAACTAACAAGTCAGTCAATTTGATTTCAGGTTTGAAACTGCAAATTATGTCTGGTTCAGGTTTAGTACAGTTCCAGAACAGAGACCAAAGTGATGCCAGGTAGCCCAGAACCATTGCTAACACTAGCTATTTCTTTGAAG
Source organism: Trichophaea hybrida (assembly GCA_015178995.1). NCBI lineage: Eukaryota > Fungi > Ascomycota > Pezizomycetes > Pezizales > Pyronemataceae > Trichophaea > Trichophaea hybrida. The sequence goes on from WHVE01000163.1 coordinate 119,405, forward strand.
GAATAATATTTTCAATGTAATTATAAGGGTCAACCTATCATACCTAGTAGCATATCAGCAAAAACATATTTTGTTTGTGGAGGTTTCTGAGGTTTCTGCCATGTTTCCAAGGTTTTGGAATTTGGTAAATCATTCTGTACTCAAATGCCATTCTTGGAAGCTTTCTAATCATATTGAAATAAGTTGTTGATCTATCCAATTGGTGAACTCTCAGTAAGGATGGCAAGCTGAACTCAATATGTGTAACTGATATTGAGGTTTCTATCCCAGCAAGGGTACAATATGTCTCTACCAATTATAGACTTTGATAAGTGTTTTCAATACCTGAAGCCTTAATTGACACTATGATTACTATTACCATCACCATCACTAACACCATCACCCTGACAACCATGTATACCCCTGAAGCAATATTTTGTTTGCTCTACCCTATATTTACTTTATTATTACAATGACTGTCACCATTACAATCACCAACACGATCAATGTCACTATTGCCATCACCATCACCATTATTATCATCATCACCATCACCTTCACTTTTAACATTACTATCACCATTTCTGTTATGGCTGTGAGTGGTTAGGATTGGTGATGGCATATGGATTGATGCAGAATAGTTATATTGGTTTGCAAAGAAACTAGTTTATTTACGGTGAGAATAGTAAACAGATTTTGAAGCCAAAACACAGGTTATAAACAAAATAAATTAAGTTGCAAATGTTTGCCCACAATGACAGACCAATAGTATAAAAATGAAGTAGAGGGATATTGGAATATGAGCAGGAAGTATATAAAGTTTGGGGGAATATGAATTTTTATTGAACAAGCAGCCAAGGTAATAACAGTCCCATGTAGTATATATAATGGTAAGGTTTGAGTGGAGAATTGGTTGGCTTTTTGCTTATTTTCCAGTCTACAAAACAATCAAATGTCTTGAACACCAAACTCTATTGACTTCTGGGATTCCCGATTTCAAGTCTCTGATCTTGTTTGCATGTTTTCAATTCTGAATCTTAGTTTAGTTCTTAAAACCCCAAGAATTCCAAGTCTTGAAACCTTGAAAATCATTATAGTCCTGACAACCCTTCATACCACTGAAGCCATATTTTACTTGCTCCACCTTGTATTTATACTATTGTAACCAATACAATCACCATCACTATCACCATTACCATTACTATCACTATCTCCAATACACTAGCAATCAATTATATTCCTACATCTTTATTTTACATACTGCACCCTGTATTTGTACTGTTCTTACTATTCATATCACTATTATCATTATACCCACCATTATTAATTGCACATTGCATTTCATAACCTTTGTTAAAGTAATTCACTTGTGGAATCTGGTTATTTTTCTGTCTTCTGGTTCCAGAGCTTATACCCATTATAATTTTGCAGATAACTCCAATCAACTTGTAAGTATGCTCAATCAATTTGCCATTCTATATACAGTTCATAAGTAACAGTCTTGCAACATTGTCAGTGCTCACATGCTCAAAAGATCGAGCCCTAACTTTGTGATCTCCGTACTTCAACCACAGAACCTCTAACAATACATCGCAATCTCAAGCTTGCTGAGAAGGACGGAATGCTTGTTCTTGTTCACATGAATAATATGTTTGCTGCAATTCGCGAAATTGTTGGCTGACCGTGGTCAACTGTTCAAAATAATGTAGCGTATACTACTGACAGGCCATCCTTTGCAAGGTGTTTATGCAGTGGTAGACTGAAATAGTCAATGTGATGGTGACAAAGAACGATATTACGTTCAGTCAATCAGAACCGAAAGATGACACTTACTCAAACAAACGTTCCATATGCACCAATTTTATTCTTATTGACAATCAATCGCTATCTTTGAGAAAATCACTTTTGCAAGAAGCTATTCAAAAAACCACCAAAACTGGAAGCTCAATATGTATGAACAGAATCAGCGTGGCCATTCAATCACAGGGATTGGACAGATGAAAAGTGGGCAGGTGTTATTTGGAGTGATGAATGCTCAGTGGAAAAGAGTGATGGTGGTAGACAAGTTTGGGTATTTTATATACCTCCTGAGAAGTGGTTAAAAAACTGTATTCTACCAAGATACATGAGAAATGGGATTTCTTTGATGGTACATCATGAAAATGCATTTTCCACCCTGGCCAGGCACCCTCCTTCTGGGATCCTCATTGGGGCTCTGGAGGCTCCTAAACCCGCCCCTATCATTTTACTATGCTCTGAGGCCCTCCAAGCAGCTTCCAGTGCTTTTGTGAACTTTCCACAATTGCACAGCAGCATCTCATACCATTCCTACCACTGCCTTAGAGGTTCACACACTTGCTCCTTCGCATACTCTGCTCCACTTGCCTCCCTGATGCTCTGCAGCGCTCAATGCTAATTTGCATCATATGTGAGTCTATTCATAGATCATGTTTACAATTTATCACTGCTACTTCCATCATTGTCACAACAGATTTAGGCATATGGATATCTCTAGATATCATTACACGGATATATTGCCTATATACACCAGCTAGATTTCAAGTGCACTGCTGCATATGACTTCTTCTATTTGTTTGAATAAATAGCCAACGTGGCTCCAAACCATTCATCTATATGTATTTTGTTTTAATATACATCCCAGTACATATCCAAATCCAGTTAATTATTTACAAACCATACCCAACTATTCCCTGTTGCTGCCTGGATTTCTGGGATGAAATGGCACGGCCCTTCAATTGTCTCCATACCACTGACATGTGGTGTTGATTTCTTTACCACTGTAACGAACCCATCTACCCATTGAGGGTGCCATCAGCAATGCTCAAAATGTGTACTGACAAAACAGCCACCTCCAGTGGTGATAGTCTATCAACCCAGGCTTGAAGGGATGAAAGGAACCGATGGTGCTGCTGCAACAGCTGGCCGCCAGTCCTTTCAATCATCCCACTCAGCAGCAAAGTCCGGGTCAGTGGTGAAAAGGTGAAGTATAGAACAGGAAATGTGGGGTGGTGCTCGTGGAGGCTATCATCCATATTTTTGCCAACATGCACCAATATCACCTGTGGTGGCCACTTGTGTCTCTCACAATCTAGCATACCCTCAATGCTGCAGTTAAACAGTATCTGGTTCATCTGGTGAGGGTTAAGAACTTCTGGTGTGTACAAAGCGACCTCATTCTGAGGATATAAAGTTACTTCCTCCTTGAACTCATTTCTGTAGCCCCGAATTGTACAGAACACATCATGGTACCATATCCCATTCAGATGCTGCCTGACAAGTGATGGCAATGTTGGAATATTGAAGATTTCAGCAGCTTCAGCTAGTGATATCCACTTGAAACACTGGGAACGTGCAGAAATAGTTGAAAGTTTAAACTGCCACAGAGGTTGTGTACTGGGTCGAATCAAAGGTTCAGAGTCGCCCGCAAGGATCCTCATCAGCCAGGTGCACCTGGTCATGTGCTTTCTTTCTCAACCCATCATCATGATAAAGACTACTGCACTCTCCTCGATGTACCATCCATACCAAGCAAGCCACAAATGAGTCTGTGCCATGAAGACCATCGCAGTGTAGCGATCATTGTGCTGAAGATGCTGTAGTATGAAGTTGACCCCACTGCTGGCCCTGTATGCTTGCTTGACATTCAAAATGTGCAAGAGTTTGGAGATCTCGGTTGAAAAATCATCAGGAGCACCCATCTTTGATATGAATTCGCAGTGATGACAGAGGAGATGGATTTGTGGTTTTCCATAGTAATACAATTGCAGTGTTAGCTTCTTCCGTAAATTTGGACCATTCCTTAAGTCCCATTCATGATCACACTTGTGGCGCATGTCCGTCATAGTGTGATCAAATGCAGCTTGAGCTGTCTGGCTTGCCCCATACTCCTAGAACTCCAGAAGCTGGGCAACCTCTGGTTGGCGCTTCTCTGACCAATGTGTAGCTGCTTTCTCAGCTTTCAACAGGGACCGCTCGAACTCCTGCTTCGTGGCAGCAGTGACCTTTGATGCACCATACATGGTATTATGATGGCGTGACATTCTCATTCAACTTCTCAAGCACACTTGCATGTCAGTCTCTGGCTAGCTTCGGGATGCAGCTAGAGTTCCAGGTGGTTCTAAGCTTCTTTAAACAACATGCCAAACCAGACAAACTGGTCTGTCGATGCTCCGTAGAGCTCTGCTTTGAGTCGTACCATTGTTGTCACCCGCTTCTCTGTATTCAAGGTAGTGGCGAGCAGCTGCTCATCTTGCAGGCACGCCTCCAAATTTCTCCTCTGCCTAGTCGTGATACCATTAATCTCCCAATAAAGCCCTCTTTCTATCGTCCCTATCACCACCTGTTTAAGTTTTGCTGCCTGGGCATGGAAGTCGTATTCTAAACGCCTTGTCCAAGCATCAGTAGCGCGTTCATTGAAGATTGGTTTGCACTTGTACGATCCTTCCAGTATATCGTCAAGGTATTTCAATGAGATATCCAATTGTAATCAATGGCTGGCTAGTTATGAAAATTCATTCTGTGTCCATATCGTTTTTATAACCTCTGTATCGGATACACTTTCTGAGATTGTTATCTCTGCAACATTGCTGGGAAGCAGGGCAGCACATATGGCAGATCGACTCCTGAGCAATTCTCTGATTTCCTTGCCATACCAGGATCTATTCCTGAGAGCATCGAAGGGTTGAGAGAAAATCAACATGATCAGGGAGTGTTGAACAGAGATGAACTGGGCATCGAATTCAGCATTCAAGCCTCACTCGGTCAGGTACTCTAAAAGCCAGATGAAGAGATATTTAATAATCTCCCAATAGAGTTGGTGAACTGAATCCGGTTGCCAAAGGCAACAGACATTGCACCAAAGATATTCCCAGAACACCTTGGAAATCAGTTGCACATGCACCTCTTCAAATTCATCAAGTTGATTGTCCTCCAGGTGCTCCAGATAGTGTGACATACATTGAGGCTCCCAGTTGCGAAATTGTTTGCCATGGTTAATCTCAAGGCCATTCGGTACTTCACGATCAGGGCATGCTCTTTGGACAATTATCATGATCATTGCCATCATCCTGTAGTCCTCAATCCATGCAGCCAGCAATGGGTCGCAGGTACAATTGAAACCATCAGCCCAATCCCACTCATTACCGGTGCCACTGATGTCAACTTCTCTAAGCGGTGTCAGGATGGTATAGATCGTATCATTCCAGGAAGTGCCGATATCTGTTGCGTCACTCAGAGAAACTGGAATGAATCCTACCAAAATCCAGGGTCACCTTGAGGTTGAACAATGAACATCATTCTGAACGTTTCCAATGCTCATACATGGCGGCCCGGCGTTCTTGTCACCAGTGCAATTTGTGAGATCTGTTGTGTCCCCGACAAAACTCACTGGCCCAGTTGTTGCACCATTGAGTAATTGCTCTTGAGTCTCCCTCAACCAGTCTCCTGATTTGATTTCCTATAGATTCAATGATCAGCCAAATTGTACAGCTGCACCGGAGTGAAATCGAGGTGTTCCACAAATGGTTACAGTACCAAATGAGACTAGATGCACTTGAAATTATCCCTGCAGTATATGTTGCCATATATCCCAGGTGCCCAAAGCCAACCCCCTGCTCCCAGTCCGATGTCGAGGCTCCTGAGCAGCTCACATAGCTCAGATGCTTTTTGAAACAAAGTTGTATGGCAATCATTCAGGCCACACCGCAGATCGTCATTTACCCAAGTTTTGTATAGTATACCAAGAGCACAGATGTGTTGATAATTGAACGCATTTGCAAATCGGTGCTGTGTGCTCCAATTGGGTTTCCGGTGTTTGTCGTAGTGGCTTGTTGCCTCTCCCCCTGCTTGCTCACCTGCGGCCTCTTCATATACTACGGTGTGGGTGACTGTCATCACGGTCACATATATGACGTTGTGTTTCTCTGGTGGGTCGAGTATGGGAGCGCTCTCAGAGCTGTGCATGGCTAGTATGAACCCTTTGGCACTGTCAGCTTCTCATGCATTTTTTTACTTTCCTGCTTTGCTCATCTCACTACTTGCTTCATCTCCAATTTGCTTCATTTCCAACTTGTTCAATTACAACTTCAATGCCGTCAAATACCTCTAGGTGATCGTGTCAATAATGTTCAGCCGGACCAGTGGTGAGGCCGACATAATGTGCACATAGTGTGCATAGCCATCGTAACAACTGGATTTGCCAAACACATATACTGGTTCCCGCTGTTTGAGTATCTCCAGTGGATAAGATGCGATACGTATATAGTGAATGGTAGATGGTCCGACAAGTATATGGTGTATTGTTGGATGGGGTGGGATGAGCATATGATGCATGGTAGATGGGGTGGAATGAGTGTATAGCAAATGGTAGATGGTGTGACACGTTTATGGAGAATAGTAGAATAGGATGGAATGAGTATATGGTAAATGGTAGATGGGGTGCGACAAGTGTATGGTGAATGGTAGATTGTGTGACCAGTGTATGGTGAATGGTTAAATAAGGTGCAACAAGTGTACGGTGAACAGAATGATGGGGTGTGATCCGTATATGGTGAATGTTAAATGGGGTGTGACAAGTGTATGGTGAATAGTCAGGAGCACCAATTCAGGGGTAAAGAAAGCTACCGATAGTTCAAGTTGCACACCCTTTCAGTATGATGAGGCTCCATGCCATATGACACACAGGTTTAATAGGACAAGTCTTGAAACAAAGACACAACTATATATCACTTCACCTAACAAAGTGTTCGTACCCCACAAAGTGATTGAGTTTCCATCTCTAAACCCTGCTTAGCCTACAATTTGTGTCATGAGCACCCTATCAAAACCTTCAGACAGAGGTTCCGATGCGCCTGAAGGTGGTGGCATGGTTCAGATCACATCCAATTGTGCAGCTCCCTTCCATTAGGGAGGTACCTGAGTTTCATAGGTGTTGGATAATTGAAGTATCCCATCACTAGATAGTGATGTATGTTTGGATGTGTTGTCAATTTTCTGTATATTCCCATAGTCTGCAACCACCAACAGGGGTTTTGTGCAGGTTGCCTGGTTTGTTATACCAGAGATGGACACTGGCAGAAGCAAGCACCTCACTTGAAAGGTAGGAGGCCTATTTCGAATATCAAACTTCAACAAGCAAGGCAATCGCTGGTGTTCATATGTTTTGTTTGTTGAAGCTTCAGAATTGTAGCAAAAGTTGGGTGGGCTTTGAGAAACTGCAACCAAGTGGCAGGGGTAATACCCCACCTTTCATCTAGTGATCAAAATGAATGCTCCTAGTAAACAATGGGTGACACAAACATGTATCAGACGATTGTCAAACAAGGCAGTATGAGAAAGCAAGTGCGGGCGAGGTGGGTGCGTATTTAGTATTCTTGTGAGAAATACAAGTGTATATAAATGCTCCATGCCTCCCACAAATGCAGCCCATTATACTACCACAGTCTTGGCGACTACTGCAAGTACTATTGGGATTTGAGCGAACAGCTCTGAACCTCCTAATCACTTGATCGTAACTACTTCTATACATCATGTCGCAGAACAACTCCTTCAAAAACCACTGTCCAACCAATTCAGTATACCATTATTCATATTACGGCAATGCACCTCCACAATCACCCTACCCACACTACCTCCTCAGATGTCATGGATCTCAGAGGTTGGATGGGTTTGCCTGGTATCAGAATCATGAATATCAACCGCCCGGGCTGCCTACTAAGGAACTGCAATATGAACTGCAACCACGGAATGACTATCCTGTATATACTGTACCACCATTGATCTGTGCTGATGGACAGCACATGTGGAATGAGTACCAACAGACCTGGATTCTATATGAATGGGTTCCACCCAGACCACCTCCACCCCCACCACCTCCACCACCTTCAGTGAACCCAAATCTACCAATGTCTCTGCTGCCTGACACAGACCGGCACAGACTGCTGCCTCCCCCTCCGTGGCCATGTCCATCTAAAGCGGAAGGATCCCAGTGCACCCCTCGGCCCTCTTCACCTCCACCTGGACTTGAAGGGCCCTAGTACACCCCACATCCTCCTCCCGCTCCACCTGGAGCTGAAGTGCCCAGGTATACCCCACATCCTCCTCCTGCTCCACCTGCAGCTGAAGTGCCCAGGTATACCCCACATCCTCCTCCCCCTCCACCACAACCACCAGTTGCCCCAGGCTCATGGTCCATAAACTCTCCCCCACCTCTGATGCAGCCCACCATCCCTCAACAACTCCCAGCACAGCCAGGAGCACCAGGAACACCAACGCCTAGACTGGAAGCAGCCACTTCTGAAGTGAGTAGCAAGTGTGAAGGGAGTGCAGCCGCCAGGCAATGGAGATGGACCAAAGCACTACAGAAACTATCACCATGGACCCCATCATCTAATATCCCGTTCCATCCAACACCGGCAGCAGACCCCTGTTGCCGAATACCGGGGTCAGACAGCCCCAGCAGACATTGTTTCACCCGATAGAACTGGAGATAGAAAAAAGCCACCAACTGTCGCTGGGGTGAAAGTCACCACTGGGCAACTCATTGTTCAGATGGGCCAAGTTAACAAGGGTCCAAGGGAGGCAACAAGCCTGGGAGAAGCCACATCTCCAAGTTTGAGAATCATGTCCAGCAAAAATTGCTGATTCCTCTGCACCCTGATAGGGTGATGGTACCACTCAGCTTAAGGACGAGGCAGATTGAAGGGCGTATTAGGTTCTACCTTTGGGAAACAGCTATCTCAGATGTCATCTAATATTATGAGGAGTTCCTACCCCTTGGCCAGTTTGATGATTCTCAGAGTATCAGATAAGACTGGAATTGCCATTTCATCCGAAATTTCTTCAACTGCTTGCGAAAGTCAGTCACTGGGACCATAAAACGTGAACGAAAGTAATGAAAGAGAGATGGTGGGAAGTGCAAGGCAAAGAGTAACACCAATGAACGTCCTCCCAAATGGCCAAACATTGGGGTGGTCGATATCCAAAACAAGTCATTTGTGGTGCGAGTGCATAGGGATACCACTTTGGGGTCTCAATTCAGGACATTTCAAGGACTTGAGGAATATTCCCAAGGTCTGAAGTGCATCACTGAGGCAAAGCCAAATGGCACATTGACTCTCCAGACCATATATCACTGCCAGTTGAGGGAAACAGCTGCTCAAAAGACAGAAGTTACATTTGGGGAGAAGTTTGGTGGTGGAGTTTGGAGCCAGAAAACATGCAATATGGAGGTCCAGAACTTCCGTTCAGTTGCACCTGAAGTAGCAACTTTACTTCTTGAGGCAAATCTGTGGAATCGAGATGGGAATGACCCGCCTGGGAACTGTTACGGTTGTGCTCAGTGACAATCGATGGTGGAATGATGATCGGTGAGGAATGAATTCAGGTTTCTAACTAGGATTAAAGCACAATGAGAGTAGAATCAGGTTTCGAATGGAGGCTCAAGCATGACAAGAATGACATCAGGTTTCGAATGTGAATGAAATCAGGTTTCCAATGGAGGCCAAAGCACAATGAGAATGAAATCAGGTGTGGGTCAGGTTTTACAGGAAAAGTCTGAATCGTGAAAAAGTGGTGTACAAAGAAAGCAGGAGTTTGGATGTATTATGGAACAGGTGAATCACTGTAAATGAATCGGGTATTTCGGCAGAGAATAAGTTTGTTTTTTCACTGCTTCTCTTGTCTATATAACACTCAATTTGCTTCGGCCTTCTCTTCTTTTACGTCTGGTGATTCTGTATCAAGTCTCCTATATGCTGTCATTGTCCCTTGAGCTACAGACTATTCTCAACTCCAGACTGTTCTCAACTCCAGACTATTCTCAACTGCAGACTATTCTCAACTCCAGACTATTTTCAACTCCCGACTATTTTCAACTCCAGACTATTCTCAACTCCAGACTATTCTCAACTCCAGACTATTCTCAACTATTTATTCCTCTGGCTTTTGTTTTTTATAACTCTTGGAACCCTGAGCTCTGAACCCTTGACAGAAGAACAAGTCTATAATCAATTCTACCAGTTATATTCTTGTTTTATATCCCATTATCCTCACTGTTTAGATTGTTATTACTGTCATCGCATTTCCAATGTGTCTTGGACAGTTATCAAATCAGCAAGCAATTTTAAAAATAGTTTGGTCATCCAATCCAATTGGAGACACATCTGTTCATCTTGCTTGTTGACCTTTCGAAAACCTATGAATCCAGATATCATTGGCATCCAGTGCCACTTCCTAACACATGGGCAAGTATGAAAGCGGCTGGGATTATATTCATTTTTGTTATTGTTCAGACGAAGCAGGAGATTTAGATCACAAATATCCAAACCCGACTATCCACTGCAACTGAAGAGTCATTCAGGAGTGGACCATGACATCTCCCGGCAACTGCTGCCTAGGGGAATTGGATACCTGTTTCGATTGCATCAAGGAACAACACTGTATACTCTGCTTACTTTTGATTCACAATTTTGAATCTTCATTGGCTTGGTACATAGCTCAACAGCAAACAAATACACTGTATTAGCCAATATGGAAGCAATTCAAGAGTGTTATTTAGTCAACGAAAAAGATTGATCAAGATTTGCCATCAGGTGTTGATGTGCCCGAATCCCAATCAGTGTACATGGTGTGAAATCCTTAGTGGCAACAACTGCTGGATATACTGGAAAAGCGATACCTGGAGGCACAGCTGTGACCAGTGCCCTAAAGTAGCACAAACCTTCAGATGGAGAATCAACAAATATCTACACCAATTGCCAACGAAAATTGCAAAGATGTCAGGACAATTTTCAAGCACAGCCCGTCATGAAATGTTGACTGGAGAACTCAAGCTGGAATTGGAAGGTGGAACACATGAAAGTATGGAGGCAATGGACGAATAACAACTCTGGGAACATATGCAAGCAATCAATACAGGACTGACAGCCCTTGCTCAGTTGCCAACATCCAGCAGATGAAACAAATTGCTAAAGGAACGGTAAGCTGCAAAGAATACGGAAGCCAGAATATTGGAGATGTTGGCCGAAAGAGACCAGCTCATCGAGCAATGAAACAACCTGAAACAGGAGGTGGTTCTCACGCAACAGAAGTGAAGAATCACGGAGAAAAGAGCCCCAGAATGCAATCACAGGGATCTTGAAGAAAAAGTCCTGAGCCTGGGGCGATAACTGGAAGAAAACAATCCAGACCTGGAAGAACGAAAACAAGACCTGGAGGATGCCCAGGCACAGATGGTGACATTCAGATTGTTGGCAGAAGAAAACCAAGAGCAGGCAACCCGGATCATGAGGTTAACGGAAGGCAGGAGGCTATAAGAAACCCAACCCAACCACCAACACCACACCTGACACAGTACCAGCCTGGCACTGTGGCAGGCTCTCATGGCCCCGCTCCAATTGATCTTTTGGCAGTCAAAGGTAAGACAATTACTCGGGAAGAAAACAAGTAGCAAAGGGAAGGAGTACTGTGTAAGTACTGTGGGGACTCAAGACATTTGGCAGCAAGTTGCCCAAGATAATTGAAGGCAGCATTGGGATAGGTGGCAATCTACCTATTCAAGGAAAATAATAATACAGGAAAAAAAAAGGAAAAGGTAGTCGAGACAGGAAAAGTTTAAACCAGTGCAATAAGGATGGCCATTGCGCTGGGCACGAATCTCTTTTGTCTACAGTTTTTAAGTCTTGATTTGAAATTTGGCAGTTTTCAATTAGCAGTGCAGAAATTAAGAAGTGGTGAATGGAAAGCAAGAATCTTGTTGTGAAATGTTCGCTGAAAATTGGAGACAGATTAATCAATACACATGCTTTAATTGACTGCGGAGTCACTGGAATAGCATTTGTGGATACAGATTTTGTTTGCCATCATCGGTTAGAAGAGAATAAATCACAAAAATCAAGAGTGTTAGAGGTTATCGATTGGGGACCCATTGAATCAGGAACAATTAGCACTATGGCCAAATTGAACTTAGGAATACGATCACATCAGGAACAGCTAACAGTGTTTGTCGCGAAGTTCGGACATTATCTGATAGTGCTACAATTTAAATGGTTACAAGTTCACAATATAATGGTCGAAGTTCACAGTGGCAGGATTGGCGTCGACAGCAGCTACTGCCAACAACACTGCCCTCACCATTCGTGTGTATGGGTGTGGGAAAATCATGTTGAACAACAGTGGATCCAGAGAAATCCAAGCTAGACATCAGCACAGTAGCTGCCTCACCTTTGATAAGAAGAGTAAAAAAGGAGAAACTCAAGCTTTACACTGTCACATTATACAAAATCAATCAGGCCTTGAGGACAAATGATCTACAAAGAAAACCCTTCGAAGAGGTCATCCCCCAGAAATACAATCAGTGTCGACCCTTGTTCAGCAAAGTAATCACCGAAACACTACCACCACACCAACTCAACAATCATGAAATTGAGCCACAAGAGCGATTCACACTGCCCTTTGGACCTACTTTCAGCTGATCATGAGGACATTTGCAATCCCTGGGGGAGTGAATAGACAAGAACATATCCAAGGCATTCATCCAATCATCTTCGTTGCCTTGCGGAGCCCCGGAACTTTTTGCTCCAAAGCTAGGATAAGATTGCAGGTTCTGCGTTGATTATCGGGGGTTAAATGAAGGAATACTATTCAACTGGTACCCCCTTCCACTAATTGAAGAAACCCTATTAAGACTCCCAAAGACCTGATACTATACCAAGTTGTACATCTGTGATATGTATAATATGATTAGATTCATGGAATGGAATGAATCGAAAACAGCTGTCAGCATCCAATATAGACTTTTCAAATTCTGAATAATGCCCTTTGGACTCACCTACCCACCTGCATCGTTTTAAGAGTTCATCAATGATACGTTACACCACTTTCAGGATATATTCTGCATTGCCTTTTTGGATAATAGCCTTATTTACAGTGATAATGTATAGGTACATAAAGAGCAGGTCCAAGCAATAATGATATTACTCAAGGAGGCTGGCCTCTTCCTAAAAGCAGGGATGTGCGAGTTTCATAAGAAAGAAGTCAAATATTTAGGATCAATTGTCAGAGTATACGGAATCAGAATAGATTTGGTGATAGTCCTTGAAACTGACGCCTCCAGTTACGTATCCGCAGGATTTCTCTCTCTGTACCGTATCCAAGGAGTGCTACACCCAAAGGCTTTCTTTGAATAAAAACATTCACCTGCTGAAGAAAATTATGAAATATACGATAACAAGTTGGCATGATAGTTCAAAGTTTGATAGTGTGCAGGCCTGAGTGCGAGGGTTCAGTACATCCGATTATGATTCTCACAGATAACAGCATTCTGGAATACTTCATGCCGTCGAAACTGTTAAACCAACGGCAGACAAGATGGTCCGAATTTTTCTTCTGCTTCATGTTCAAAATCGTTTATCATCCAGGCAAACAAGAACAGAAGTCTGATGCACTCACAAGAATGCCAAGAGTCATTCCTCCGAAGGGGGGGGCAGAAAACACCCAGCAAATTGCGCTAAAAACCGAAAACCTCGACAACGAGCTACACAAAACCTTTGTAGTGGCATTTGCAGACTTGGACAATCTGGGCAACTATTCAACATACACGGAAAAACTATGGAACTGGATTACAAGTGTGTATCAACAATGCTCATGTGAAAACAGCAAAGAACTATATAAAAACAAGAAACAACCATTGGACATTTCCAACACACAAATTCAACAAACACATGCGAACAAGCTCAAATGGAACCAGGAATGCCATGATTCTCTGGTTGCAGGGCACCCAAGACAAACAGACACGTATGACCTGCAAAGCCAGAGCTATTCCTGGAACCATATGAGTAAGGACGCGGACCGCTATGTATGAAACTGCCACACCTGCCAGAAGAGCAAGGCAACCCATGGAGAGACTTATTGCGTGTTATGACTGTTAGAAATACCTGTGCAACCATGGCAGGACCTGAGAATGGACTTCATAGTCAGACTACCCGAAAGTGACGGATTCAACGCAATATTGGTAGTGGTTGACTGCCTAACCCAAATGTAACATCTGGTACTCTGAACAAACAAAGTAGATAGAAAGGAGCTGAGAGAAATGTATGTTAAAGATGTGTTCAGACTGCACCGACTGCCCGAAACAATAGTATCAGATTGAGCAGTGCAATTTGCTTTCGAATTTGGCAAACACGTTTGTGAGAGACTCAGAATCTAGTGAAGACTATCCACAGCGTATGATCCCCAGACCAATGGCCAACCTGAAAGAATCAACCCCGTAATGGGATAGTATCAGTGGAACTTTGACAATTGAGAACAAGATAACTGGGTTCAACTGCTACCACTGGCAAAATTTGCAGCTAACAATTCTACCTCGGAGGCGACTGACTGCTCCGCAAATTTGGTCAATTACTGTTGCCACTGACAAATGACCATTGACCAACATCGAAACAAGATCCTAACGATATTAGTGAAGTCAGTTCTCAGCAGATGGCTCAATAATTGGAGCAACTATTTAGCGATCTCACAGCTGAGATAGATTGGCCCAGACTGTACAGTCCGAACAGACCAATAATATCCGAATGACCGTAGTTGAGCTGGAAGAAGGCGATAGAGTCAAGCGAGACGCGACAAATATTGTGACTGCCAGGCCGAGCAAAAAGCTCGACTGGATACGCATAGGGCCATACAAAGTCATTGAATTCATCAGTCCCAGGGCCTACCGGATCAAATTACCCAACCAGCTACACATTCACAACGTTCAACTGATATCTTGTTTGGGCAAAGCCGCTCAAGATCATCTCCCATTTCAACAGCAAGAACCACCACAACCACCAGTAATAGTGGACGGAGAAGAGGAATACCAAATTGAGTGAATGGATTATTCTGGGCTGCCCCGGAGACAGCTGCAGTACTTGGTTAAATGCAGGGGCAATGGCAAACACAGTTGGGAATCCGTGATTGACATCAACGGACTTAAAGCTTTCAATATGTTCCATGCCGAACAACCTGGCAAGCCTGGGTCATGAACCGTGTCGGTACTTGGCATTAGAGAGGGGAAGCTACTGTTACAGTTGTGCTGAATGATGATTGATGGAGCAGTGATTCTGGGTGAGTATTAACAAGGATAACAAATGACAAGAATGAAATCAAGTTCTGAACACAGGTTAAAGCATGAACAAAACAGAACCAGGTTTTGAACAGAGGATACAGCACGACGAGAATGAAATTTTGTTGCGAACGAAAATGAAATTAGGTTTCAAACGAGTATGAAATCAGGTTTCAAACGCAGGCCAAAGTACGACGACAATGAAATCAGGATCGAGTTAGGTTTTGAGGCCAAAGTAGAAATGGTGCAAACAGAGTGTACAAAGAAAGCGGCAGTTTGGATGTATCATGGAATGAGTAAATCACTGAATATAAACTATGCGTTTCAGTGGAGGATGAGTTTCTTTCTTCATTCGTTCTTTCATCTATAAAACAATCAATTAGCTTCGGCTTTCACTTCATTTATACTGAGTGATTCTGGATCGCGTCTTTTGTGTACATTTATCCTCCCATTAGCTACAGGCTATGCTCCACTCTTTAGTCTGCTGGCTTTTGGTTTATATAACCCTTAGAACCACGAGCCCTGTTCCCTTGACAAGACCATCCTGTTAGTGGAGAAGTCAAACAAAAGCAATAATGGAGAGGGAGTAAGTTAGGAGCCCCTGAAGTGATGAATGAAATTCTGGGCTAACTGGAATTCCTTATAGGGAGCATCCCCACAGACACCCAAAAGGAAGTCCCCCAGAATTCCCGGTGCACCACCAGATACACCCAACCCGCTGGGGCCCCCAGTCCAGCTAGATGATTATGCTGATTTTCCTGCGCTACCAACCCCAAGTACTTTTGCCACCATCGTGAAGAAAATCAAAAGCACCAAAGTTCTACACAGCGTTTCACAATTTGCGAAGGAGCTGATCCAGCCTCAAGTTGATGAGACAGGGCAAGTTTTAGATGATGATTTCATTGCCACTATCAACAATGCCTTTGAGCAAAAATATCTTGAAGAAGCAGTTGCATTACACAGTGCTGTGCCACGTGGAGATTCACATGTGGATGCCATTTGAGGGCCAAAGTATACCATAAAGCAATTTCCAGATTTATGATTTCTCGCATATCAGATCTGGGTGATTTGGTTCATAGCCTGGAAATAGATTTTGGATGTGGACCATCCTGGGGTGCTTCTGGCTGAAGAAATGGTACTTGGGAAGACATTCACTGTCTTGGCTGTGGCTCATTATTCCAAGTCAATTCCAGAGAATGTGACAAATCACCAGGACACACATTTACTGGTGCCCTTTGACCTCTCACTGGGCAAATGGTATCAGGCAGTGGTAATTTGCTTCTCAACCCTCAGTGCTGTCCAGATTCAATGGCATCTTTGCACTGACCATAACCCTGTTCCTTGTCGTCTTCTCCAGTGGCTTGATGATAAGCAGACCACTGACCTCCTGCCCTGGAATTCGGTACTCTGTGTGGAGCTCCCAAGTGTCTGAGAGTCATTGATTGATGCAATCAGTACATTGACCAATCGGTCTCCATTTTCATAGTGCAATCTCTGTGCAGAAGATGCTGGCAACCGGACTCATACACACCTGAACATGTGTGTGGAATATTCTGAGCGATGGTGAGTCATCTACGTTATCACCTTCCATACATTACCCAGCCAGGTACAACGAAATGAGTGAATCATAGTTCAGCAGTGTACAAACTGCCATTTGTTGTGGGAAATTATCGGTGAGGCGTACCGCTTCCAGGATCCGATGCCTAAGGGTTGGTCCATTGCATCTGAGCCCCAATTGGTTTCAAATTGCAAGTTATGGTGACACTGGCCTACCAATCACTGAAGGACTGGGGAAATACAACTCAGTGGATGTTCAAAATTCCGGATACATCTGAGAAGAAGTGAGCAGTAGAAAAACCTGGTCCCAAGGTATTAATGTCAGCGATCACAGCCCCTGACACTGATGTCACCAAGGGAAGTATCTCTGAAACTCAGTAGAAAGCTGTTCCTGTGATGACTGATGTTGCTCACCCATGGACAATCCGCTGATAAACACACTCACAGCTGGCTTCATGTGCACCAGTAGTGTACATCCCATCGGAAGATTTCCATTCAGTCGTGCTGTAGTGGTCTCAGAATAAACCGAAGCAGCTCGATGATGTTGTCACCCAACTCCAGTGGTAGAAGCCTGAAGGCAAGCGTGATGTTGTCCAGCGGATTCATTGTTTGCAGCTTGCCTGCTTTTTGCTACTGTTGGAGCAAGTAGGTGATCATTTTCACATCAGCAGTTGGAAGAAAGAGCAGGATGCTGGCAGTTTTGTGGAGGGTCCGCTGCAGGACTAATAGTGAACATCAATGGAGCATCAATGATTTTTGGGCACACAATATCTCTAGCATGTGATATTTTGTTATCACCATTAGTTTAATTGCAGTTTTAACTGCCTTTATCAACAAATCAATTCATATTGATGTACTCAAGCAATGTTTGAAACTAATGCTGGTGAAATTAAATTGCAATTGATCAGTGTCATACGGTATATTTATATTGAATCAGCCTGCAAGCCTGCTGTTATAATCATTTCTATCGTTTTTGAACAAAAGGACAGACAGACTACTTGAGTAATTGTGAGCGTCAATGGAGCGTCAAAGATTTTTGGTTGCACAAAATCTCTAGTGCCAGAACTCATATGCATTGTACTACTTACATGGTATTTTTGACTGCCTGTATCGACAAATCAATTTTAACTGATGCACTCAAGCAATCTTTGAAACAGAGCTTTGAGATATTTAATTGCCATTTATCCGTATCACTAGGTATATTGTTTTTGAATATGCCTGTATGCTGGCTGTTGAAATGGCATATATTGATTTTGCACAGGATATACATAGATAGCAGAACTAACAATCAGTGTCTACAATGTGTCAATGATTTTTGGTCATACAAAATCTCCAACAGACAGGGATTGAGGTAAATTGCTAGCATTATTGGAGTTTTGACTGACATTACTACCCAATGAGCTCCAAAGTTGTGGGTGATAGTGAGCGACAGCTTTTAAAACTAGAACATACATATGAATATACCAACTACTTATCGCTAATAATTGCAGGTCAACACATTGTCATAGTGCAAATAATACTACTGCGGTTCCATGCAACTGATATGGAACAGAAGAACTAGATAGAACAATTTTATAGACAAAAATACTTCATCCATACTGAAGATTTTCTTTACCTACTGTTTCTCATATTTATCATTTATTCCTACAAACTGTCTGTGGAAATAGGTATTCAAAACATCAAGATACCCATACATTAATCAATGTTTTAACTGCAGATGATTTAAAAATATGTTCAACTCTGCTTTTTTGTTTCCTTCGAATTGTTTTTTGATGGCTGCAACAATGTGCATTGATATATCCTCACTTGAAGTCATGTACTCATCAATGGCTCAATGTGTCTTTTTTCGACATTTGACTGATGACATATTTCAAATTGTTTTCAATAAATGGTGGACATCCAGAATTTTGGCACAAAAACTACCATTTTATTGAGTGGCTCCTGGCATGCACCAGCTTTGCGATTCTACAAACTTTGTACAAATATATTAAACGGCAGCCCTGGTATCATTTGTATTGTCTGTCATCAGTTTCTTGTACATCCATCCGAGACTAGAATAAGTTGTATAGGGAAACACCTGTCATCGAAGGGATACAAAGCACAGCCGAACAAGTCAACGGAGTCTAACTTTTCTATATTTACTAGTATGGCTGCAGTTGTGCAGGCTCTAGCAATACTTAAGAAGATAGGCAGTCATAGTGTCATGGTGGCAATTCATTCCCATCCAATACAAGTTGAGTAACAATTCAAGATTATACTGTTGATTTAGACAGATAGAATGTCCAAAATTGGTAAATAGTGACATTACAACTCATGAATTCAATCAAGAAACCTGGAACCACTTTTTGATACTAGGAATCATTTCAGTGTATATTCCATGGAATGCTATTACAAACCTCAAATTACGTCAGACCTTCAATGGTTAACAACCCAATTTGGTTCTGCCTTTGGCCACTACTCACAGTCATATTTGCCGCAGAGAATACTCCCTAACAATTGATGCAAACAACAAGCAGTTGCCAACATAAAACAAAGTCAGTATAGCATTAGATAGTTGGACATCAACCAATTAATTGGCCATGTGGTTGGTCATCAGGTATTATATTGATCACAACTGGTGCTTATGTTTAATACAGCTTTCATTGGATAATGTTTGTGGCTGTTTGGTGTTAATAGTTTGAACTGTTGGTATACAACTCTAGGTAAAATGCAGAGACTTAGGTGCACAATTGGATGAGCATATAAAGGAGATACTTGAATGTTTCAATTTTACTGATGGCAGATTACTGGAAATAACTACTGATAATGCTTCATCCTACTATTCAATGACTCGGGAGCAACAATCTATACTTGATATCTCAGAAACTGACTAGTCAGTATTTCGAAACCATATACTCTGCATGGCACAGGTCATTTGGCGACGCTTAGGGGCATGCATGAGTTATCTGGGTGTGAAAGGTCAAACCAAATCATGGTAAGCCAATGAGCGTATTGAGCAATCTGGAGAAAATGAGAGTTCAGCATTCACTAAAAGCCCAATGCTGCAGAAGTCCAGAAATGCCAGAATGTCCAAGGTCGCAACCATGAAGCCTGGATTAGCAAAAATTATTGAAAAGATAGTTACTGCATGCTATCTACACTTACCTTCTGAATACTGACTCTTGATATAGCAAAGAATGCTTGCGGTATTGATCACTCTGACTCCTGGAAGACGCAATCAATTTCTCAACTGCCCGAAATCCAATGTTTGAATTGCAGTACTGCCTACTATGGATGTAAAAACTCAATGGAATTCAACTCTGGAATTACTGGAGCAGTTAAACAGATTGCCAGAGTTTACACATCAACAGCTCAAAAATCCAAATCAATGCAAGTATCAGCCATTATTTTCCACAGAGAATGAATGGATCATTGTTAATTCATAATTGATGTGTTGATGCCATTTTGTTGCTGGACACTTTGGATATTGAAACAGCATACAGTCACCTTGGAGCATCTTATCTCCATCTAAAATGCCATATTCAATCATGCAGACAGTATCATGCATGTTTTGACAAAGAAACAAACTTCATGGAAAGAGGATCTGTACTTCGCGTTGAAGTTTGCATGCCAAAAGCTGTCCAAATATTACTTCAAAGTAACCACAGAGATGGACATGCTCCTGATTGCAGCACAAATCCTCAATCCATTTTGGAAGTAATGATCATTGAAGAAGTGGGACAAGGCTATGCATGTTAGTCCTGCGGATCAGAATTTCTTCAGTGCCCAGTTCAAGGATATATTCAAAAAATATGTTCAATACGAATACTTTACCTAAAATATTTTGATGACTGACAGCACATCGAATATAGTACTGAATCATGATCCCTGCTCCTCAATATCTGTGTTTGGGCCAGGTCAATCGAGAAATGATCAATACGATTTGACCAGTGATGATATGTACTATACACCTATAGATCCAGCAGAATATACTTCTGAGTGAACTGATCGCGCAGCACATGTATCGATAGCCACCGCACTCTATTCAAATTCACCATCTGAGGCACCCAAAAATGGTCACAAATTAATCCCAATCATCATGATTATCATTCCAACCCCACAGAGATTAGCAGGATATTCTGGAGTCTGACATAACCGATTGGTTGTGACAACACAAGAAGATTATCACGAAGTACATCAATCTGTCCAATATAGTGCGGAACACCTGCTCAATTATTTCACACAGGGTAAGAGTGGAAGCCAATATTTCATTTGACTGAGATGCCATTGGGTGGAGGCAGTCAGAATCTACAGGTGAAACACTTCAAGGGAAAGTGGTTGTTTGACAGTTTGCCAGAACTATTCTTCATATTTTGGCCAGCAATACAGTTCAAATAGATTCTTCAGTATCTGATAAAGATTTTGAAATCAAAAAAGAAGCGGAGGAAAAAAAACTGAACAGAATGGCTAAGGTTCATAACTTTTTGGAGATGTGGCCAGGGAGTGAAACCCAACAGGCAACTCAAAAGGTATCATGCGCTCAGAACAAGCAAATGACTGCTATGTGCTACATTTCTGATTCAGAAGAGACAATTAAAGCATCCTGGTCAGCTTTTAAACATGATAGTATTGCAGCTTTCAAATTGAGTGAAAAATAACCACTCCCACTTTCCTTATTGCAGATCAACTACCATGGTGGCAATACCAAAGTCCTAAATATTGAATGAATACATAGAATCAATTGCCATCCTGGCAACAATGATGATGTATGTTCAGCCAAAATGGATTCTGATACTAACACTTGGCTCCATTGGAATGGTAACATGAACAATCTATACAATAGTAAAAATGATAGCAAAGCTGACAATAAGAATGATATGAATCTACCAGATGATTGCAATGATATTGATGAGGCAGAACGGCCAGATATACATGCCACCCCTATCATTGCAGGCTGTATTTAGCCAGTTCAAAAGTCAAAATGTTCTGCAACTGTAATCATGAATATCTCTGCCCCAGTCATTACACAGGAAATACGAATAGCATAAGTGAATAATCATCATCAGAGTGTTGATCTGTATTTCATATTTCTTTTGGTTTTCTGTTTCTTGTAATGGGGCATATTATTTGTATTGTAATTTTCTTGGTTATCATTGGGGAATGTTTGATATTCAAATTTATATAATCAAAAGACTGTTCATAGAGTATGTTAGTACAACACACACGTTGGACTCATTGGGATATTGTGTGTAAAATTTTCAAGCCAAGTTTGAAGATCAAATACATTTAGAATAAACAAATAGAAGGCAATAATGAGACAATAGATATGGTCAAAACTATAATATCTGTTATGATTGACACATACTACAACATACTGGAATGTACCACTGCACAAGATTAGTTTTCTGTTTCTTGTATTTAGGTATATGATTTATTTAATAATTTTCTCGATCATTATTGGGAAATGTTTAATATTTAGGCATATATAATAAAAGACTGTTAATACTGTATGTTAGTGTTATACCCAGCACGTTCGCAGCGGGGTCATACACGATCACCCCTGATTACCCTGATTGGATGTGATCAGCTATCACATGTTTTGGATGCCAGGAACAATCTTTTCTGATGGCTAGCAAATGAACACCCACACCATCAATAAATATCTACAGCGGGATAATGGCCAGGGTCACATCTGCTCCAAATTGCCGATAACCAACTGACAGCCGGCCAACAGCTGAATGGCATTGGGCAAAATGCTGACCCTTGCCGTCGACAAACGGACAGCTGACAAACAACTGAATGGTGCCAGCCAAAAGCCGACAACTGCCAGAGGCCTAAGAATACATGCCAACTGTGGACTGCCAAGCTGCATTCTATCGAAAGAGGCCAATTCGTTTGAAGGTCATCGGATGGAAATAATACCACTGGTCCGGAGAAACAAGCCTGCAAGCTTGATGTCATACAGGATACCAATGGTGAGAATATAATCCAATGACAATAAAAACGATAGAGGATCGAGAGATGGAGGACCATGGTAGTTGAAAAATACATGGGCAGTGGTTCAAAGGTGGTTATGGAGCTGGAGCTCTACAGACAAATGTAAATTGAAGTATTTCTTAGAAGCAAAGAGAAAGGTATAAAGACTTAGGTTCTGCGAGGATAGAAAGGCAAAAACCTTTTCAGTGAGGAAAACAAGCTTTAACAATATACGTATTGAAAAGCTATATTGTTCATGCTGAACCTTTCAGTAATTTCACATCCCTAGAGAATCTTCTAACCTACCTTCAAAGCAGTCCCAAATGAAGTATGGATACTACTTTGACCGGGTGAACTGGCTGGTGTTATCGTCAATGCAACACAAATGCTGGACTCATTGGAGTATTGTTTGTACACATGTCAAGTTAAGTCTGAAGGTCAAACATGTTTAAGATGAACAAAAAATAGGCAATAATGAGACAATAGCTATGGTTAAAACCAAAATATTTGTGGTGATTGATACATACCACAACATACTGGAATTTACCACTGTACAAGATTAGATACAATTTTGGCTGTCTTTCTGCTACCTACAAAGTCAAACTACTATGTTGGGATACAAAATTATAAGATGTAGATGTGATATTGAACTTGATTGAAGGAAGATTTGTAACAGTCAAAATCATAAATATGCATTGCTTATAAGATTAAATACAGAATTGCAAAAGTCACATATGCAGTATTTTGCATCTGTTTTTGGACCTGCCCAATAATCAAGTGAATAGGGCTGTTTAACAATGTGAAGTCCACCTGGATCGTTCTTTCTGGTTTGGTGCTAGTGGCCACCCGAACTATCGATTTGAATACAGTTTGGTTCCAACACCCTCCCTAATCAGGGGCTGAAGAATGGGACCATTACTAATACTATCCATAATCCACTTGTCCCATAATACCTCTGAACACCAGCTTTCTTTCTATATCGCTTGTGCATGGTTCCTACATGTGCGGTGAAACCTGATTCGAAATCTCATTTCATGTTTATTGTACTCTTCTTTGGTTCGAAATTTCCATTTGAAAACTGATTTGATTCTTGTCATTATCCAGCCTCAGTTCATAACCTGATATATTCTAGTCATTGTTGACATCTGTTCGAAACCTGATTGTCTTTTTATTGTTCATTATCTTTTGTATTACTTACTGATCATTACTCCACCATTAATTATTACTCAACCTAACAATAACAGTTGCTCCCGCTTTCCAATGCCGTGTTCACAAGAGGTCCAACATCCGTGCATTTCATATTGTTCAGTGTGAAAGTTGTTGATAACCTTAGGTCCCTCCACATTGGCTGCGGATTCCCAGCTGTGCTTGTTTTAACCTTTCTACTTTACGAGGTATTGTAACGGCATTCAAAATGGCCTGGAATCGTCTACCCATTGTACTTTGTATTCCTCTTCCCCATTGACTATCACCAGTAGTGGAGGTTCTTGCTGTTGAGGCAAAACATGATCTTGGGTGGCTCTCTCGAAATGGGATGGCAGTTGGACATTATCAATACATTATTGGTTTGGAAATTTGATTGGATAGGCTCATGGACTGATGAACATGGTGATTTCGTATAGCCCTATATGTTTCCAGTTGAGTTTCTTGCTGGGTTGGGCTGGAAATAGGTTTCTGGCATTCATCTAAACTTTGTTTGCTGCCTGAGACTCCGTTCCAACTATGTGGGATTCATTGGCCTGCTTGGATGTGACGCCAGGAGCATCACTTGAGGTTCACCAGTCAAAGAAGTGGCTTTGTCCAGTTTGGGACATACTTCGATTGCAGTGGATTAGGAGCTTTGAACAGGATATGGAAAGTAACTAAAAGATTCACAACAAAAAGAAATGGCTTTCTGAATTCATATAATGTTAAGGGTTGTTCTCATTGCTGAAAAGGTGATCCATGATCATATGCTTTTCTACCCTCAGAGAAAAGAAAGATCTTTATACCTACGTCTTGCTCTGAACTACTATTTACATTCTTTGTTCTCGAACTTCCATACATCAACTAAGTTTGAACCAATGCATAACCCTTGCAACTACTGCTGGACTCAATCTCCTGATCCCTTCATATCTTGATCATTAATAAATTATACTCAGACCATTCGTATTCTTCCTGACATCAACTCCCCAGTTTCTGTCTTCCAGACCAGTGGTATCCTTCCAATCTAATTAACCTCCAGACAATTAGGCTTCATTCCATAGAGAGTAGCTTTGTTGTGTGGCACAGCATATGCTTTCAGCTATTGTTGGATAAAGGGTATCTTTCTCTAGCATTCATTGCATGAAGATTAGCATCTTCTAGCATTGTTGTTCAGTGGGGTGCCTGCTCAAGCATTTGTTGCATAGAGAGTTTCGCAACAATTTACACTGTAGCTTTCATTGCATAGAGAGTTTCAAATCGACTGTATTGTTGCATCACTCAGGCCAGAGTGGTGCATTCTGTAGATTCGTTTATTAGAGAGAAACATCACTGTTCAAAAAGTGTCGCTGTCCAAGAAGCTTCACTGTTCGGGAACTTTGCAGTCCGGTATGCTTCGCAGTTCAAGAACATCACAGTTGAAAAAGTATCGCCCTGGCCTCTGAGACCAGTGACAGCGAATGCCGGCACAAATAATTGTATGTGTCCACACTCCGAGGGTATTATGTTAGATATATCACTACCCCCTCACTTCGAGAGTTCAGCTCTGATCCACCTCATTCCTCTGTGCCTGTTGGTGATGTATGATCCTGTGCGCCCAAAAAGTGCAATTGAGATCCACTAAGTCAGTGGGCCCGTATAGACCATTGTGCTTTGGGCGCTTGCTGAGACATTCAAGCAAAGTTTACCAATCTGGTTGCTTACATCCAGTTGAAACATGGGAGCAAGCAAAACAGGTCAATCAAGTTGCTTGTATTCTCTGCATTCTTTTTCATATGATGATCTGGAAATATTGTGACCCTTTGTGCCCTTAAAACCAAAACCATCCGTTTCTTGATCTGGAAAAAATCTTGACCAATTGAGCACAGAAAACTAAATCCTATCTGTCGTTCATGATCAGGACAATACGCCCCCTTGTATCCAAAAACCCAAATCCTGAGTCAAAAGTCTTGCTAGGCATTGATAACCCTTCTTGGGGAAAAGGTACTAGTTCAACCATCTGATCCTACAGTTCTTTGTGGACTGAAGATTCCACTTATGACTCTCCTTCAATAACCTTTGAGTATCGAAGTTCTCATTAAATTCTTCTGTCAAATCTGCTTCCTCCTGATATCCCTTCCGCAGAACATGATATCATACTCGTTTTCGTTCTCTGCTATACTGGGTGCCCATGACTGCCTCAACTTCATAGCCTGTTTCGTACTCATATCTATCCCCATCATTACCAAGCTTATTCTGCCCCCTGGCTGAAGCATGTTCAGGTGGTGATCTAGTGCATTTGAGTCGGTACGGTTCGATGTGTAATAAATGAAAGGCATTGTTCATTGGCCATCAATTTAGTAACTCAAGCTTAATTGCTGTAGGCGTGTTCATCTTTAAGACCTTGACAGGTCTAGGAAGCTTTGCATCTAAATTGTTAGATGGCCTTCTAGTTTTGAGGTTCTTTCCATTGAGCATAACCAAATCGCCAACCGAATACTTTGAAGGGTCTTCAGAATGTGTATTGTGGCACTTCCCCATAATCGCCCATATATGATCTAAGCTTCTAAGGCAAAGTGTATGCACACTGGTCATCAAGTGAATATACTTCCTAGATGCTGGATTCTTCGCAGCTACTTCAATGGGGCAATTTGTTGGAGGATAGAACCGAAAGTTTGCAAAGAATGGTGACATTCCCATAGCTGTGGTGAGAGAGTTATTATTGGCATATTCTGCCATCAGTAACATCTCAGACCAATTATCATGTTGGTAATTGCAGAAATTCCACAGAAATCATTCCAGTATATGGTTGACTATTTCTGTTTGCCAATCTGTTTGAGGGTGGAATGGCAAAGACATGTTTAGTCTCATCAAGAGCTTCCACAAGAGCTTTCCAGGACGCCAAGGTGAACCTAGAGTCACGGTCTGACACTATGATCGATGGTAGGCCATGAAATCTCCTCACTTCCTTCAGCAATAGTCTGACCATGCCCATCGCATTGTTGTCACCATCGTTCAATAGAATGATGTGTACCATTATTGTGAAACAATCGACAATATCCTATACTGATGAGTAACTGTCTGACACTGGTTTATTTATTTATTTATTTATTTATTTATTCATCATACAGCATGCAGCCTGCAGGCTATGGCCGGTGAAGTACAAACAAATACCCTTGAACAAGAACAACAAATGCAACTGAACAAAGGAAAATCAAAACACCCCTGGCTAGGTAGCACTCCTCCGCAGTCTCCTGTCACCCCTGCTCTAGTTACAAAGAAACTTTCAATAAATCATAGTGGTCTATAATATGCTTCATACAATTGTGAAATATCTGTCAGTCACATTTGGCTTGGTCCTGCCTATCATGCAGGTTCTCCCCCTGGAATTTACCCTCCTCCTCTCTTCCCCATTCATATTTACTTCTCCTCTCAACTCTCTGCTTCTCCTTCCTTATCATTGTCATCATTCCCATCATTTCCTGTACTCCCACTTTGATGTTCCTCCACCATATAGTTAACAGTTCCCTGGCTTGCAATTTGGATATCCCCCTGCCCATGGTAATCATAATTACGGAATTGGTCAAGATACCATCTTCAAGTAGCTATATGTGTGTTGTGAAGAGAATATTTCAAAGGTTGCATTGCTTTATCGGTATAAAGAAGATGCTTCCAGAGATATCGAGAGTGTACCACTCCAATCACTTTTCCCATTGTTTGTCTTTCACGTTGGTATACAGGGTATCTCAGAAGAAGATATACTGGTCACTGGGAACCTCCATAGTGACATGGGCAGTGAAGGGAGTCAACAGAATTAGTCAGTATTTTGTATAGGTAACGGCCGAAGTATCTATATGTGGTTCGTAGGTGGGTGACAGTAGATTCAGACTGATGGTTGCCACTTGTGAAATTATTGTCTGGTTTAGTATGGAACGTTCCAATATAGTTCTTTCCTTTTGCTGGATGCCTCATCCAACAATCCCCTCATTCCTGCATTTTTGCTGCTTGGGTTACCCTCTTGACATAGGATAAGAAGATATCATAGTAGGTAGGAGGTTTTTCAAGAGTGGACTTTTTTGCCAACTTATCAACAAGCTCATTTCCAGGTACATCTGTATGGCCAGGAACCCATTGTACTGAAATTATAGTTTTGAGTGCATGGAGGTCATTGGCGATATTGGGGAGTGCCAGGGAAGTGGACTGTCAAGGGGCGCGTTTGAAGGTATTGAGATGTCATATGGCAGCTTGATTGTCTGTGAAAATCCATATATGTTATTTTGTAATGTTATTACATTGACAAATTTGAATGCATTTCTGTGCAGCTTTAAGAATACCAAGTAATTTGGTATCATAAGCTTCCTGTTGATGTCCCATTGGGTAAGTTGCTTCAGTAACTTCTTCTGCAGGCATTTCCACAACAGTTCCTGCAACAATGTTTTCGTTCAATATGGATCCATCTCTATAACAAACAATATTGCGGTCATCTTGCTTCAACATTGCATATTGCACTTCGTGGGCATTGGCTTCCTCTTATTTTGCGTGTGGAATAATTTGTTTTTTGACTCTGCTTTCAATCCATGGTGGACAGGCTGTGGTTGAGTTGGTGTCAATCTCCGAGCTGTTAGAAATCCATGGTCTGAGGGTCGATAAGGTTTGGATAAGACATGTTTCAAATTCGCTGTTATTTTGTTGCAAACTGTTCCATGAAATCCAGGACCCGGTTGTATTACTGGACTCTGGGGTTTCATGAGATGGAGTGAAAGTCAATGGAGAGCATTGTCAAATTGGGTGCATTTCAGGAAATGTGAATATTCGAATTGCATATCTTCTTCGCATGTGATTCAGTCGAACAGAGGCTACTGGTGGTAGGGCTGATTGATTGTGTAGGGCTATTGTTGGTGATGTGAAGAAGGCTCAAAGGATATACTGAAGGGCCATATTTTAAACTGTTTCAAATTTCTGTTGTCATGCTGCTTGCCCCATCCACCAAACTTCTGCTCCAAAGTCGCAAACAGGTACAACACACGCATTATATAGTTGGCGGACTGCACTGAATGTTACTCCAGATTTCGTATCGGCTAGTAATTTGAGGGCTCCAAGGGCTCTTTTGCCACTTGTGGCTTTCAGCATAACATGGTATTTGAAGTTGATTTTTCTGTCAAACCAAATACCAATCCACCTTACCATGTGACACTGGTAAATCGATATTGAAATCCATAGAAATTGAATGCCATGGGCAGTATGCTCATTCGAGCGGTTGGAGGAGTCTGTAGTGAGTTTCACAGGCTGAATTATTCCATTGGCACTGCGGTCACAGGCAAACATAATGTCTAATGAATTGCTC
Source organism: Trichophaea hybrida (assembly GCA_015178995.1). Taxonomy (NCBI): domain Eukaryota; kingdom Fungi; phylum Ascomycota; class Pezizomycetes; order Pezizales; family Pyronemataceae; genus Trichophaea; species Trichophaea hybrida. Next base: position 148,516 of record WHVE01000163.1, read on the forward strand.
AATTTCCGTACAAAAGGAGTTTCATTTGACCAGCGCAATGGTTTGGTCTTGCCCTATATGTCCAGCCACTTTTGAATTGTGCTCCGCTTCCAGTATATCTTACTTCAACTGCATATTATTTGGAATCCACTGTCTGGCTGTATGATAAAAGGGCTGTGCTTTGGAAAGAGATATCTGGGCTAGGATGGCGTTGCATTGCTCAGACATATTCTTTTTGGCATACAGCATTGATATTGGTGGCGCTGACCACTGCTTCCAAGAGCTCTGGGGTGAACTTGACTATTGAGATCCCTGTCAACTGGCCAGAAGAAATCGCCATTTGTTCACCTCGTAACTTCATCACCATTACTTGCACTGTTTTCCCTTCAGAAGTTACCATCTGATCAGGTCTCAGAATGCAGTAGATTGGCTGATAATTATTTTCTTGAGCACTACCCTGTGCTTTGTTTGTGCGGAACTCTGAATGCCTATATATAGCATGTGGCTTGCTGTCTGCACTCCCTGGTTGGTAAAATGAATCGAAATTGTACCCTGCCAGTTTTTGTGTCCACCGAGCATGTCTCTGATTCCATAACATAGTTGTTGTAAATTATTAGAAATTTTTATGATAGGTATATACATTGATAGAATGAGAGGCCCCTTCGACATAGTGTCCCCATTTTTTTAACACAGATATGACCGCAAGCATTGCCTTGTGGTGGATTTCGTATTTAATTTTACCGGTGTCCCTGTTGAAAAAGTGGTAGGTGATTGGGTGCTGTCGTCCATCAATGACTTGGGAGAGAACTGTGCCGATTGCAAAATCACTTGCATTAGTCTCACTCACTACAGACCAAACAGGCTTGAAATGCTGTAATATGGGTGCCTCGGTGCAGTACTGCTTTAGCATATCAAAGGCAATCATATTTTGCGGATTTGCTTTCCAATCAAACTTTTCGTTTGTATTCTTGGTTAGTACTGTTCAGTGATAGCATATTTTTGAAAATTCTTAGATAAAGTGTCGATAGAATTTGGTGAACCTGAGGAAAGACTGGATGTTCTTGACAGACTCCACGATCTCACATATCAGAATAGTGTCAATCTTGTTCTCGGCCAGGCTGACACCATCTCCTGATGGAATATACCCAAGGCATTCCATATGTTCCTGGTGCCATTCGCACTTATTGGGTGCTACTTCCAAAATGTTTTCTTATAGTTGTCGAAGGACTTCCTTGGTCAATCGTACATGCTTTTCTTCATTTTCTGTATAGGTGAAGATATCCTCTATGTTACTATATTGACTACTACGAAATAATCAATTAGATATCACGGAATCAGGTTCATCGTATTTTGGAATGTAGCTGGTGCATTAGCCATTCTGAAGGGTATCACTAAGTATTCAAAATGTCCATATCTTGTACAACACACTGTCTTCCATTGGACACAAGGTTTACTTGAAATGAGGTTTTACCGTGCCTTCAAATCAATCTTGGTCAAAATCCTCAATCCAGAAACACTGTCACTGAGTTTGTTGATTAGCGGCAATGGATATAGGTTCATAATCATCACACAATTGAGGCCTTTGTTATCCACTCCCAACTGTAAACCTCTTCTGTGTGGCTGTGGAATGAAGACTATGGGTACACCTGCGGGTGACCGGCTCAGATGGATCATTCCGGAATCAAGCATCTCTTCAAGATCATTATTTAGGACCGGAACCTGATTCTTTGAGAGCACATAGATAGGACTCCACTGAGGTTGCTCCCGATCTTTCCAATCAATGGTATGGTTATACAAGCAATAAGGCGGAAGAGTGTTGGCTATTTGTTGGTTGTTTATTGTTTGGAAGTTTCAATACTGCGATCGCAATTGCTCTACCCAATCGATCTATATCTCATGCGCCATATTGACATATATTGAAGCAATTATCCCATCCATTGAGAATCAGTACCGAACTTCAAAATGTGATCATTATATTGAATTGACAACAATAGAAGAACTGCCATTGTGCAATGTTGATGGTAGTCTTTCAGCCTAAACTGTGTCTTATCGTATACTTTTGTAACTCCGCTGAGTACTGCATGCATGAGAATCCACCAGTAAAGTGAAATGCCATTGGACGAATCCTCCATAGAACCAATTACAAGGTTTTTTTTGGTATAATGGGATTCATACCGCAGAGTAACGGGGAAGGTGTACTGCCAACCTGCTCCTTCTACCATTTGTCCATTGAAGTTGTCTACTATCTTTGGTTCCATTCCAATCACTAATGAAACACTTTGAGACTTGGCCCAATTCTTCAACATTATAGGTGTATCACACCCAGTATCCAACAAAACTCTTACAGGGACATTCATCATGTCTCAAAAGCTTGCAAACACACATACTGTGGGTCATGTACTTGATTTTGATTGAGGTGGGAATTGTTTTATTTTCTTGGGTTCAGATTGAACAGCAGGTGCACAGACTATAGGCTTGCGTTGTCGATTTTTTTGAGAAGAGACCCTGATGGACTGCCTCTTGACACGGCTCCCGCCACAATGCGTTGTGGTAACTAATAAATAAATTTGTATATTAATAAGATTCAAATGAGTATAATCGAATTTGCTTGTTACGTTTGGATGCTATATGACCACCATATTGCAAGTATTGAACTCATCCTCAGGCACCCTGTCCTAAACAGTAGAAAAGAAAGATCATTATTATCAAAAACCCACAAGCAATACCAATGACCATATCAGTAAGGCCCAAAATGAAAACCCAAAATCAATACCTATGACTTTATCAGTAATGCCCAAAATCAAAACCCAAAAGCAATCAGGATGTCTGTACTGCTGATTTCAAACCTAGAGGTGTCTATATCCCAAGAACAAATGAATGACCACAATCCATAGTCTCACGAAAGACAGAAGAAATTCATTTCCTGCATCAATCTCCATGCTGTCACTGTCAACCTAGTGAAGCATTCGGGAGCTAGAGGCTGCCACCAGTTACGTGATTCAAACAGCCAAAATCATGGGCCCTACCTTCGAAGAAGAGGTGGTATCTTTTCATGTCCAAATCCCCCCCTTAGGCTTCTTGTCTTTCTTCTGCGTGCTGGATGAGGCTTTGACAGCATTCTTGCAGAATATCCATCGATGCCCAGATGAACCACTGTGCTAGCATTTGTTCTGCTTGGTTTTTGCTTCCAGTAGAGATTCAGGAATGCCTTTGAGGGCTTCATCTTTGTCCGTATTGACAGGCTTAGGACCCTTCATCTCTGTTTACAGTTTCTTGGAGTCTGAAACTTTTCAAAGTTCTTCTTTCCTTGATTCCCCATGCCACCATCGTCATCATGCTTCCACTGATTCTTCTTGTCATTGTGTTTGTGATCTTGGTAATAGGGTTGGGTCTTTTATTGAGAGTGTCTGTTGTATGCATGACCGACATTTTTGAGCAGTGATTCGCATTCTGTATTGTCGTTTGGGGTAAGCTTTGAAAAGATTAATTGATCCTTAATGTCTTCATTGAGGCCACCGTGTAAAGCCTTTTGCCATGCAATTCCTCATAAGCAGATCTGGTAGTTCAAGTCCTCCATCTTTATGATGTAGTCTTGAATATCTCCCTTCTACTGCATATTCCTCATCTTCCAGAGGTCTTCCTTTCTTCCTCTGTATCGATGAATGGTTCCTTCAAGCTGCTCATGAACTCTTGCTATATATCAACTTGAAAAAGTATCTTGAACTGATTCTCACAATTATTGTACCAAGCTAAAGCCATTCCTCGGAGAAGGGTACTGACAAAATTAATCTTATCATCGTCAGAGGTGTGCTTGTCCTTGAAGTACATGATATACCAATCTACCCCTCGAATTCACTGGCGGTAGAATTCTGTGTTGTCCATACGATCTCCCTTGAACTTGTGCAGAGGGTGGATATTTTGCTTCTTTCAGAAGTTCGAGGGGTATTGTGGTTGCAGAGGTGTGGGTGGTATCTGATGAGATAACGGATGAGGTTCACTATAGTCTGTTCCTCTAGATGGTAGAAGTGGTGGAAGATGATTTCTGCTATCAGAAGAGCTATAGCTATTCGAGCTGGAGCTGGGAAACTCGCAGCGACTGGGTGAATCTCTTTTCCGCCCTCCTGTACTATCTCCGTTGCCCTCTGCCCTTGGAGTGGTCGCTTGCCTGACCCAAATTCCGGCACCATCACTAACCATATATAGAAGGTGGAATCCGTCATCATCTGGCTTTGAATCTCCTTCTCTTGGTATCAATACTGATTTGGCCTAACAGCATACTGATCGTTTTGTTCTTTCATCCCGAGCTTTGTCTGTATGGCACCAGTGAACTCTTTGAATTTCTGCTCAAAGTCCTGAATTGTCCTTCGGTCTGCCGCCTTCCTCTCTGATTCTGTGTTGTCCACCTGTTTCTGTGCTTCTCCCTGTGCATCCCGCATCTTCTTAGCTTCCGTCCAAGCTTTGGTATTTGACCCGGACATCTGTTGGCCATACTCTCTGGCTTTGACTTGGATTGTTGCAAGTTCCTGCAATTGATGAGATACTTGAGAAGCAAGAGATTGTTGGGATTGTTCCCTTTTATTAAGCAGATCGGAGAGAGTATTCCCTGCTTGGCAGGAATGAAGAATTTGTTTACCATAACCTTTCCATAGATCTATGTAGGCTTCGGTGAATTGGGCTCTCATAACAGCAAAAGCTGACTGAATGTTAGGCACAAACACTTGAGATTGAATAACTATATTGGAATTCATCTCAAACTGAACCCTGTTCCATCAGTTCCACTCCCTGGCAGATAGCGTTCCATATCTCATTCTGCCAAGTAATCAGCCCTTCTTAAGCTTAGGCGAACTCGGCGAGGGCCATTTGTATTTCAAATTTCATTTCACTTGCTTCATCAATGAGAGTGTCTATTCATCCCAACTCTCCATCAATTCCATCCAAAAGCTGAATGACCCAGTCCGGAATATCAACCTTGGAATTGGGCTGGTATTGGATCACTTGCAAATTCTTATTGCTAGATTGAATCAATGCATATTCTATTCAAACCTTGGTGTAGGTGTTCACCATCGGAATATTCTATTCAGATCTGCTTTCGGGCATGGAGATTGTACCAGAATGCAACTGTTCGATAGGTTAATCAGTTAATGAGTCTCAGCTTCTCAGTATAGCTCCTTCGATGGATCATGGTTTGAATGTTCACAGGTGTACGATGAGAATTGTTTTCTGAGAATTATGACAAATGTGCTCTTTGGAGATGTATGCCTGGAATGGTTTTCGGAGGTGTACGCCGAGTTGGGCGTTCAGAGGTGTTGAACGGAGATGGTACTAATTTCGATGATGGAAAAAGGTGCGGAAAATAGAACAGCACCAATACTACTTAATGTATACCGATGTGGATAGAAAACAATACCCTCCTCCAAAGCGTTTCTTGGTTTACAATATAATTTGACCCCAGGAGCGAAACTCCAGGTTCACCAGTCGAAGTAGTAGCCATGTTAAGTTCGGGACTTGCTTCGATTGTGGCCGATTTGCAACTTTGCTCACGGCGTGGAAAATAACTAAAAGTTTCACAACGAAAAGAAATGGCTTTCCAAAAGCATACATTGTCAAGGCTTGTTCTTCTCCCTGAGATAGTGATAAATGATGGAATGCCTTTCTATCCTTGAACAAACCGAAGGTCTTTATACCTTCGTCTTCACTTTTCACTACTATTTATACTCATTACTCTAGAATTTCTGTATCTCAACTATCCTCGAACCAATGCACAACCCTTGCTATTGTGGCTAACCTCAATCTCCCGATCCCTTTGTATCTCTATCGTTAATTGATAATACTTGGGCAATTGATATTCTTCCTGACATCCACTCTGTGGTATCTGTCTTCCAGACATGTGGCATCCTTTCCATCTAAATAACCTCCAAACAAGTAGGTTTCGTTTGATAGAGAGAAGCTTCATTGTATGGCGTGGCACATACTTTTAGCTTTCATTGGGTAGAAAGTAGCTTTCTCTAGCTGTTATTTTATAGACATCAGCAGTTCGTACCTTTGTTGAATGGAGCGGCACATTCCCTAGCTTTCGTTGTATAGAAACTTTCGGAGCAATCTATATTCTAGCTTTTGTTGCATAGAGAGTTTGGGAATGACTCTATTTTTGCTTTGCTCTACCCAGAGCAGTGCATTCTCTAGATTGAGTTGCTAGAGAGTTACTGTAACGGGGGTACCTATAATAGATATATAAGTACAGCTGCCTTCCTTTGAAATGGTAGGTGTCTTGTGGATAGTCTTTATTGAACTTGTCAAGAACTTCGGCTGAGGGCAACTGCTCGGTGGCGATGTAATGTAAATATTTCTCGAAAATGTTTTGACGGACGAGGAATTTCGCACTGCATCTGTAGCTGGAGATCCTGTGGCAATGTCGATGAATGATTCGAGCGTATATAACTAATATATCAATATCGGGTATTGTCATAAAGTTCTTCCAAAATGAAGTAATATTCTTAAGGTAGAAAACTTAATAATATTCCCAGTCTTTTGTCCACTGAGTTGTTTCTAACTGTGGATTGTGCGGCCAGAGCTTGGCATTTTGTCTGTCGGGGATGGAGGCAGTCTTTTACACAAGAGCGGCCAAAACAACAATTCCAGTTCAGAGGCATATAAGAATTGATGGTACTTCTTCTTCATGTATGACACATGCGCATTCATACAATCCTTATCTGTGAGGGGGCATTATGACCTGTGTTGCCAAAGTCATTTTAAACATACCACAAACTGTAGCCTCATCAAATGTTGCCAGTGCCGATCCTGATGGCCACCACTGCAATGTCCTTTTGACAACGTATACGCCGGTGCATCATTGGATATCCTGTAGGGCGTCATGCACCTGCTGGTTTTGCCAAGATCGAACACTTGATAGATGATCAGCACTTTCCGTCAGCACCAGCAGGGCGGGTAGGCTCGACAGCACACACAGAAGGTCGGCGACATCGCTGATACCTGTATCGGACCACAACCTCAACTTTGTTATCTCATTCCAATATCATGTAGCATAGTGGTTAGCAGGGTTGAAAATCCCTTAAACGTTTAGTCAGCGACCAGCAGATAGCTTTCCATATATCTAGTGACCTTGCGTCTAACCTCTGACGTCGTAGAATTGCTCCACTGAGTCATATACTGAAGCGCCCAAGCGCCCGGGGTCATCATCAAGTCCCAGACACCAATTTTTTAGGTAGAACCAACTACCAGGGGCACAGGAAGCTTAGAACCGTTGATATCATCTCTAGGAATAGCAAAGTCCCTGTTACTAGAATTGTATTATGTGTCCAACCAACTGGGAGGCTCGGTGGAGGACCAGTATATGTTTGTCCCACATCATACTGGAAGTTGGTAATTCTGATCTCAAACATGATGCACAGCTGACCTGAAAGTCTCCACAATGGCGTCATACAGCATTGGCAGTTTGGGTAGCTCTAGAATGTGTTGTGTCCATTCTTCTTATCACTATATCATACATATGCCAACTCAATAGTCTGAACATAGTGTATGATCATCTGTCTCCTATGTGGCTACCTATTGTTGTCAGATCAAAAGAATATGCTGTCACTACATGGGTATTGCAACTCCCACGCCAAGACTCAGTGTTTGAGCATAGAATATTTTGTGCCATTTCAGCCAGGCTATGTTGGGCCTCGCGCTTGTTCAACTGCAGTACCCCCAGAGGTGAAATTTCGGCTCAACACTGAAATCCAGTGAGGCGAGTTTGGGTTTCGCTATGACAGCCATACTTCGAACACTTGCTAAGGGACAATCTCTAACAGATACTTTGCTGTTTGAGAAATATTGCTGTTTGAGAATCTTCACTGGTCAAGAACTTTGCAGTTCAGTATGCTTTGCACTTCGAAAACTTCGCAATTTGCGCACCATGACTCTGGCCTCTGCGACTAGTAACAAATAATGCCATCCCATGTGATCCTGTGTGTCCCCGCTCTGAGTGCATCGTGTTAGGTATAACATTTGACTCTGTGGCCTTGGTCCTTTTCATTTGTGCTGTGAGTTTTCCGAAAGCTGTTCTATCTGTTGGGCCATCTGCTGGGCATTTACCTTGCAAATATTATTTGGATCCTTGATTGGATGTTGGCCCAAGAGCATATGTGAGTGGGAGCTGTAGTTGCCAAAAAATGCAGAACTGTTAGTCGACTCCAGGGTATGATTGTTAGCTGCAAATTCTGCCAATCAAAGCCACCATACCCAATTATCCTGCTGGTAATTCACACACTTTTGGAGATTCAGCTCCATCACAGCATTGACTTATTCTATTTGGTTGTTCATCTTGGGGTGAAATGCAGTTGCTAATCTTCACACAATTCCCAGTCTGTGGCAAACTTATTTCCAAAATTCTGATACAAATTGTGGTCCACAATCTGACACTGTTGTATTGTGCAGTCCAGGTAATCTGAATACTTCTTTGACATACATTTCTGCTCGCTTTCCGCTGTGCAGCTTATCCATATAGGGTAATAGATATCGTATTTTCATTAGACGGTCAACCACTATCCAAATTGCATTGAATTCTTTGCTTTCCAGTTGTCCAACTACACAATCCATACTCAGATCCCTCCATAGTTATTCTGGTATCTCCTATGGTCCTAGAAAACCATTCATCTTACAATGAACTGCTTTACTTGTTGGCAGGTATGGCAATTTTGTACAGAGTGATCCATGTCCTTTCTGATCTGACTGCAGGAATGATTTGGGCTTGGTAGGTCGTAGGTTTTTGCTTTCCCTATATGCTCTGCAAATGGAAAATTATGGCACTGCTGGATCCACTTGGGCTTTTCCTCATTTGTTGGTTGTGCTTGTTGAATTTTGAGTATCTCCAGTGATTGACATTTATATATATTCAGCCCTTCGCTGTTGTTGTATAGATATTGCTGGCTGAAAGCTTTTACCCAATTCCTTCACTCCCTGGGACTTAGAGAGTCGTTGTCAAGGTTGACTGTCTCTGCAAATGCCACCATTAACTCCTTATATACTCTTTCATCGAGGTTTTCCAATTTCATTATGATGTCCAGGGAATTTTCTGCCCCCCACCTTCAGAGAAATGTCTCCTGACATTCTAGTGATTATATTAGGTTTCTGGCCTTCTTTTTCAGGCCAGTGAATCATGTTGAAATCAAATCTGAAATAGAATTCGGACGATCTGGTCTGCCTTCAATTCAACAGGTTTGATGTCATGAAGGATTCAAGGTTCTTGTAATCTGTAAGAATCTTGATCAGATATGCTGAACCTTCGCATTTGAGTCTCCATTATTTGAGGCTGTTAACAATCATGACTAATTCTTGATGATAGATTTAACAATTGACTTTGGCAGGTGAGTCATTTTTAGAGAAGGCGACTGGATATTGCCCTCCTTGGTCATCGTATTGTGAGAGAACTCCTGCAGATATTCAACTTGAAGCATCCGTTTCAAGAACTATTTCTTATTTATAACGAAAATAGGCTGGTCCTGGTGCCATTGTAAACACCCTTTTTAATCCCAGGAAAGAACTGTTTTGGTCAGGTCCCCAGCAGAATTGTACTAGCATTTTCATCAGTTGTATCAATGGTTGTACTACTTTTCAATTAATTCTGTAGGAACTATTGGTAGAAGTTGACATAGTACACAGAGGCTTGGACGTCTTTAAGTTTCTCCAGTGCTTCCCAGTTTTCAACAGCTTGAACTTTCTCCATATCCATTCCGATTCTATTTACTCTGACAATAAACTCTAGGTACTTGACTTCTTCCTTATGATATTAATATTTTTCCGCTTTCAAATCGAGGCCAGCTTTCTCGAGTGAGGCCATGATAGCTCTAATGTGTTCCTTAGGTTGCGTCAGGTCTTTAATGCAGATGAGAATGTCGTCCAAAAAACCCATGCAAAATATATCTAGAAATAGTTGTAAGGTGGCATTGATGAATTCTTGGAAAGACCCAGGTTTGTCGGTTAGTCCAAAAGGCCTGACTAGGGATTCAAAATGTCTATAATGTCTCCTGAAATCTGTTTTCCACTCATTCCATTGTACAATTTTGATCATATTGTATGCATTACACATATCTAGATTGCTGTAATAGTGGGATTTTGTGAGTTTTAGCAGGGTCTCTTGGATTAGTGGTAGGGGGTACTGGTTAATTATGGTCCCTTGATTTAACCCCAGATAATGAATGCAGAGTCTCAGGCTTCCTCCTGGCTTTGTGGTGCATGGTACCAGAGTTCTGCAGGGTGACGATGATGACCAAATAAACCCTTTGGATGAGTTTTTTTTGATCTATTCTTTAAAACTTGTAGCTCCTCTTTGGGTAAGCTGTGAATAGGTCCAAATAGATGCGTCAATCCTGCCTACAACTCAATTATATAATTATACAGTTGATATGGAAATAATGTTTCTTCAATCACTTTGCTGAACAGGGGTAAGAATTTCAGGTATTCATCTGGAATGACTTCTTGGGGAGGTTTTTCTCATACATCCTTTATACCTAAGGCTTTATCCATTTTGTTCAATGGGATATCATAAACCTTGGATTTGTCCTTCTCTATACTTCCCATAAAAGGTGAGATGGCTACTGCACAGATGTCAAGCTTGTATTATTCCGGATCCGCTATTGTTTCCATTTGATTGCTCTATACCCATATACCCAAATCATTTTGGCAATATTGTTCACTGTAATGGCTTTTGAAACACGTTCTTTGATTCTGGAATTTGATCATAATATCTAGAAGTTGTAACCATAGTAATCCTAGTACTATGAAATGATGTTCTATCTTTGTAACATATACTGGTAGCTGTTCCTGATGTAATCATATGCCTAAGTTCATTTTGGCCATAGTCATCATTGTTCCCAATTTGATTGGTCTTCTATTAATAACCTCTAACTCTCTTGATTTTTGTAATTCCTGCTCTTCCAACAGATCATGGCAAACAAAATCTTTATTCACAAATACTATTCTGGTGGCTTTGCAGTCAATTAAAGTGTATATGTTGATTAACCTGTCTCTGATTTTCAGTGAACATCTTACAATCAGATACTTGCTTTATACTAAAGACTGTCTACTTTCTGCACAACTTATTGAAAACTGCAAAATTCCAAAATGAGACAGAACAACTATAGATAGAGGAAATTGGTGCCCAAGGCAATAGCCAACCTGATTGCACTGGTCTAAACTTTACCCGATTCCACGTCTTATCTTTTTCTGGGATCTTATCAAATGAATTTATTTCCACCTGTTGTGACACTGCTTTTCACTTTGTTGAGTAGCTTGCCACCAAATATATTGAATCTCTGCAGTACCTATATAGCCCACCTGCCCTTCAATACTTGTGGTTCTCCAGAGAGTTGTTCGTCACTTTGACCGCCAAAAGATCTATTGGAGCAGCTCCATGGTATGCTGACACTGTCCGTGCAGATGCAGTATCCAGAGTTAATGGGGCAGATACACTGTAGTTCTCCTGTTTCTTGGACCCTCCACTCGATCGTCCTGATCATGTTTCTGCAGCTCTGGCTAAGATTTGTGCATAATATTGAGAACACATTTGGACAATGACAGATATAAATACAGTTGCAGGTACTTATGCTCATTCATCGAAATAGATGATAGGTCTGTGGAAGCTCCAAAGGCAGATGATGGAAATGGGTTGCCAGAAACTGTGTACAATCAATCAGTTTTTGAAGTTGTCTACTGATTGAAACATTGTGCAGCAAGTATTGCAAGGTGTATGGCAAAACTATCAACTTCTTGAGTGGGGATAGCGGCAAATATAGAATTGATAATATAGCCAGTCAGATCAATTTTTGACTCGTTTTTCTGTGAAGAGTTCAGGGGTTGGGTATTACGGGCTCAGGGATCAGCGTCCTAGGGATTATATAAACAAAAAAACCAGAAAGACTAAAGGATGAAAAATAGACTGTAGCTATGGAGCGAGAACAAAAGCTGGATTGCTAAAATGGTCGAAGGTAGTTTGCAGCTAAGGAGGCAAGGACTGTATGCAGAAGACTTGATCCAGAATTACCAAGTGTGAAAAAAGTGGGACCAGAAGCTGTGTGATCATCTGTAGACTAGAAAACCTGTGAAGCAAAATACTCATCCTCCACCAAACACATGGTTTATATATACTGCTTTCATTCACATTCCACTCATTCCATAATACCTCCAAACTCTTGCTGTCATTGTACATTACTTTTGCACGATGTCTACATTGTCTGTGAAATCCGATTTGAATTATGATTTCATTCAAATCATGTTGTGACTCTATTCGAAATCTCTGTTCAAATGCTAATATTATTCTCATCATACTGCGGCCTGCATTCAAATTCTGATTTCATTCTTGTCGTACTTTACCTCTGAATAAAATCTGATGTCCTTCCCATTGTGCATTATTTTTGAATGAGTCACGAATTGTCCCTCCACTATCGATTGTCACTCATCACAACTATTGCAATGTCAATATATGATTATTGCAACCATGGGCTGGGCAAACCGGATACATAGCAACCAGCCACTGTTGGATCTGAAGCCAAATGCCAACCAAAGACTGAAATATACAATATCCAGGTAGCCAATATACAAGTTCATCTGGAGCTGATCAATCCGATACACAAGCAATGCCTAATATAGAAGCCATGACAAAGATGGTCAGCTATGGATAGTATTAGCAACAGTTACCAATTATGGGTCCGGGTCGGTTCCAGTTCCGAACCGCCCATGAAACCAATCTGCCCAATCGCAAGTAGTTCCTACCCGGAACCGAACCGGACCGGCCTGGTTTTGGCGGGTTTTTTGTCTAAAACTATCGCCCCAATTAAGTATTTGAGTTCTGATTGGATTGCAACATGTTATATATGTAGATTATGCAGTTTTTGACGCTCTTTCACCTCCCGCTCTCCGATTTGAGATACTATTATTATTCGTTGAGTCGCTGCGAAAAACAGTCGATTTTGACCGCATTTTTGGCTTTATTTCACAGCGACTCAACGAATACTAATCGTATCGCAAATCAGAGAGCGGGAGATAAAAAAGCGTCAAAAACTGCATTATCTACATATATAACATGTTGTGATCCAATCAGAACTCAAATACTTGATCAGAGCAGAAATACTGTGATCATTGGGGCTGATGAAAAATGAGGTTCTGCTGCAGGTAAAACCAGCCAAAACCCAGTGGGTTTCAGTTCGGTTCGGGGTTGGAACTGCTTGTGATTGGGCGGTTCAGTTGCTTGGCGGTTCCAGAACCGACCCAGTGCCTCGGGTCTGGTTCCGAACCGGACCGTGGCCGGATCACCCGGACCCATTGCTAATACTAGTTATGGACCTTGGATGTTTGGAATCATGTACTCTGAGGTGTACTCAATGGTTCACTTGATGGTATATTGGGATCTGAACTGTACCTGGAGCCAAAGCACACTTCTTTGGACTGCAATTGAACATGAAGTGCATAGTAGAAGGGCAACCAATGATCAGAGCCTTGGATGCTGGGCTTGTTACAATCAAAATATGTATATCCATTCAAGTCAATTGACTGCTGCAGTTTTGATTCCAAGATCAATCAGAGGCCTAATTGGCCCACAAGATATGTCACTGGCAACGGTGGCCACTGGCTAGACTCAGAAATACTATTAACTGGAGAAAGTATATACCAATAATCAACAGTTGATGCCAAAAATAACATATGCTCCACCGAGTCTATACAACTGGGAGCAATGGCTTGGATCTGATCGGCTGCAAGTAAACTTGGACTGGGATGAATGGAGAAACTGGAAATTAACATTGGGAATGCACTTGGAGGTGGACTTGAAATCCTTCCTGCTGCAGTGGTGGGCTTGAATTTGCCCACTTGGATTAAGAAAGATGGGCTTGGAGAATTCTGGGTCAATTTGGATATCTTCTTCTCTTCTTTTCACTTCACTTCTCATTTTAATGGATCTTGGCCTGGTACAAATGGTGTTGGCATGGGTTTTTACCAACTCCCACTAAAGATATAGTTTCTCCATCCACCAGATCCACCAAAAACATACATTTGAGCAGTACCAATCAGTTGTTGGATCTATCAGGCAATACAAGGGCGTACAAGTCTAGAGCTTCACTCTTTTTCCCTTCTTATATACAAGTATGGCAGTCCACATGGTTCGCAGCCAGCAAGAGGGCTGATATAATGGTAGGTGGCTAATGGTTGGATAATTGTCCAGTAGATAGTCACTGCACAGGAATACAATCTCACTGCAGTAATTCTCTGACCTTACGATGATGTGACATTATCCCATATTGCCATGTGCAATTGTCTCTACTTTTACTCAGAAGTTCAGAGCCATAGTGGCTTATACCTACTTTTATATGGACCAGTATTGTATTATCTGCTAATATCTATTACTGGATAGAAGCAATATATTTTCTCTTCTAGCTACTGTATACTTATTTGTCATGTTAGTATTTGATTCTGCTATTATAGAACCACAAAAAATTGTTCAACAGAGGCAGTATAACAGAAGATAAAGCAAGCTTTGGCTTCATACTGCAGTTATCCCAATGGCTCCTATTCTGAATAAAACAATTATGTTATTGACAACTGTTAGTATGGAAATGGATAATAAAACAAATGTAGTACAGAGTCCGATGGCATTGGCCAATTCCAATTGTTAATGGCTGTGATCATGGATGATGGAGTGGCAGCTGCTCAGCCAATTGTCATGTGCGTTCCTCTGTAGTTATGCATATATTAATATACCTTCGAATCCTTACAATCAATGTGGAAGCCTCAATATTTAGTTCAATATTTGGTGAAGATGGGATTATTGATACTTAGACCCCCTGTTTGTCTGGCTATATTAGTCCAGTAGAAGTTTCACAGAAACAGAGAATAAAGTGCATATTAAAAGTGAACCTGTACAGGTGATTGTGATTTGTATAGAAGAGTGTCAATAATATTGAAGAAGTTGATGGGTCTGGTTGTGCAAGCTGCAAGGGGATTTTGGCAAAATCAAGAAATTGATTTGATAGTAGCAGTTAGAGTTGAATGGTATCAATATTGCTTAATTTATCAATATGGATAGAAAAAATAAATTCCTTTAAAGGGTTTCTTTGCTAACCATATAATGGAATACCAGGAACCTTACTGGTGGTTTTCCCCAGTCAAAGTAGTAGCCATACTGAATTCACGACTATATTGAAGGTAGGTCAAGAGCTTCTCTAGAAACGTGAAAATCACTAAAAGCATTTTAATCAAAGAGTAGCTTTACAATATATACATTATTAATACTTTTTCTCTTTACTGATATGGTTGCCATTCTATTTTCAGATAATCCAGAGGTCTTTCTGCCTCTTTCTTTGCCTTCCACCAAATACTTCTAACTACACATTTATCTAGAGCTCTACTACATCAACCACCTTTGGACCATATTTGAACCATTATGCTTTTCTTTGCAACTATCATAAGATTCTATTTCCTGACTTCTTTGCATTTTTACCCTCATTTGATTATATTCAAACTATTTGTATTCTATTATAACATCTACACCCCAGCTGCTGCCATCCAGATGAGTAATAACCTTCTGATGTGATAATTTGCCAATATATAGGCTTCGTTCAATGGAGAGTAGCTTTACTGTTCAGAGATGGCATATATTCCCAGGCCTCAAACAGTTATTAGCTTCATTGCTGGTACCACTCAGCTGTCCTGATGGCTTCTCAATTGTGCTGGTGGTTGTTCATGATTCACAGCAGAAGAGACCCAGACCAAGGTCTAGTATTTAATCCCTATGATCAGTATGGGTGATTGAACCGATTGCAATATAAAATAATTGTCTTCCAAATTCAAAATAAATAATAGCTGATAATATTCTAATCAAAAGAATCACACGTAATTGTTTATAACCCTACTGACAACCGCATAGATTTATTATTTGCTGCTTATGTTAGGCATATGTTTGTCGGTCTTCGGCAGTTATTAGCTTTATAGCTGATACCACTTATCTGTCATCAGGGCTTATTGATTGTGAAAGTAGTGAATTATTTGCAATCAGTAATTCAAAACAAAAATCACAACTAATTACTAGCACTCACTGCTGATTACCAATATAGAACATCAAACTAATAGCAATCTGAAAAGAGTGAATTGGATATTCAAGATATATGATGACTGATGATATCATAATCAAGAAAATCGCAAGTGATTCTATATAACTCTGCTGTAAATATTTTATTCATACCAGCTAATCAGACATCCAGAATATCATTTTAGGCTCTGTGGGCCTACAGCTAGTATACTTCCATTGGTCTTGGTTTCTGGCCTCTATTAGAAATGAAATAGATTGTAGCAGTAGGTATTGCTTTTATTGGTATTATTATTTCTTTTTACTTTTGATGGCTTGAATAGCTTATATAAATTTTGCCAACAGGTTTTTGATATAATCCAGGTACTAGAAAGGCCAGTGGGTTAAAATTACCACCATTATCAAAATAACAACTAGTGATACTGTATCACTCAACTCAGCAATTATTGTTTCTTCTCATATATTAACTATTTATATTGGTGTACTTATATTCTCCTTTGGCCTGGACCCTCTGCAGAGCTGTATATTATGTCAACCCTATTGCTTTCTCTTTATATCCGTGATTTACTTATACAGGTGTAGATCCAAAAAGTTATATATATATCAGATTGAAAATTGATTCTAGTTGAATGTTGTGTATACCAACAGAGTAGACAAAAATCAAAGAAAAAAAATATAGAATAGTAATTGAAATCTCTCCTACCTAGCTAGCTTGACTAAAGGAAAAGGTACATAGATATTTGTTATACAAAATAAATAAATTACAAAACTAACTTTTTATATTCTTGGCAAAATTCTGGTTCAGCAAATTAAGTAGATTCTGAACTATATAAAGGAATAATTTTTTTACTGGTAAATCTTGGGATAACAATCAGTATTACAAAAGACTCCAATGTATATAAAAACTGATTCAGTATAATAGAGACAAAGAAACTTTCTGATATATTTATATAGTACCACTATATATTATTTTATTTATTACCAATTATTTGTTTTATTTATTTCTATTTTATAATTATTTCAAATTACAAAGTTATATAATTTGAATACAACTATTATATACCTTCCAAAATATTCTTTCCCTCAATTAAGTTCAAACAATATCAGATTTGCTGTACTCCAATACAAGATCTGAAATTTACAATCAAAATATAAAATTTTCTTGACACAAGTAGAATAAAGTCATATATTCACCAATGTGGAAATATCACATAGAATCAGAGAAGGAATTGCAACAAATTGGTGAGTGGATAGATGAATATAGACCTTAGGAGTATGAAGAGGAGCAAGAGGAGAAGCAAGAGGAGGAGGCAGAGTCTGTCTCGCACAAATATAAGCTCGCACTCGAACAGAACAGATCACACAACGGGGACGACGGGTAGCAGGAGTGGAGCTTCGCCATCTAGCCGGCCTGCCCAGAGGCGGAGGTGATTAGGGGTCTGTCATACTCTAAATAGAGTGAATACAGTATGATTAAAACAAAACAAAAACAGATCAGATCACATGACAAACCACATGACCTTACGAAAAGCGCGTGATCTGCACAACCGGTGCACTTCAGGAACACTTTCCACATCACCGACGGCTCAACATAGTTACAGAGATGTGGCATCAACTTAAGAATACCTATGGTTACAATTCAGTCGCAGAAAAACTCGCATTCATGGAAGATATGGTACGGCCAAGTATCGTTAAAGCAACGCTTTCTTAAATATCCTCTTCAGTCGAAAGCAATAATCAAAAACTGCCCCTACGCCCGCAAATGAAGACCCATGGTAAGAAAAGCAGAAAACGTACAAAGTGTCATTGAACTTCTCTCCATTCAGACTTAGTATGGGGTTGACTCAATGTCCCGGGAAAGTATGGTAGTGACTGCAAAACCAGGAAACAAATTCATCTCTGGTCTGAAGTTGCGATATCGCAGAAAATATAATCAACTCCCGCTCATTTTGATAGATATTTTCAACTGTGACGGGCATAAGGACGGTTCAAAGCAGCAATTTCTCGTGCTACGTGTATCCATTCGAGTTCACGCCTTGGTGCGCATTCGGTTTTTAGGGCAAGAGACTCCTCAAACTTTAGTAACTCGAACATGAACCGGAGATGAGGCTGTATGATCACATTGAGGCGGCGAGCCCGAACGAAACAGCTAGTTCACGAGTTGGTTACTTTCCAAGTGCAAAGGATCAATAATAACACTACTTACTAGGCTCGCGGAAGGGAAAGCCTGAGTGATCGCATTACTTCAGCAATGCAGATAGTGGCCGATCTCGAAACACCAACCCTACAATGAACAAGAATTGGCTCATTGAGGAGACGTCCTTCGTCTGTTGATCAGTCAAAACCTGTAAGGCTATCCGAGGTAGAGGAACAGACCAATGAATTCCAAGCAATGCCGAAATTGATATTCAAGAGGATCGCACCCATTATCTTGCAGGTCCCTCACCGTCATCATCTTGTCCATGCCGAACGCCGTTATTTCCTCGTTAGACCAAGTAACCTCTTCTCCAATACTTAAAACGCGCTTGATACCCAACGCTTGAAGTAAGCCGCAATTATTTGCATGCAAAAGATTACCGAGATACATATAAGATAGAACACGGCTTGGTAGAGAGCCATCCATTCGATACAACCATGCAGGAGGTCCTGTATTTGGACGCACTGAGTTCTGGCCTCTGTTTTGAGCTCCAGCATCCAACAATGCACCCTCGACATAGCGAAGAAACGCAAGATCCTTATCATATGCAAAGAAATTGCGGTTTTTATCCGTATGTAATTTGATCCACGCATCATGTACAGGTAGAACCTCGGCAAACATAAGATAAGCCAGGCTGAGTAAGGACGTCTCGGTATATCCATCAGTGCAGTGGATTAATATCTTGCGTGGTTCACGAGGTGCAGCAGGCATGCGGTGATCACCATCGGTATCATATTTTTCCTCACTATACTCTCCATTCGCAACAGCATGTATCCATCGGCAAGTATCAACAATGGCACAAACTTCATGTCTGGACCAGTTCGATTTGGAAATTGAGCCCGATCCAGGAAACTCCAGGAATAGCTGGGACTTCGAGTGATCTACCTCTTCTAGGAGCTCTATAAGGGTCTCTGACGATGGGATTTGCGCCAGATCGCATGCTTCGATTAGAACACCCCATTTATGTTCTTTATTGTCATTATTGTGCCTTATATCAGCAGTGGAGCCCAACCACACATTATTCGAGATTTCGGAAGCCTTTGACATAGAGCACATTTCCATTCGTTCCCAATGGCCTATCATGACAGATTAAATCTTCGGAACTGCATTGCGAATAATGTAATTTGGGCTTACAGAATTCAACCACATTCCCTGTCAAATTTCCCTTAGAGTCCACTGTGACCATCTCCGGAAACAGATTTTCAAAGACAGAAAAGGCACCTGTGTCAGAAATTGTCAGTGTCCAGGCTACTCACAACGCACATCTTTCAGGGTCAATCAGGGCTCACTTTCTACCACAAATGTGCTGTACTTTGGAAATCCATGGCCAGAACCTACTAGACATTGAGCCCGATAATGTATTTGTGCAGAAGATATTCGCTTGGCCACTTTCATTACCTCGCTGGAATCCGTGTCATCGTCTCCGTAGACCACGATGTCCGACAGTCCTGTGAATTTGCCCACCTGAATATGAAAATTACGGACGCCAAAGCCTTCGCGAGGATCCACGCAAAGGAACCCAGGAGTTTGCGGGTTAGGAGGCAGGATTTCCTCAGGTATGATGGAACCCTTCAGTCTTGATTTTGTGGAATCTCGGCCAACTCTAACGATACAGATTCCCCGGTAACACGTTGGTGTTCGCCTTGCTGACTTCTTTCGAGCATAGAAGAATGAAAGTTGAAGGGAGTTATCAGGGTGGAGACCATGTGCCCATGGAAACAGTTGATCGATATCTGGTAATTGTTGACGCGAGGTGAAACTCACTGCCGCAGCTAATCCTTGAGCATCAATAGCATAGATAGGTGGTGAGTTACAAATTCCAACGTAATCCTCGGGCGGATGAAGGAGTGATTCCATGCGATTGCTAACATCAGTAACCAGTGACATATTCATCGGAGGTGATGCGGGCGGGGTAACTGGGCTTGTGAACATAACTCCATTTAGGTCGGGTGATTGCATATGTTTGTTAGGAATATGCATCGGTGTTGTCCGCTCGATACATGTTGGTGGAATGGGGAGCTCTGGAGTCGACACCGGTGTAGCTGGCTGAGGACCGTGCAAACCAAGTGACGGTGGAGGTGTACCAGAATTTCTAGATAATACCACAGTCGCCATGGTATATTAAAGCGTGAACGTCGAGAATTGTAGGCAGTTTCAAGCGGAAAATGATTAAAAGGTAGCTAGTTGATTAATGCTGCTGTAAGAACAGTCTCCACGATAGTTGCACCCGAACAAAGCTCGCACCAAATCGGAATAAAAATGCTTGAAAAGGAATTGTGACGTCGGATTAGTGTTGAGAAATGCGGAATTGATCAACCGCAAATCAAAGACAGTCGATAATCGGATGGAAGGAAGCATAAAGGAGATGGAAGAATCTGAGACGGATATATGAGAATTGTTATCTGCAACACTGAAAGCTGATATGAAATAATAACATCCACTGAGACAAGAAGGCGTAAAGTGTGATATGCAAAGAAATAAGCCAACTGGGGGCACAACACTGAACTTCTACTAATGTAACCCCAACCTGAATGAAGTGGATTTGAGGTGAAGTCTGAACGGAATACGTTAGTCCAATTCTCTCTGACACTTAAATAATTTGCGACATGCATACCATGTTTATTGATGCCGATTTAGTGCATCATGTGTTGAATTCTGTGGAAATGTGCACAACAGTTGAACTTGGGTTTTACAACTTGGGGAATCATTTGGAATTTGTGAGAATTATAATTATATTTAATCATAATACAAAAGTCATATTAAAATATTCAATAGATACTGATTGGATACCATATTTAAATACATTGAAAACAATATTACAGGTCAGACTGGGTAATTGTATTATCAAATATAATTCAAAAGTCAGAGTCAAAGCATTTAGGTATCACCAGAATTGGATTTCAGTGGGAGTGTATTTAAAGAATAAAATATATCAGATCTGGTTTTGAACTATCTAAATAGAAATCTATATCAATTTTATATTGAATTCACTACTAGAACTATATTTTATATCATTTGTTCAACCCAATACCCTTTCTGAGTATCAAGCAAAGAACTCTTTATTCAGTATAGTTAAATTAATATAGTAATCAATAACTACAAGTTCTAGATTAACATTTCCAATATCTGTATTTTTACAAGTAGAAACTTTATAGATTACAGCTGCTTGGTTCTTATTTCAGTAATATTCTTTTTAAAGAAAATATGAATTTGATTAACCAATTGAATACTTTTCCAAGTTTTTTGATAGCTATTGGAATGATATAATTTAGGTATATGCATATTGCATTTGTCCAGAGAGTAGATATAGAGGTCAAAGAGAATATAATCATTATTTTCAGAATCTTAACAAAATACAAGCTCTGTATTATTGTTGTTGTTCCTGTTTTGTAAATTGTAATTCAATTTACTAAAATTACAAATATTGATAGATTTATTTCACTGAGGCTTTGACTTCTTTTTTGCTCTATTCAAGTTTTAAATGAAGATATAACGGTTAAAATTCTGGTATTAACAGTTAAATCCATACTTCAGATAAAGCAATGCAGCCAAATAAATAATTTCAAGTCCTATACAATTGAATTTGATTAATACATGTTATAGTTGTGCTGAATGGTGATTGATGGTGGGATAATGATCAATAAGTAATACAAAATATTATACATAACAAGAATGAAATCAGGTATCAAATAAAAATTCAGTACAACAAAAATAACATCAGATTTGCAGAAAAAGTAAAAATAATGCAAATGCAATATTCAAAGTTATCAGAAGTTTCTATGTATTATTGAACCAGTTGATTACAGATGAAAATACTGTATATAAACCTGACATTCGGTAAAGGATAAGTTTCTTTCTTTACTCATTTTCTTGTCTACACAACACCTAAATAACTTTTGCTTCCGCTTCTTTTATACTTGATACTTCTTGACCAAGTCTCTGGCATACAGTCTTTGCTCTTAACCTAGAGGCAATTTTGAACTCTTGCTATCATTCCAGCTTTCAGTTTTATAACCCTTAGAACCCTGAGCCATGAACTCTTGATATTCAAGCCATGAACCATTGATATTGGAGTCTTGAACCCTTGACAGAAGAACAAATTTTAAATGGATTCTATTAATTATAGATTCAAATCAGGTTTGTGTGCCACTGCTTTCATTGAAGTGGTTGTTATTTATATTACAGACACATTGATAATTGTTGCACTGTGTTTCAATCCATTCGCAGCTTCAAGAATCAATCGATTGTATCCAGCTGGTGGCAACAAATTTCAATAGTTTGTCTATTGAAGAAAGCAAACGGCAAACAGAAGCAGGGCTTTGTATGAGCTGTACAGATATCAGGTATTTTGCAGTATTGTGGCAAAGAGAATTGAAAGCTACCTTGGGGCAAGTAGAGGTCAGTCTGTTCAAAGAAGATAAGGGGAAGGGAAAGAAGTAGAATATGGAGTTGGGAAAAGTTTGAGCCAGTATAATATAGATGGCTATTGTATAGGGCACATATCTTCTTTGTTCATAAATGTTAGTCCTAGTTATGGAGTTTTGCAGTATTCAATTCAAAGCACAGAATTAACACAATATTGATTGGAAAGTAAATATTTCAATGTAAAATATTTGTGGAAAGCCAGGGAAAAAATACTCAATACACATACTTTGATTGACTGCAGAGCCACTTGGATATCATTTGTGGCCAAAGGTTGTATTCAATATCATGGGTGGGAGAAAAAAGAATTGACATAGTAAAGAAAATAAGAAGTTATAAATAAATTCCCAATTGAACCAGGAACCATTATAATCATAGCCAGATCAAATATAGGAATACAATTATACCTGGTGCAATTGATAGTATTAGTAATGAAGTTAGAACATTTTCTGATTGTACTAGGATTGCTATAGTTATAATTTTCAATATTATGATTCAATTCCTGACACAATGAATCAACTTTGAAAGCAGTTATTGCTAACAACATTGCCAATTTTACCCAAGCATATGGGTGTGAAATAATCACATAGAAATAGCAGCATGTCAGAAGAAACCCAAGCTTGACATTTGCAGAGTAGCAATATCTTCTTTTTTGAGAAAAATCAGAATAGAGAAACTCAAGGTTTTTACTGTTATATTGTTCAAGATCAATCAGACTCAGGAAATAAAAGATTAACAAAAAAATCTTTTGAAGAAGTTATTCCCTAGAAATAGATAGAGCTTTTACTTCTGTTCAGCAATGCAATTGCTGAAATATTACCTCAATATCAATCTTACAATCATAACATTCAATTGCAAAAAGAATTTACATATTCATTCAAATCTATCTTCAGCCTTTCATTAGAAGAATTGGATGTTCTACAAGAATGGACAGAAAAAAACATGTCCAAAGAATTTATCTGATCATTATCATCACCTTGTAGTGGACCAGTGGTTTTGCTCCAAAACAATATTTAGGCTGGAGACACCGTATGAATGATTATAGTATCAATGAATGAACTATAAATACCTAACATCTCTTGTTATAAATTCAAGAAACCTTATTAAGACTCTCAAAGGCTCAATACTATACCAGTTTAGGTATCCACAATCAATATAACATAATCAGAATTGCAGATAGAACTGCGTGGAAAATGGTTTTGGTGACCTGCTGTAGACTTGCCAAATCCCTAGTAATTTTGTTTGAATTGAACATCATGCCAGTGTTATAACAAGAGTTTATTGACAGGATGATATGATCCATTTTCAATATATTTGGCACCAATTGAGTTTTGATATCATTATCGACAGAAACAATATCAAGGAATACAAAGAACATGACATTGCAGTCATGACTGCGCTCAAGGCAGCTGGCCTCTTTCCAAAAGCCAACAAATGTGAGTTCCAGAAGGAAAAAGTCAAATATCTAGGATTCATTGTCAGAGTAAATACAATTAAAATACATCTGTAAAACTTTTGAGCAGTTGAACACAGGAAACTACAAGAGAAATTTAATGAATTCCAAGCCATCCTAGGCTTTGCTAATTTTCACTTACCATTAATACAGTATTATAGCAAGGTAATGAAACTACTAACAAAACTCACCAAAAAGTTAGGGTCTTTCTATTGGAGTTTAGATTTAAAATAGGCTTTCTTGGAACTCACAAGGGTTTGTATGATGATGCCAGTGCAAGTGCACTTAGATTATAAAAAAGATATAATTCTTGAATCTGCCATCTCAAGTTATATATCTGCAGGAGTTATCTCTCAGCACTACAACCAAGCAGTGCTATACCTAGTGGCCTTATACTTCAAACAAATTTCACATACTGAAGATAATTCTAACATTTATCATAAAGAATTAGGTGCAATAGTCAAAAGACTGAAACAATAGAAACCCAAATGTGCAGGTTTAGTATATTCAATGAACATTTCTTTCGATCACAAAACCCTACGGTACGTTATGACATCCAAACTGTTCAATCAATAGCAGATCAGGTAGTATGAATTCCTGTCAATGTTTAAATTCAAAAATAGTTACTGACTAGGAAAGCAAGGTCAAATACTGGATATACACACAAGCATGCCCAGAGACATCTGTCTTAAGGCAGACCAGGAAAAATCTTGCGAATATTGCAAAAAGAAGCAAACCTCAATGAAAGTATATGTAAAGAGTTAATTGAGGTATCACTGGAGACACTGAATCACAATAATGCCTCGATGAGTCCTGAGAAGTTATAGAATTGGATAAAAATCATGTCCAGCAATGCCCATATAATAGCAGTGAAGTGCTATATACACATGAAAATCAATTTCTGAAGATACTCAAAATACATGAAGCACAACCAACAGACGACATTATGCTCAAGTCTATCCAGGAGTGCCATGATTTCCCAGTTGCAGTATATCCACGATGAGCAAAACTCTACAACTTGCAAAGTTGAAATTATTCAACAACCTAAATAAGGAATGATGTGGATTGCTATATATGAAATTGTCATACCTGTCAGCCAAGCAAAACAGTTTACACAAAGACTCATGGACCTCTACAACCACAGGAAAAACCACAACCACTATAGTGGGTTCTGAGCATGGATTTTGTAGTCAGAGTACTGGAACACAAAAGGTTCAACACAATATAGATAGTGGTTGACCATCTAATCAAAATGCAATACCTAGTACCCTGTACAGCTAAGGTAGATGGCAGAAAGCTGTGAGAAATATATATCAAAATATCTTCAGACAAAATGGACTGCTAGCAATCATAGCGTTAGATAGAGAACTGCAATTCATATTGGAATATTGGAAACATGTCTCCCAGAGACTGGAAATTGAGTGAAGACTCTCAACTGTATACCACTCCCAGATCAACAGTCCAACTGACAGAGTCAATGCAGTAATGGAACAGTATCTCCGAAATATTGTTCATTCCCATCAGAACAATTGGGCACTGTGGCTACCATTGGCCGAATTTACAACTAACAATTATACTTCAAAGATAGCTAACTGTTCAGTGTCATTTGGCAACTATATCTTTCATCTGGAAATAACTTTCAGACAACGTCAAATCAAAGAACCCTATAATATTCATGAAGTTGATGCCCAGCTGATGGAGCAACTGATAGAGTAACTGCTTAGCAAACTCAAAGCCAAGATGAAAAGGTTCCAGATGATCCAGTTTGAACAGGCTAACATGATCCAAAAGGACAGGGGTTGAACATGTAAAAGGAAATAAGATTTGGCTTCAGACATGAAAATGATATTGACTGCCACGCCAAGCAAGGAGCCCAGCGGGAAACAAATAGGACTGTATAAAATTACCAAAGTCATCAGCCCTTGGGCCTATGGAATCAAATTATCCAACCTGCTCTGCATTGATGATATCCAACCGATATCCCAGTTACAGAAAGTTACTGAAGATCATTTCTTTGATCAAATGCAAAACCCACTACTACCAGCAATAGTGGATGGACAAGAGAAGTACAAAGTCGAATAGATAGACAATTCTCAGGTATTCAGGAAGCAGTGACAGTATTTAGTAAAATTGATATGCGATGAAAAATAAAGTTGGGAACAATCGATCATTATAGATGGATTTAAAACTATCAATAACTTTTGAACCAAATAACCTGTAGATATTCTATATTGGACAGGGGGAACTATTGTCACAGTTGTACTGAGTGACGATCAATGGTGAAGAGATAATTGGTGAGTAATAAATAATATTATGTATTATAAACATGAAATCCAGTTTCAAATGAAGATTAAGTATGATGAAATGAAAATCAGGTTTCACAGAAAAAGTTGGAATCATGCAAATGTGGTATACAAAGTTAGCAGGAATGCAAATATATTATAGAACAAGTGGATTACAGATGAATGTACTGTATATTGATCATGCACTTGCAGAGGATAAGTTTCTTTCTTCAATCGTTCGGTAATCTACAAAACACTCGAATCGGTTTTGCTTCTATTTCTGATATGCTTGTTGATTCTGGACCGAATCTTTGGCATACAGTTTCTGCTCTTGAGCTATAGACTATTTTTAACTTTTCAAAGCATTGCAATTTTGGATAATTATAACCCCTAGAATACTGCACACTGAATCCTTAACATTCAATCCCTGAATCCTTGATACTGAAGCTGAACTATTGACAATACTGACTGGTAGACAATATACAAACAAATTGCCGTTGTGCTCTTCATAACTGTTCTGATATATCAAGTCTTTTCATTTTAAGCTATCTATCTATTTACAACTTGTTGTTTAATTTATAAGTGAAGTATTCTGCAGCATCATGTTCAATATAGTGCTTCAGTATATTGTAAAGGCCAATATATAAGAAATCAAATATCAGAATATATTGTTGAACTATGCAGAGTAAAATATATCAGAGAATATTTTTTATTTAATCCAATATTTTCTGACTTTGGTATATAAATCGCCAATCAAACTATATCAAAACATTAGAATCAATTGGAAAATCGTGTTTCTCAATCATCAATTCTCAATGCACAAATATCATTTTTTTGATATATATTAAAAAGATATACCTATCGCTGCAGTAAGAGATTCTTTTATATGAAAATATAAATCTCTCTATCCCAAATACTAATTAAACTTGTCATTATGGTAGGTAGCAATCAGTTTCTCAATATTGAATTATTTATTTATTCCATTATTTACCCATTGAAGTTGTTGTACAATGCCTGCTAGCCAGAACAGGGTAACCATACAGTATATAGTTACTTCTCAGAAGTGCAATTTCACTGCAATAATTAATATCTCTTCTGATAATATGACTCAATTACTTATTTTCATGTAGATCAATATATACTCATACTTCCAAGTACAGGGTGATACTTGACCTTATACCATGATTACTGTACGTAAATTGAATATGATTGTTTAGAAATTTCATTATTAACTGTTTTTTTCCAAATGCTTGACTATAAATACAGAATCATTCAAAGACTTTGAAAAAGAAGCAATTTTACACATAATTTCTTGTTAATAGTTATTTAGAACTCAATTGTATATTGCTGACATATCTGAATGAATGACAGAACAATAGGCATTGGTGGTGTGCTAAGAGCCATGGCAATTGATTATTGCTATCCACCTGTTCTGTGGTTATCAAACTCAAAGACAATGTGCACAATATTACTGATGACAATATCTGAAGAAAGTATTATATTTCGTTTCCAGGAGATGCTGACAGATATAAACTAGTCTTGAGTGATGCCAATTGTAATGTGAATAATCAATATCTATTTCTGAAGTAAGACTTTGATTCTAACTACAGCAGCAGAGCTACATTGCAAAGCTGCACTCTAATATACCTGCATATTCAACTCTATAACCATCTCCCCTATAAGAAATGAAATATCTTTGTCTGTGATAAGATAAAGACTGACTCTGAAAATTCTTACTGCATGTATCTTTTATAATCATTGTTTTTCTACCATCACTAACTTTCCATATCCCCATGCTCAGGTGTTATACTTGTAGAATCAGGTGGTAAAATATATGACTAGGAGTGATGGAAACGAACCGAATCGGTTCGTGACAGATTGACACGAGCGGGGATTCGATTTGAGTTGTATCTGAGATTTGCATATTTCCGCCAGTTTGTTACCAACTGGTTGGCGAACCTATGAATTTCAAACGAAATGACGTATATGAGTACTTGACCGATTGGGTTGAATTTTGTTTATTTTGTAGTGCTTCAAGTTGCTCACCAGACGAAAGAAAAATTGAGCTGATTGGACAAGAACTTGATATTTGATTTTGTTTCGAAAATCGGGGTCGAATTTGGTAGGGTTTGAGCAACAATGTCGGCAAGGATTCGGTTTGAACGAATCAAACAGATTTGCCAATTCTCACGTATCCCTACAGTTCGTTGCCAACACTGATCACTATTGACCACTGCTGTGTATTCCCTCAAACAGTCCTTTCCACCGAAAAGTGTGAAGCAGTGGATGGTCTGTAAAATATATTTCTCCAGAAGGGAGTTATTCCACTGAACTAGGAAGCTTACATTCCAATTCCTGCCTCTTTTCATCCACATTGCAATTCATTCGATTGTATTCTCTTGAATTCCGTTCATCATGTTTCTGATCAGTGAGGGTAGTACCTGTCACCCCTTGGTAAAGATTTTGTACTGTATGAACTGGCTGATATTGCACGTTTTGTGTATCCAAAGGTGGTTCAGAATATCATCCAACTCAAAAACATTTTGTCCATTTTGATTTCCCAGGGTGAACGGATCAATATACTGATACTGTCAAGCCTTGCTGAGTTGGATGCCCTGACAATCAGAATTGACTGACATGATATTATTCCCAATACCATTTGTAATATCTGCAGAACATTCCATGTATTCAGTATAATACAATCACCAGTTGGAATTCTGTATGGGTGTCACTTTATATAGGCCTCTAGCATGTTTGTGGCTGGTGTAACCTTCAGGTCATTTATCATCTTGTCAAGAATGACATGTTTTTTGGTCATGAAGGTGACCACAATAGAATAACCACTGGGTTGTGGTGTTTCACATAGCAAGTTTGCAGCGGGGTCATATACGGTCACCCACAATCTCCCTGATTGGACGGCATTGGCTATCATTCGTCTTGGATGCCAGAGCCAATCTTTTCAGATGGCCAGCAAACGAACATCCACACCATCAATAAACATCAACGGCTAGTTAATGGCCACGGTCGCTTCTGCTCCGAATTGCCGATAACAAACGGAGAGCCAACAAACAGCTACATGGCATCGGCGGACAAGCTGACGCTCGCCGATAACAAACGGACAGCCGGCAACCAGCTGAATGGCACCAGCCACCAGCCGACGACCTAAGATTATGTGCCAACTCTGAACAGCGAAGCTGCACTCTCTCGAAAGAAGCCAATTTGTCTGGAGGTCTTCAGATCGAAAGGATACCACTGGTCCGGAGGAACAAGTATGCGAGCTTGATGAGGTACAAGACACTGATGGTGTGATAATAATTGAATGATGATAAAGACGATAGAGGATCGGAAAATAGAGGCCGCAGTAGTTGCGAAGGAAAAGACATTTGTTCGAAGGAGGTCTGAAGACGGCTATGGTGCTGATGCTCTAGAGAAAAACCTAGATAGAAGTATTTGTTAGAAAGCGAAGACGAAGGTATAAAGACCTTGGGTTCTTCCAGGGTAGAAAGGCATCAACCTTCTCAGCAAGTGGAACAAGCCTTAACAATATATGTATTGCAGAAAGCCAATTCTTTTCGTTCAGAATCTTTTAATGATTTCCACATCCTGAGCGAAGCTTCTAATCTATCTTTGAAGCAGTCCCGAAAAATGTACGCATACTCATTGACTGGGTAATCCTGGAGTTACGCTCCCGGTGTTACATGTGGTCTAATTGCCACCGCCATCACATCAAGTGGAACGTAAGGATTGAGTTATAGATTGGCTTTGAAAGGGAACATGGCATATATCTGGTGAATATGGAAGTTGTTACTAAACACTGTTAGCCTAAGAAGGCAGTCCAAATGGTGCTTATTTGCTGCTGTGAAGGTCCAGAGATATCACTCAACTATCTGATTTGCATTTTTCCACCAGACTATCAGTTGCAGGTGGCAGGTGGTTGTTATCTGTATTCAGGTTTGCCAGATTGTAGTAAGGTGCTGCCAGAAATCTGAAATCAATTTGGGTTGCAGTCCAACTCTAAGGCTGCCGGTATGCCATAGAGGTAAAAGTATCCAGTCCTAAAGATCACAGCAAATTGCTCTGTAGTAATACTAGCTTTCTAAGTGTTTATTCTGTCGGCCTGTATGGTTAGTGAGTTGATGAAAGAGATGATTGCGTTGTTTCAAGCTATTGCACTTCAAACTCTTATTGTTGCTAGTAGAATAGTGATAAAGTCCACATTGATCAATTCCCATCGTGTACTGGGGACATCAAGCAGCTGGAGTGGGCCATATAGTCTGTCGTTTGATAACTTAGTTATGTGGCAGGCCAAGTATCCCAGATGTGCCAACACACATACTAAGCTATCCCATTTCAGTGAAACTCTATGGCTACTAGTGCAGAAGTCTGCCAAATTGGGAAGTGGCCTCCAATGGCTAAGTCATGAGGTTCCAGAATCACTTATTGCTGGAGCTTTAGGGATCCTCCTAACTTCACCATTGCTGCTTGCCCGATCAGTCCATCCATCAGTACAAGTTGCTATGTTCTTTTCTTCCTTGCGAACACTTTTGTGCCAAGTTTCACTCCTGATACCTCTTTTCCTCTTAGTGCTCTAAGTATATCCTGAAAAAAAGGGTACTACTGGTAGGCCATCTGAATATTCTTGGGCCAGCTGTTCACTTACATGGTACTTGACAGGGGGGCTTCTGTAGATGGGGGGAAGAAGATCCAGAAGTATGACCTAGATGAAATGTAGATCCCAGAAGTACTTAAGATTAGGTTATATGTCATGGCTGCAAGTGGCCGGATACAATATGATTACAAACAAACAAAGTAGGGCTTCTGCCGATGCCACATATACTGTTTTAAAGTCTGTGGCCCTGGGTACAGTTTTTCGTTCTACTCTGGGTAGCAGTGGGTTTTTATACTCTGCTTGGCTGCTAAACACATCTTGAACATAGATCTTCGCACCTGGACAGTACTCAATATTGAAGTTGTATTCCTGCAAGACTCCCAACAGTTGTCTTTGCCTCCCAGTGAGTTTTGCGGCAGAATATATGGCAAAGACATGAATGATCAGTCTGGACTCTAAATCTGTTGCCATTTTTGAATAGAACCACACTGGTGTGATCACATCTTGAATGATCAGTAGCTCTGTCTCATTGATACTGTCAAGTATTCAGGGCTGGGTGTCAAGAGTTCAGGGCTCGGGGTTCTAGGGGTTATAAAATCCAAGACCAGGAAAGCTCAAAGTCGAAAATAGCCTGTAGCTAAAGGAATGAGGACTGTATGCCAGTGACTCGATCCGCAATCACCAAGTGTGAAAGACGTGAAAGCCGAAGCTAATTGATTGTTTTATAGAGGAGAGTACAAGTGAAGAAAGAAGCTTTTCCTCCGCTGAATGCCTGGTTTATATACTGCAATTCTCTCCTTACACAATACATTTGAACTCCTGCTTTCTTGTATATTGCTTTTCCACGATTCTGTCATTTCCCTAATCTGAAACTTGATTTCGTTCTGGTTGAGCTTTAGCCTCCGTTCGAAACCTGATTTCATTCTTGTCGTACTTTAGCCTCCACTGGAAACTTGATTTCGTTCTAGTCGTGCTTTAGCCTCCATTCGAAACCTGATTTCATTCTTGTCGTGCTTAACCTGTTATATTACTCACCGATCATCACTCTACCATTGATTGTCATTCAGCACAACCGTGACAGATACTTCATTGTGTCTCAGTGTTATAGAGTTTTTTCCAAAGTATGCGATAATGTGGTCCTCACCCATTTCTCCTGTCAGGTGTTATAGCATGGCTCCCATTATGAAGTCTGACGTATCAGTGCATACCAGGAAATTGACATTCTCTTTTTCAGACAGTACTATTCCTGGCCGGCAAATCATTGCCACCTTTTGGAAGTTTATGGCTGTTGTGATTGCTAACCATTAGATGGGATTCACATGGTATACATAGATTGGCTGCAGGTTGCGAATAATATGTCTTAGTAATGAGGTGGAAATTTATGCCAACACTGGATTGAAATGGCACTATACTCTTATCAGGCCAACCAAGCTTTGCATGTTGCAGCTGGTCTCTGGATCTGGCCAGGGGGGGATGGTTTTGACCTGCTGGAGTGTTATCTGCAGAGTGTCATTGCTTCGGTCAAGTGCAAATTCAAGAAAGGTCACATTTGTTCTTTCAAAATTATATTTTGACTGTTGCATTCGGAAACCGGTTGTGCAAATGATGTCCAATACCTCTTGAATATGGTGGGAGTACTCCTTATTATTGTTGAAGCAGACCAGAAGATTGGGAATATACATGACACAGTAGTTGTCGTCGATATAATCCCCCAGCAGGTCAATCATTTGTTGTATACACTAGCTGGGTGCACATGTAATACCAAATGGTATGACTAGCTCCTTGTACCGTCCATCAGAAGTAATAAAGATCATCATCTCGATTGAATGGGGGTGGTTGCAGTGCTAGTAGAATCTGGAGATAAAGTCTAGCTGGGAGAACCATTACATTCCTTCAATCTTGTTTATAAGGTCTTTCAGATGCAGAAGTAGGAATTGGTCTTTGACTCATATCCAATTCAAAGTGCGATAGTTCATGACCATCAGGCACAGCAGTTTCTCTTCGGTATCAAAACCCTTAGAAAAGTATTGTACTGGGGATGCTAATACGGAGTTAGACCTCCAGACTGGCCATTTCGACAGTGGCTTCCCAGTGGTTGTCTTGTATACTTCCCATGTAAGTGGTATATATCAGTATGATGACATGTGAGGGGGCTTGATACCCAGAATTTTGGTGACTTGAAAGCTGGTATCTATGTGTGTGGGAGGGAGGCCGTCAGTTCTTGGAACTGGTTTTGGTACTGGGCATGGATACAGCTTTCACACTCCAGGATCATTATGGGTACGTTATCTTCCATGATTGTTGCCCTCCAGCCAAAGAGATCAGCGTGCAGCATCACACAGTCATCCTGGAATTTTCCATTGTAAATGATTTAAAAAACAGCTGTTTTTACTATTTCCAGTGACTTTTGTGCCATTGCTGTCATAAGCTTCTTGTACCATGCTGCCAACCCTATAAGGTCACCATTTATGGCCTCCATTGTGGTTGTATCCTGCCATGTCATGGGAATGGGCTTTGCCTCTGCCACCATCAATATTTCTTTCCATGTCTGCCCTCCGGAATTCCATGCCAGTCCGTTATGCCAATACTTCAACTGTCAACTTGAGGCTATCTTTTCCAACCATAGGATATTCCACCATAGGTCAATGTGGTAGCTGACTTCTTACAAACTGTTTTTGTGTAAAATTATATTGTACTTTACAAGTGTGTAGACAACAAACTAGCTGGTGTAGTGGTGTCCACCCATATTGAGTGTGAGTCAGACCTCTTTCAGTGGCAGCCATTCGGTCTGGCCAACAGTAGTCAAAAGTATTTTGCAGTGGCAATGATATTCGATTGTCAATTCTTTATCATGGACCTGATAGACCAATTCAGGCTTGACTAACGTGTGACTTGCACCATGATTCCACAGGGTGTAAACTTCTTTCATTGGGTAACATGGAAACACAATGGGCATATTGACATGGAGAAGATTGCCAGATCACTTGTAAATTCACTAATACAAGCTTCATGAGCCAATTTCAATTCTTGCATCCCATATCGCTCCTTCATCATGGGCATGCTGTGCTCATATATACCTGTTAGATATTTTCTGCCTCCCTGTCATTAGTGTTGTCAACACCATCATTGTTATCTCTACCCCCGACAGCACTCTGACCAGTAACTATTTCCACCTGAGTCGTGTTATTCTGTCCTCGTCTCCAATAGCCTTTTTTCTATTTTCTATTTCCTTGTCTTTTCTTTCAGTCTTGTCAATGTCCGGGTTCTTCATCGGATCACCATTCTTCCAGTTCTTCTGGCTTATACAAATATATTACCAGTTGACTCTGCCACCATATTGCATGCCAGCATTTGTTTGGCCAATCAATTCCAATTACATTGGACCAAGCATGAAACTTGCAGCTGGGCCTGATCCGGTACTGCCAGGAGTACTGCAACAATATCCTCACAGTAAGTTCCATTCACTGACAATATTTATAATATTATACTGGTTGATAGTGTCTCCAGTCTGGTGAGCAGTAATGATGGCCAAGCTTATTATCTGATCTTTCAAGTTTGACATTTTTGCTGGATAAATATCGGACAGCAGTCTACCAAATACAGATGTGTATCCAGTCTTCCCCACCAGCGGGGCAAGGTTGATATACTGACTTTGAAACTCAGATGAATTCAACCTGCATTTGAAAGTTTCCAAATCGCACCAGATATGTGTGGTTACAACTGCAGATTGATAGATTGCTTCCATCATACGTTTGGGTTCTACCAAGTGAAATAGATAATACTGCAGCTCGAAAGAGTCGACATTGTACTTTGTTCAATGAAGTGGAGTAAACCAATTGAGGATGCATGGAGTGAAGTTTCACCCTGCGAGGATAATTGGAGATATCGCGTACATACCTGCAAGTTGGAAATAGTATTCCACACGTCGTTACCCCATCTGCAGACATTCCATGTTCAGTTTGCCACCACATAATGACATATGGTCTTTTTGAGTTCTTGCTTCATTTTTCATTCATCCATTGCAGGCGAGGTCAGAAAATCAATGATATAGGTGAAGGGGCCTCCATACAGTATGTTGTAGATTGGGGGAGGTGTTGCATATCCACTATAATATAAAGACACAGACATTGGTGTGGGCTTTTGTGTGGACATGTTCTGCTGCCAGAGGGCTGGTATTATTTGTTCCATTTGAAGGAGGCACTGCTCCATGATCCAATTTTCAGATACAAGTTGGATTAGCTCATGGTCAGAATTTGATTGAATATATTCCAGCCCATGAATCTGAACTGCCAATGGTGTGTTGCACAGAATTTGAACATATTGGATGTTTTATCGCTGCTGTAGTTGGAAGGCAGCATGCTGCTGCTGGGATTTCTGAAAGAAATTTTATTGCACACACTTTTGGCATTTGGTCTTGATGGATAACATATCGTCCCAAAGTAGTGTTATCAACAGTTGCCAGTTACCCAGCCATAAGTTGGTTCCAACATGGACCATTGCCCCCAGTCTGGTTCTGAAACCGTGTTAAATTCTGACCATGCATTATTTCTGGTTCCAAACCCACAGCCGAACCAGAAGTTCTGCAGGTTTTGCTGGGTTTAGTTAGACCGGGTAGATTGATTCGCTGGTTCCATATTTTGGATTTGCTGTTTTTAGGTTATAACTTTTTCATACAGATGATGGTAAATAATCAATGCTTACACAATGACAGTCAAAAATATGACTGTAGCAAATGTTTTCAAATGTGATCGGAGATATATATATGTATCCAATAATATTGTGGTGAACTTAACAGTGTTGTCACTCTGTTGGTACCCATATCAGAATGCTCAGATATTGACAAAACAAAGCTATTTCTCTTTCCAAAATGTTCAAAATGACTGATTGGAAATAAGTTATAATGTTTAACGAATTTGTGAACGGAATCGTGATACCATTCTCTTGTATCGCAGAAATACCACACTATGCTTATTTACCAATATAGTCAGTCACAACATCAGATTTGATCATTTCACCAAATATGACCATAACTAATGATGATCTGCTAAACAGCAAAGCATTGATGCTCTGATGACACTCATTTTTGAGCATTCATACTGCACAATGAATTGTCATAGATTGAATATATCTTCACAACAGGCTGTCCATATTGCTACAAACAGTTCAATTGCTCATTTGAACCCAATTTTAAGCCACTGTTGATACTCCATTGATGTTTATTTCAGATTATTCAAACAATACAATAGATACACTATTTTCAATGGATAGACTGTCATTATAATTGACTCCACATAAATCATAATGTATAAAGCATTTGTGATCAGAATTGTGGTGCCACTCATTTGTATCTCACAAGCACTGCACAATGATTATCCACTGATAATGTTAGTTGGAATATCTGATTTGATTATTTCCCCAAATACCACCATATCGAATAATAATCCGCTGGACTGAAAAGTGTTGATATTCTGTTGACACTGATCTTAGAGCAATCATACTGCACAATAGCTATACTATATCAAATGGACAGACTGGCATAATTACTGATTCCACATGAATTGTAACGTATAATGAATTTGTAAACAGAATTGTGAATCCACTTATTTGTATCTCAGAAGCGCTGCACAATGATTATCTGCTGATAAAGTTTGTTAAAATGTTCAATTTCAAGTTTTCCATGAATGTGACCATACCCAATAATATTCTGCTGAATTGCATAGTGTTCATGCTTCATTGATGTTCATTTTGGAGCCCTCAATCTGCACAATAGGTTGTTCAAGATGCAATATATCCTGATGAAAAACTGTCAATACTGCTGCAACAGGATGCATTCTGTTTTTGTACCCTATTTTAAGATGCTGTTGATATTCTGTTGACACTAATTTTGGTATGATCATACTCCACAATAGCTATGCTATATCCAATGGAATCACTGTCATAATAATTGATTCCACATGAATTGTAATGTATAACAAATCTGGAAACAGTATTGTGGCTCCACTCTTTGGAATCTCAGAAGTACTGTACAATGATTATTTGCCAACGAAATTGTTCAAAATATTTGATTCGATTATTTCGACAAATACAACCATATCCAATCATGATCTGCTGAACTGAAAAGTATTGACGCTCTGTTGAAACTCAGGTTAGAGCATTCATACTGAACTATAGTTTGCCCTGGATTGAATAAATCTTGATGTAAGGTAGTCAAAACTGCTGCGAAAGGATGTTTTTACTTTGTGAGCCACATTTTCAGCTGCTGTTGACACTCTTTTTATCCTCATTTCAGAGCAATCATATTGCATAATAGCTATACTCCATTTAATTAAAAGACTGGCAGTATAATGGATTCCACATGAATTGAAATATATAAGGAATTAGTAAACAGTATTGTGGTTCCACTCTTTTGTATCTCAGAAGTACGGCACAATGATTATCCACCGATGAAGTTGGTCAAAATATCCGATTTGATTATTTCCATAAATGCAACTATATCCGATAATACTCTGCTGAACTGAACAACCTTGATGCTCTGTTGACATTTATTTCAAAGTATTCACAGTGAACAATAGTTGGTCCAGAATATAATCCATCTTGACGAAAGGCAGTCAATACAGATCCCAAAAATTTGATTTGTTTTTTGAGCCACAGTTTAAGCTACCGTTGTCATACTGTTGACCCTCATTTTGGAGCATTTCTACTGTAATATAGATTGTTCTTGATTGAATATATCATGATGAAAGGCAGTCAATACAGCTGCAAAGGAGTTCATTTGCTTTTTGTGCTCCATGTTCAGCTGCTTTTTATACTCTGTTGACACTATTGTTAGAACTCATATCCAGCACAATAGATTGTTTCCAATTGCATATATATTGACGCAGGGCAGTGTATAGTGTAGAGCAAAGGATGATTTGCTCTTTTGTGCAATTCAACTAGAAGCTTCAATTGTTGTAAATTCAAATGTCATTATTGTACCAAACAACCAATCAGTAGTACATTACTATTGTTCTGAATTGGTAATTCCTATGTTTATCATAACAAGTACCAATAAAAGGTGTTTGTTAGTGTCCAATTGATTTAAAATATACTTGAAAACACCTGCAGTCTGCAACCCAATAACATTAATTGTATTGTAATCACTATAACAAGTGTATATTAGTTGTATTTCAGCTCATATAAGATAGCTAGTCATACTTCCATTTCAAATTGATCCGATGTCTGTCTGTATATTCAGTATAATTACTGCTGACACTTTCTGAGTAAATCCTGATCATTTTTTTCTACTTCAATAAATTTTGAAATTTCTTACAGTGGTTCATAAATACTGGGTGCATTGAAATATTGTATATCCACTAGTCAAGCCAAATTGCACAGTAGATGTCTATTTGTTGTTACAAAAATCAGAAAGAGGTAGGCAATACCACTCTAACAACCATTCTTAAGACTACAATATCCATGGTGATTGATATCCATCATGAAGTACAGAATTTACAACTAGTATTTGTTTAAAAAGTGTTCAGGTTTCCTTTCTTGCAGAATCCAGTCGAATATACCACAATATGGATCGATTCAATATATCATTTTTAAAATACATAGTTTTATTAAAATCAAATTGCTGACAAACTATATAGTCAAAATCAATCACTAATGTGATCAAATACCAGACTGCAAATGTTCACTTCAGTTCATGATGAACCTGTTTTGCAAGCTGTGATATAACCCAGAAATTTGGGTGGTTCCAAATTGAAGCATGGACCTGGACTGTACATTCTGGTTCAGTTCTACTGGCAATCTGAACAATCAATTTGGAAATAGTTCAGTTCTGACCCGAACCCAGACCGGAGCCTACAGATTGGATCTGTTGCTAATACTGTTTCAATGTGCCAATCGGTTGTGGGCTGGTCAGGATATCAAGGTTCGGAGTTCTAGGTGTTATCAAAACCAAACAAAGAGTACAGTGATTGCGGGTACTGCGTAACAAACTCGAGACTTGCAATCTCGAATCACAGAAGTGACCAGAGGTTGATGCCGAAGCTGTTGATTGTTTTGTAGACTAGAGAACGAGCGAAGATCAAACCTATCCTCTGCTGAACCATCGTCCATATATACAACTAGTGCAACCGTTGTCCCCTTGACTCACTCGTTCCAAAATACATTCAAACCTCTCCCAACTATGTACGTATCTCTTTGAATCCACAGCTCACGTCATAACTATCATGCCATCGTTACAACGCAACCAACAATACCTGATTCCTTCCAACAAAACCTGATTCCATCATTGCATCTTGTATTCTTTGTATACGCTCCATCGATCATCACAACTTCTCTGATCCTCACTTGACACAACCGTGACAGTAGCTTCTCCTCCCGCAATCTAAGTTTTTACGAGGCTGTTATCCCAGGTTTTCCAGGTTGTTCTGCGTAGAACATGTCAATAGCTTAAAGACCGTCCACGTTGACTGCTGGCTCCCAGCTTCTTTCGTCGTAGCCCTTCCATTTGACCAGATACTGTGGCTGTGGTTCAAATAGCCTGCAGTCTTCGATGCATTCGACTTCGTATTTTTCTTCTCCGTTCACGATGACTGGAGGTGGTGCTGATTCAATCTGTCTGGACAATGGGTCATTCGAGGTTTTGCTTAGGTGGGAGATTGGTTGTACTGGGTGTATATGAATGTCGTTAGATGGATCCAATCGATAGGCCTATGGGCAGATGACGTCTGTCATTTCGTATGGTCCTAGATATTTGCAATCTAGTTTCGTGCTTGGTCCGTGTGTTCCAATATACCTAGCGTCCATCCATACTCTGTCTCTCATTGCCCTCTCAGTTCCTTCTCTGCCTCGTTTGTCCGCTTGTTTGGCTTGGAAAGATTGTGCTTGGTACATTTCGGCTTGCATCTGTTCGAAGATTTCCTTCATCTGTTGGGAGAGGCCATTGGCGTTAACTTCCCTGATATCATTTCCGTTCTGAACTGGATGTTGACTGAAGATCATTCTTGAATGAACACCGTAATTGCCAAAGAATGGTGAGCAGCCTGTTGTTTCCGATGTATGATTGTTTGATGCAAACTCTGCCATTGGCAGCCACATGGTCCAGTCATTTTGCTGATAATTGATGAAGCTCCTGGGATACTGTTTCATGATGGCATTTGTTCGCTGCGTTTGGCTGTCGGTTTGTGGATGAAATGAGATTGGGAGTCATCGTCCGATTCCGGGTCTTTCGCAGACATGTCTCCAGAATTCTGAGCCAACTTGAGGTCCTTTGTGCGATACTATGGTGTCTGGTAACCCAAGTAATTTGAACACATTTCGTCTAAACATTTCGTCCAATTGCCTGCCATCTGTATCGTCTCGACATGTTACCAACTGCTTCATCTTTGATAGTCTATCAACAATGACCCATATAGCATTATGTCCTTCGCTTTCCGGTAACCTGTCTACACCGTCCATACCCAGATCTTTTCATGGTTGCTGCGGTATTTCCAGCGGCTCTAGCCATCAGAGGGTCCTTTGATTCCTTGGTATACTGCGTGGACACACATGGCAATTCCGTACATACCTATCCACATCTGTTTACATGCCTAGCCATTGATATTTGTTTTGAGTAATTCCAAGGTTTTTGCTTGTCCCGGATGTCCAGCTGTTGGTGAGTCGTGGTGTTCCTGTATGAGTTGTAGTTGGTCCGATGCCTCTTTGACTTCCATTGCGTCGATGCACAGTGTTTCACTGTTGTCAATTGAACAATCCTCTGATATGTTTTGAATCCAGTTCCATAGCTCCTTTGGATCAGTTTTGTTTTGATTTACCACTTCCGCAAATGTGACCACGAGTCCTTGTTCTATTCTTTTGTCGAGTTTCTCCATTTTAAGCACAATTTGTTTGGTTTTTTCTGCCCCCCCCTTTGGAGGAATGTCTCCTGGCATTCTGGTGAGTGCATCGGGCTTCTGCCCATAATGTCCTGGGCAGTAAACAATCTTAAACTTGAATCTCAATAGGAATTCAAACCACCTTGTTTGGCTTCTAATGAGTCACATTGATGTCATGAAGTATTCGAGGTTCTTGTGGTCCATCAGTATATTGATTCGATGTGCTGACCTTTCGCATTCCGGTCTCCATTGCTGGAGGGACTTAACGATGGCTCCGAATTCCTGGTCGTAGATTTTGTAATTTCCTCAGCTGGTGTATGTTTCCTGGAAAACAATGCAACCGGGTGAAGGATTCCTTGATTGTCGTATTGTGATAGAACCCCTGCTGATATGTAACTGGAAGCATTGGTTTCCAGTACGATGTTCTTTTGGTAATGAAAATATACGAGTACTGGTGCTGTTGTGAACACTTCTTTCAGCTTTGCAAAGGCCTGTTTCTGATCAGGGCTCCAATGGAATGGTACCAGCTTTTTCATTAGCTTTGTCAATGGTTGGACCACCCTGATGTAATTCCTAATGAGTCTTCAATAGAAATTGGTGAATCCTAAGAATGCTTGCACCTCTTTGAGTTTGCTGGGTGCTTCCCACTCCTTGACTGCCGTGACCTTTTCTGGGTCCATTCCGATTCTATTGACACCAACTATTAGTCCTAGGTACTTGACTTCTTGTTGATGAAGTTAGCAATTTTTTGGCTTTCAGGTACAGTCCAGCTTCCTTAAACGTTGTCATGACCGCTCTGACATGGTCCCAATGTTCTGTCACGTTGTCACTGTAGATGAGAATATCATCAAGAAATGCTGTACAGAAAATATCCAATAATGGTTGCAGTGTATCATTGATGAATTCCTGGAATGATGCTGGTGCGTTGGTGAGTCCAACTGGCATACCTAGGGATTTGAATAAACCATAGCGGATACGGAATGCTGTCTTCCATTCCTCCCCTTCTGCGATTTTGATTATATTATAGGCG
Source organism: Trichophaea hybrida (assembly GCA_015178995.1). Classification (NCBI taxonomy): domain Eukaryota; kingdom Fungi; phylum Ascomycota; class Pezizomycetes; order Pezizales; family Pyronemataceae; genus Trichophaea; species Trichophaea hybrida. The sequence continues at coordinate 190,423 of WHVE01000163.1, forward strand.
TCTCAGACATCTAACTTGATGTACCACCTGGCCTTCGATAACCTCAACAAGGTTTCTTGGGTCAGAGGTCGGGGGTACCGGTGCTTTATTGTGCCTTTGTTTAAGCCTTTGTAATCTACTCACAGTTGTAGGCCACTGTTTGGTTTGCGTGCAAACAGGACCAGAGCTCCACATGGTGATGATCATCTGATGAATGCTTTTGACAAATTCTTTTCAATCCATTCCTTCAGAACTTGTAACTCCTCTCTTGATAGCCAGTAGATTGGCCCGAATGGGGGAGTAAATCTGTCTTGGAGTGTGATCTTGTGGTCGTATGGTCTATATGGTGGTAGTCTTTCTGCGATTACTATGTCAAAGAGGGTGAGAAACCCATGGTATTCCTTGGTAATTAACTGTTCCACCGGTTGTTCCTCAAGGTCTTTAACTTCTAGGGCCTTGGGAATCTCATATAGAGTTACCGCGTACACTTTGAGTTTCTCCTTCTTGTTTCGTCCCATGAATGATATTGCCACTATTACACATATATCCAGCTTTGGTTTGTCTGATTCCATTGTTGCCATATGATTGCCCTATACCCATACACTCAAATAATGTTGTCAATGTTTCTGACAGTAATTGCTTTTGAATTCTATTCTTTTCTTCTGGAATTTGACTGTAACTGTCATGTGGGTACTCCTGCATGGGTGGAGGCGGATCAATATCGTTGTACTCGATGTTGATAGAGCCTAATTTTAACAACCAACACGAAGCTGATACAGTGTATCTCGATTGTAGTTCATCGAAGTTTTGGTGGTGTGTGGAGGTATACTGGCATTTGCAGGGTACAGCCGTTACCTTAGAAATTGTAGTAGTCCAGCAGGTAGTCTTCTGAAGCCTCTTCGTAGGATACCTGTGATGGATATTCGCCGGTTTCGCAAAAGTGGAAATAATTGTCCACAAGTTTGTTGTATCACAAGAACTCAAACAAGAAGTCGAGGTGTGCTTCAGTTTGCCGATATGGGTGCAGGTCGGTGGTATTGTAAATAATGATATCTTTATGTACATATTGGGACATAGATAAAATAATATTCTTAAGGTAAAAACTTTATGATATTTCAGGTGGTTTTCCACTGTTGTTGTTCTGACTGTGGATTGCTGCTAGAGCTTGATCGTTGTGTTAAACACTGGGTTTATGTGGTCTTTCTATATGTGAGTATTTCCGCGTCAGAGGTATATTAGTAAGGCATGATAGTTCTTGTCTAATACAGTAATGTGTGTGTATAGTACTATCGCGATAACACTTAATCCACCAAGGTGGGTGTTCGCCCAACAACCGATCGTAGCCACTGGGCTCATCTCTGTAGTTGGTTGCAGAGAGATTCTGTTTGACAATGTGTGGTTGCGTAAGCTCCCACCAGACATTCCCAAGGTTATCCTGCACTTATGATGACGTTGCTGATACACATATCAGAACAATTACTTTGTATTAGTTATATTTCTTCTGCATAGGTGGAATAGTGATGAAAGATTTCATGAGCTGCCACTCTATACTTTGCCACGTACCTAGCGTCATCGCATCTTATCCGTGTTCCCCGAAGGGGGTCTGCTCTCTCAGTTATCGTGCAATTGTAACAGAGCGGGGGATTGACAGTCTAAGTTAGAATATTTATCACTTTGGTTGAAACAACTACCGGGGCGTAGTTAGCTTATCTCCGTTGTTGTTTTTACTCTGGAGAGAGCAAAATCGCTCATACTCAGATAATATCGTTCGTCCGACTATCTCAGAGAACTTGGTTCAGTTTCCATGTATAGTCATTATCCCAGTATTTGTTTGATATTGAATAACACTGGTCTGATTCATAACATACAGCTGGCCCTGAGGTCCCTGTAAGGCAGTTATGTTTGCTTCGGCAGAATGGTTTGGTGTGTCCCATGCCTTGGCCAGTACCGAAGGAATCACCTCTCAGATACTGTCAGATCGAGTGTGTGTATTGTCTCCACATGGGTAGGCTAGCTCATTTTGCTGGGACTTGGTATAGGAGCTTCGAATATTATGGGAATTTCACCCAGCTATGTTGAGCCTTCCGCTCACTCATCAGTAGACAGCCACAGGGGTGTATCCTCATCCATCTGACACAAGTTGTCACATGGTGAGCCTGGATGACTAAGCCTGATGTACCTCATACGCATGATAAGGAAAAACCCTAACAGTAACATCATGAAGTTGTAGCCATGGTGATCCCAGTACAATTGGGTAGTGTCCTAGTTTCGTGACAAATACTGGTAACTGTTCCTGATGTCCATGTATACCTAGGGTTAATTTTGCCATGGTGGTGATTGTTCCTGATTCGATGGGCCTTCCATCTATAACTTCCAATTCCCTTGATTCTTTCAACTCCCTTTCTTTCAATTAATGATGGCAGACGAAATCTTTGTCACTAAATTCTATTCCAGTACCTCTGCCGTTTATCAAAGCATGGATATCAATAATTTTGTCCTTTATTTTCAGCGAGCATTTTACGACGAGATGTTTGCTCTCCATTAAACACTCCTTTTCTTCTGCGCCTGATTTAGGAATCTGCGAAATACCAAAACTAGCATTAACTGACAAAGAAGATTCGTTTCCTGCGCAATTACCATCCTTAATGCACTGAACTAAACTTTTCCCAACTCAACTTCCTTTCCTTTCCTTGTTTCCGAATCTGTGTCTTCTTCATTTGCTGTCTTCTTGCAAGGTGACACTTCTGTTTGCCCGGATGCTGCCTTCAAGATCCTTGGGCACAATGCCGCAAAATGCCTGCTGTCCCCACAGTACATACATAATCCTCCTTCCCTGCATCTCTTACGTTCCTTCAGAGAAATCTTCTTCCCTCTGACTGCGGAAATGTCCATTGGTGCAGGACTGTGATAGCCCGCCACTGTTCCTGCGGGTGCTGCGTCTGGGGCGGTTGTGGTGTTGACCATTGTCTTGGGCTTCTTGTAGCCTTGCCACTTTCCTGACTTCTTTTCTGCCGCACGTCTCCGCAACTGTGAATCTCGCTTTGAACAGTGTTTGACGAATTCAACTGTGCTTTCTGGTTCCTTGATGTATTACAGGGAATCTTTAAGTTTGTTGGACAGCCCATTCCGTAATGCATCCATTTGGGAATCATCGTTCCATTTGACATCTGCTACATATCTTAGGTATTCTGCATAGTATTGGAAGAATTCCCGGTCTCGTTGTCTGAGCCTCAAAAGTTCCCTTCTGGCTGTGGCTGCTTTGTCTTGGTCTCTGAAGGCTAAATCTAGCAGGTCAACTAGGTCTTTCAAATAATTGAGTTTAAAATCCCTGGAGATTTCATCATATAGCGGCATTAACTGTGCCAGAGCCACACCTTTCAGACATCCAACCGTGTACCTCAGCTTCTTCTCTTCAGTGTTGAATGCCTTCGGTTTTCCAGCCATTTTCAGGGCCAACTGAACTTTCCCCCCTCAGAGTTCCTTTCTATCTTCTCCTGAGAATCTGGCAATGTTGTTAACCTTTTCCTCTCTGTCTTCCAACTCTCTTGTTCCCTCCATCTTTCCTTCTGTTAAACTCAAAATTCGGGTTACCTGTTGTCGATTCTCTTCCGCCAGGTTTCTGAACTTCTCTATTGGTGTCTGAACATCTTCCAGGTCTTGTCTTAATTCCGCTTAAATTGGATTTCTTTCTCCCAGTTGTTCTAGATTCCGGACTTTTTCTTCTAGATCCCAATGACTGCATTCTTGCATTGCTTCATTCGTGGTTACTAACCCCTCCTGCGTAAGCAGTAACTCCTGTTTCAGGTTATTCCATTTGTTAATGTCATTTTCTTCTTCTTCCAACAATTCCAATATTTGTGCTTCTGCATTTTTCACAGATTGCTGTTTCTTTAGTAATTCATTCAATCTGCTAGTAGTCGGCAGTTGAGCCAACACTGTCAGCCCTAAGTTGATATCTTGAATATGGTTCTGGAGTTGTGCTTTGTTCATGACTTCCGTATTCTTCACTGCCACATTCGCTAATTGTGGTTGTGACACACTGGTCAATGTGAGATCGTGAGTCAGTCTTGATGATTCTCCTGACATCGTCACTGTGATGTCGGGAGGCTGCTGTACAAAGGTCTGTGGCTGTACAATTGCAACGGGGTTTTCTATTCAGGTAATATTTGACTTGATTGTTGTTTTCCTGGATTTGTTGAACTGCTGCTTCGATTTCTGCTTTTGAAAATGGATTGACAATCCACCAAAAGAACACCTCGTGTGTACTTGGAATTGTTATGATAATCAGCGGAGTTGGTAGGGGAGCCGGGTATAACTCTCGAACTACTCCCTCTCCTTTATTGGCTTTTCGTTCGTTGTAGTCTGTCCACGAAATCTGGCTCCCTATATATTTTTGTATTCTTTTGATTGTGGATTCCGATCTTGTGGTTTGTGAGTCTGCTTCTCTTCCGATCGTTGTATGTGTGCCTCCGGATTCATGTTCACAGTGGTACGGTTCTTTGGCCTGACAGCTGACCTGGAGACTGTAATACTTGGTTCAGAAATTCCTAAAAACTGGGTCTTCAATTTGGAGTCCACCTCCGTTGTTTGTAGCTTCCATCCAGTAACTGTTCCAGGGAGATACTGCTTGTGGTTCGTCGCAAAAATATTCTTCAAGGGGTTCTTCAGTTTTGAGGGGAATAGCTTCGATGCTATCGAAAGCGTTGAATGGTTCCTGTTCGATGCGGTTGGTGGTTTGGCGAGCTAGGTTGAAGAAATTGATTCGAGATTGCTGAGGTTTGACACTATCATACACTGGCCTTGACTCAAGTGTGCTGGATCCTTCTCGTCAAAATTGCCAGATGTACACTATACAAATGTGTCTCCAGACACTGTGTACCATTAATTGGTTTTCGAAGTTACCAACAGATTTCAATATCAGGCACTGAGGATTGTAAGGACGGTGACAAAAATATCAGCCGCTCTGCTGATGATAGCGGCACATATACTGAATTATAACCTGTAGAATCGATTGTAGACTCGTTCTTCTGTCAAGATGTCAAGGCTCGGAGATCTGGGGGTTATAAAACCAAATGGAGAGTGTAGTGATCGCGGGTACAGCATAACAAACTAGAGACTCGGATTCTGGAATCACAGAAGTGAACAGAGGCTGATGCCGAGGCTATTGATTGTTTTGTAGACTCGAGGACAAGTGAAGATCAAACCTATCCTCCGCTGAACCATCGTCCTGATATACAACCAATGTGACCATCGTCACCTTGACTCACTTGTTCCAAATTACATCCAAACCTCGCCCAACTATGTACGCAACCCTTTCAATCTGCAGCTCACATCATAACTATCACACCAACTTGTCAACACAAGCAACAAAACCTGATTTCTTCATTGAGTCTCGTATTCTTCATATATGCTCCATCGATCATCACTACTTCTCCAATTCTCACTTTACACAACCGTGACAAGAGGTGTGAAGTGTCATTGTCTACTCCAGCAATAATTGAACTGTTGAAGACTCTGTATGGGCCATGGTCGTGTTGTACGACACCTGGGGCGGTCAAAAGTTGAAACAGTCCCAGGTATCAATAGTATCAAGAGCGAATAGTTTGAATTGCAATTGACTAGACCTGTTTGCTTGGAATGCTCTCTATCGATACAACATTAAATTTCTGCAATGTTTAAGAAGTGGGTATTCACACAGATCATCGCTACCAGGTGGTGAGGTGTTTAATTGATGTCAATTCCTGAGGCTAGGCTTTCCTCCTAAGTAAGGCTGCAGAGCTGCATTGTAGAGCCATACTCTAATCTACCTATATATACAACCCTATATGAATATCAACATATTGATTAACACCATATTTCAAGGCTCTGGATTGAACTCTGCCAGTTCCATTGGTGAGATGTACCAATAAGTTTATCATCCAATTGACCTTGTTGACAATTGTAGAAACAATTGCAAGGAAATTGAGATATATATTGTCTCCATATAATGCATATCAGCAAAAACCAAATGCATATTGGCAAGCTCTTTAATATTTGTGAGCTCCACATGCAAATGATTGAATTTGAATTTTTGAAACTCTTGGTGAGATGAGTTGTTGAGAATCATGCTTGTCAAGTGTTCGTCAAGAGTTTATTACAAGTCAATAACAGTAGTCTGCTCAGCTGTAGCTTTGTCATATTTTCATTAAGCCTTCATGAACCATTGACCAATATTAGGAATCTCAAAAACCTTATCAAGCGCTACACAATTCACTCCTTTTGCCTCTTGTTATACCTGGTTGATATTACAATTGCAATTTCCAAATCCAAGTATTTTTGATTATAAGTTGTTATCAAACTAAAATCTAGTTTTCAATACTAATAACTAGCTTTGAATTTCAATTGAATCTACTGTACCATTCATTTGACCAATGAAATTGATTGATTGAATAGGTAAATTGAGTACCAGATTATGGTCACAGTTCTATTGGAGTCAAGGATCAAGAAAAGTAAGAGCAGCAGCATGCGCAGCAGCAGCAGCAGGGGCAGGAGCAAGAGTAGGAGCAGAGAAAAAAAGCAGCCAGTCAAGAGCCAATGATGGAAGTACCCCAGTATCCTTGCACTGTGTTGATGTACTTGGCAAGACAAATTGATTGAATATTGCCATGAGTCAAATGGAGTAAATGTGGAACAGTTCAAAGGGGACTAGCACTACAGAAGCAGGGGAAATTGGTAGAAGAAGAGGAGAAGTAGAGTAGCCAGTTGGGAGCCTATGATTTGTATATCCCAACATGATTGCACAGTCATAATATACTCAGTGTCACCAATTAATTGATTATAACTATGAGTCAATCATAGTTAATCTGTGTTAGGGGTTTTCCCCCATCATGCGTATGAGGTACATCAGACTTGGTCTCCCAGGCTCACCATGTGACGACTTGCGTCAGGTGGTTGAGGATACACCCTTGAGGATGTCTACAGATGAGTGAGCGGAAGGCCCAACATAGCCAGGTGAAATTCCTGTAATATTCCAAGCTCCGATACCATGTTCTAACAAAATGGGCTAGCTAACCCATGGGGGGACAATACACACACTCAATTTGACAGTAACTGAGGGAAGCATCCTTCGGTGCTGGCCAAGATATAGAACACACACAACCATACTGCCAAAGTAAACATAACTGCCTTGCAGGGACCTTAGGGTCAGCTGTGCATTATGAATCAGACCAGTGTTACCCAATATCAAATTATTACTGGGATAAAACTATACTCAAAGCTGCATGCAGTTCCCCGAGGATAGTTGGACGAGCTGTATCATCTTAGTATAAGGGACTTTGCTATCACCCGAGACAAGTTGTAAGAGGGAGTACGCTAGAGTATTGCTCCATACATGGGAATAAGAGTAGATACGGTTGCACACGAGAATAAGTGATAAAGTAGAGTAGTCATTAAGTATGGTAGTAAGTAAGTATGATAATCGCTGGAGTGCAATTGGCACTCTCGCGCAGTGAGTATATCCTGGGCACTTACCCAGCCATCGGTAAGTGGCCGTTACATCATCCTCCTCTCTAGCTCCAGACCCCCTGGGCGGCCATACCCATACATGAGAAGAGAAGGAACGAAGTAAAGATCCAAGCTCATATGCCGTCGTACGGCTTCGTGAATCCCTCTACCGATCGGTACCGCTACTGTGCGACCATTCGGTGGATCTGGCACACGGGGAAACTGCACCTGCAGTGGTAGGTAGTAAAAAATCCCATGCCGATGCCATTTGTACCGGGCCGAAATCCAACAAGAAGAGAAAGTAAAGGGAAGAGACTAACAACAAGGAAGCGTCCAATTGACCCAGAATCCTCCAGATCTCCATAACTCTGAATCCAAGGCCATTCCAGTATCAGGCCTTGTTCTAAGCCCACTCCTTCAGCAGGCTTCCAAGTCCACCTTCTGGTTGATGGTTCCGAATGTCCAAGTGGACTTCCAGTTTCTCTGAATCAGAGAAATTTATCCCTGAAGTGCCGGCTCGGTGGTGCCATTGGAGAGCTTTATTCCCTAGCACTGAAATCCCGCTGGCCTCCATGGAGAGTGCAGATGGCCGATTCCCTTGCACACGAATCCGCTGGCCTTCTTTGAAAGCTCAGGCGATATTCACTGGCGGCTGTGGCTTGCAAAAAGCTTCTGACAAATTGACTAGTTCGAATGCAGCACTTGGCCATCCATAGTCTTCCGACTATTCTCGTTCGTATATGATGTGTCTCATTGAACACGTTTGTGAACCTAATCTCGGGGGTAAGGCCATTGTGGCCGATAATTTATCTCTGCAGCAGTCAACTAGCATAATTGCCTGATGTACTTATCTTGATCCTAGCTGCTGCTCTTAAAAGCTTTCAAATTCGTACAATTTCTCCAAATCCATGTTGCTATGATATCGTATATCCAAGCAAAAGGTAAACTTTGTCGCTAATAGCCTCCACACTCGGCATTGATTATGTGTCTTATTAATTGGCTCCAAAATGGCTGGTAATTGGTTATCCAGATTCGACTTTCCTTTGCCATTTGGCTTCAGAACCCAGAGCGACTGGTTGACTTGTTTCGGCCTCGTTCGGCCCATGATTGCAATCATATATCGACTGCATTAGTACATGCTCGTTCGTGCATACTCATTCGAGTTGCGGTATCTAACTCGGTAGTGCGCCATAGGATCGTATTCACAACGTAATTCAATATGCTTCCGCTCTCGGTGGATTTCCAAGTAAACCTCTGAATGCAGTACAAGGCCCCAGTGCAGTTGCAAGTGGACTTCTGTTCGGATTCCTATGCAGTAGAGGTAGTTTCCGGTAGCCATCCCCCTCTTTTGAGATCGGAGCTCCGTTGCTGACATGTGCTTATTCCGGTGCATACAGTATCAATTCCTGATTGCCCTTGTTTTGGCGCCAAGTTGTCGTCAATAGCCTTGACTTGTAAGGCCGGACATTTGTTTCTCGGTCATTCATATGCTCCACTTGCAGAGGGTATCATTCATTGATATATCCAATTCGTAAGTATCCATTTCAAGGTCATAGTTACCATGTAATTCGGTGCTTGGGCTCCACAGCAATTTGAGCTCTGAAGACTCTATCACGGTAGTCTCGTTCGTCCATTTTAGAGTTCAGTCGGTTCGCATTCCACACAGCTTGACATCTCGACTGCTGATTTGCCTGATTCTTGGCCCCTAGTATTCGGTGCGGTTGAATCCATTGATATCGTTGGTTGCAGTTGATCGTATGTTCGATGTATTCAGTGGTGCTTCCGGTGATGAAGACCAGTATCGTAACCAGTGACTTTTCATTCACTCCTAGGCTTCCGGTGCACTTGCACTTAATTTCATAGACTTCCAGTCGTACTTGACATCTGCAGCATGATGGGTGCGTTGTAGTGGTGGTCAGTCTTTCTAGCAATCCCGGTGCAGGATTTGTTTGGAGTAGTGTTTCTCGGTTTCCGGAACGGTTATCCCCCGCGTTTTCGAGGTCGTTTCTCCATCGAAGACTATATTCGTGCAGTGTCAATTCTCATTCATTTCCATCGATTTTCCCATTGATGAGACGGTTTCGATTGCCATTGTGGCTTCGTGCCTCTGTATCTGCATTCGATTGCAAATCATGCAACATCACTCATCAAGTAAATATTTATTGAAGAATAGAGTAGAGTTAAAATGTAACCTTGTATATCCATATCGGTGAGAAGACTCTTGTTATCCTTCTCAAGAGAGCACACGATTGCACTCTGCACTTGAGAAATCTGCATTCCGCAGCTTTCCCGTGGCTCAATAAGTGCCATCTGCCTAGGACCCATTTCTCATTGATTCATGATTGTGCACATAGAGAGTTCAGTAGTCAATTAGGGGTTTGAAGTCGCCATCCTTTGCAAGGATATCGTGGTTGCTCGCATTCCAGGGCGGTCTGCTCAATCTTTTTTGGCGGTCGGTGATCCATCGACGACTTGTGATTATGCCGGTATATATGGTATCGAGTCTTATATCGATTCTCATAACAATTTGCATCGATTCTGGCACTTCGGTTGCCATAGTGATTGCAATTTACGTTGCGTATCAACTAGAGTAAAAGTTCTTAAGAAGAGGGTTGAAGTTTAAACGAAACCTTGTGTTCATCAGGAAAATGCAATTTCCTCCCTGGCCTGGCACCCACCTTCCGGGATCCTCCTTGGGGCTTGGGAGGCTCCCAAACCCTCCCGTATCATTTTACTATGCTCCGACGCGCTCCACGCAGCTCACGGTGCACCTGTGAACTTTCCACAATCGCACAGGAGCATCTCACAGCATTCCTACCACTTCCTGGGAGGTCCACAAACTTGCTCCTTCGCGTACTCTGCTCCGCGTGCCTCCCTGATGCTCCACAGCCCTCACTGCCAATTGGCATCATATGTGACTCTATTCATAGATCATGCTGTGAATTCATCGCTGCTACTTCAAGCATCGTCACGAGAGATTTGTATAAATAGACATCTTTAGATCTCATTACACTAATATATTGTCTATATTCACCAGCTGGATTTCAAGCGCACCCCTGCGTGAGACTCCTCTCATTCGTTTGGATAAATCGCAGAGGTGGCTCCAAACCTTTCGTCCATATGTGTTTTGTCTTAATATACATCCCAGTACGTATCCAAATCCACTTGATTATTTACACTCCACACCGAACCGTTCCCTGTCGCTGCCCAGATCTCTGGGACCAAGTGGCACGGCCCTTCAATTTTCTCCACGGCAATAACATGTGGTGTTGATTCCTTTACCACTCTGACGAACCCATCCACTTCTTGAGGGTGCCCTAAACGATGCTCGAAATGTGTACCGACAACAACGGCCAACTCCAGCGGTGATGGTCTATCAACCCAGGCTTGAAGGGATGAAAGGAAATGAGGGTGCTGCTGCAACAGCCGGCCGCCAGTCCTCGCAATCATCCCACTTACCAGCGAGGTCCTGGTCGGTGGTGAAAAGGTGAAGTATAGAATGGGAAATGTGGGGCGGCGCCCGCGGAGTCCATCATCCGTATTTTCGCCCACGCGCACCCATATCACCTGCGGTGGCCGCCTGTGCGTCTCACCATCTGGCGTACCCTCAACGCTGCAGTCGAGCAGGATCCGGTTCATCTGCTGAGGGTTATGAAATTCCGGCGTGTAGAAAGCGACCTCATTGTGAGGTTGTAAGGTTACGTCTTCCTTGAACTCATTTCCGTAGCCCCAGATCACACTGACCGCATCACGGCCCCAGATCTCATGCAGATGCTGCCTGACAAGTGATGGCAATGTCGGAATGTTGAAGGTTGCAGCTGCTTCAGCTAGTGATATCCGCTTGAAAGACTGTGAACGTGCACAAATAGTTGAAAGTTTAAACTGCCGCAGAGGTTGTGTACTGGGTCGAATCAAAGGTTCAGATTCGCCAGCAAGGATCCGTTTCTGCCGGGCGCACCTGGTCATTTGCCGTTTCTCTCGACCCGTCATTATGTTAAGGACTACTGCACTCTCCTCGACATACCATCCGTACAAAGCAAGCCACCGAAGAGTGTGTTCCATGTAGTCCATCGTGGTGTAGCGATCATTGTGCTGAAGAAGCTGTAGCATGAAGTTGACCCCATTGCTGGCACGGTACGCTTCTTTGACGTTCGAAATGTGCAAGAGCTCTGAGATCTCGGTTGAAAAATTATCAGGAGCACCCATCCTGGTGATGAACTCACGGTAATGACAGAGGAGGTGCATTTTAGGTTTTCCGAAGTGATAGAATTGCAGCGTTAGCTGCTTCCGTAAATTCGGACCTTGCCTTGAGTCCCATTCCTGATCATACTTCAGGCGCTTCTCCGTCATGGCGTGACGAAAAGCAGCTTGAGCTGCATGGCTTGCCCCGTAAACCTCTATCTCCAGACACCGGGCAACCTCTTGTTGGCGCTCCTCTGACCAATGTGTTGCTGCTTTCTCAGCTTCCAACAGGCGCCGCTCGAACTCCCGCTTTGCAGCGACAGTGACCTTCGATGCACCAAACACGGCAGTCATGATGGCGTGACGTTCTCGTTCAAGTTCTCGAGCAAACTTGCTTGTCGGTCCACGGCTAGCTTCGAGTCGTACCATTGTTGTCGCCCGCTCCTCTGCATTCCAGGTAGTGGCGCGCAGCTTCTCTTCTTTCAGGTGCACCTCAAAAGTTCTCCGCTGCCCAGTTGTGATACCATAAATCTCCCTATGAAGCTCTCTCTCTATCTTCTCCATCGCCACCTCTTTAAGTTTTGCTGCCTGCGCTTGGAAGTCGCTTTCTAAACGCCTTGTCCGAGCCTCAGTAGCATGTTGAGGAGTGAAGATTTGTTTGCACTTGTAAAAGCTTTCGAGAGCTTCATCGAGATATTTCAACGAGATATCCGAGTGCGTTCGCTGGCTGGCTAGTAAAGAAAATTCAATCAGTGCCCGAATCGTTTTCATAACCTCCGTATAAGATGCACTTTCTGAGATTGTTTTCCCTGCAACGTCGCTGGAAAGCAGGGGAGCACATACTGCAGATAGACTCCTGAGCATTTCTCGGATTTCTTTGCCATGCCAGGATCCATTCTTGAGAGCATCAAAGGGTTTAGAGAAACGCAACATGTTCGGGTAGTGTGGAACTGAGGTGAACCGGGCATCGAATTCAGCTTTCAAGCCTCGATCGGTGAGGTACTCCAAAAGCCAGTTGAAGAGATCTTTCACGATCCCCAAATAGAGTTGGTGAAGCGCATCTGGTTGCCAAAGGCGATAGACGTTGCACAGAGGATAATCCCAGAAGAGATTCGAAGTCGGTTGTAGATGCACCTCTTTGAATTCATCAAGTCGATTCTCCTCCAGGTGCTCTTGATAGCGTGACGTACATCGAGGCTCCCAGTTGCGAAATCCTTTGCCATGGCCCATCTCAGGTCCCTTCGGTACTTCACACACAGGGCATGCTCCTCCGACTATCTTCGTGATCATTGCGATCTCCGGGTAGTCCCCAATCCATGCTGCTAGCAACGGGTAGCAGGTACGTTTGAAACGGTCGGCACAATCCCACTCGTAACCAGTGCCTCTGATATCGACTTCTCTAAGTGGTTTCAGGATGGTATGGATCGCGTGGTGCCATGAAGAGTCTATATCAGTTGCGCCTTTCGGTGGAACTGGAATGAATCCCACCAGAATCCAGGCCCGCTTTGATGCTGCACGACGAACATCTTTCTGAATGTTACCGATACTCAAATATAGTGGCCAGGCGCTCTTGTCGCCAGAGAAATTCGTGAGATGGGTTTTGTCCGAGGCGAAGATTACTGGCACAATTGTTGCACCGTCGGGTAATTGCTCCTGAGTTTCCCACCACCAATCTCCTGAGTTCATCTCACTATAGATTCGATGATTAGCCGAATCGTACAGCTGCACCGGAGCGAAATCCAGGTGCTCCGCAAACGGTAAATGCCCCAAAAGAAACTGGATGCACTTGAAAATGTCCCTGCAGTATATGTTGCCATATTTCCCAGGCGCCTGAAGCCAACTCTCTGCTCCCAGTCCGAAGTCGAGGCACCTCAGCAGCTCCCAGAGCTCAGATGCTGTCTGGAACGAAGTCGTATGGAAATCGTCCAGGCCGCACCGCAGATAGTCGTTTACCCAAGTTTTGCTTTGTGTACCGAGAGCACGGGCTTGTTGATAATCGAACGCATTTGCAAATGTGTGCCACGGGTTCCAATTCGGTTTCCGGTGTTTGTCGTAGAGGCTCGTAGCCTCTCCCAACACTTGCCCACCTGCGGCCTCTCTATACACTTCTGTGTGGGTGACTTTCCTCGCGGTTACAAATGTGACGTCATGTTTCTCTGGTAGCTCGGGTATGGGAGCGCTCTCGGAGGTCTGCGCGGCTGGTATGAACCCTTGGGTACTGTCAGGTTCTCCTGCATTCGTTTACTTTTTGCTTTGCTCATCTCGCTACTTACTAGATCTCCAATTTGCTTCTGTTCCAAGTCGTTCCATTACCTCTCCCGTGTCGTCAAACACCTCTGGGTGATCGTTTTGATAATGTTGAGCAAGACCAGTGGAGTTGCGGATCCGCTTTCCACATAGTGTGCATCGCAATCGTAAGAACTGGTTTGCCCGACGACTCATACTGATAACCGTTGTTACAGTATCTCCGGTAGATGGGGCGCGACGAGTGAATGGTGAATGGTAGATGGGGTGCGACGAGTGTATGGCGAATGGTAGATGGTGCGACGAGTGTATGGTGAATGGTAGATGGGGTGCGACGAGTGTATGGTGAATGGTAGATGGGGTGCGACGAGTGTATGGTGAATGGTAGATTGGGTGCGACGAGTGTATGGTGAATGGTAGATGGGGTGCGACAAGTGTATGGTGAGGAGCACCGATTCAGGGGTAAAGAAAGCTACCGAAGGTTCAAGTTGCACACCCCTCCAGCGGGATGAGGCTCCGTGCCATATGACACGCGGGCTTGATAGGACTAGTCTTAAAACAGACAAACAACTATACGTCACTTCACCCGACAAATTGTTTGTACCCCACAAAGTGATTGAGTTCCCGTCCCTAACCCCTGCTAAGCCTACGATTTTCGTCACGAGCACCCCACCAAAACCTCCAGGCAGAGGTTCAGATGCACCTGTGGTGGCGGCAGGGCTCGGATCGCATCTAATCGTGCAGCTCCCTTCCAATAGCAAGGCACCTGAGTCTGATAGGCGTTGGATAATCGGAGTTTCCCATCTCTAGATAGTGTTGTATGTTCGGATGTGTGGTAAATTTTCAGTATATTCCCAGAATCTGCAACCACCGACAGGGGTTTCATGCAGGTCGCCTGCTTTGTTATACGAGAGATGGACACCTGCAAGCACCTCTCTTGAAAGGCAGTAGGCTGATTTCAAGTATCAAACTTCAACAAGCAAGGCGATCATGGGTGTTCATATGTTTTGTTTGTTGTAGCTTCAGAATCGCAGCATAAGTTGGGTGGGCTTTGAGAAACTGCAACCAAGTGGCAGGGGTGATACCCCACCTTTCATCTAGTGATCAACTTGAACGCTCCTAGCAGACAATGGGTGACGAAAACATGTATCAGAAGTTTGTCAAACAAGGCGGTATGGTAAGAGAAGTGCGGACGAGGTCGGTGCGCATTGAGTGTTCTCGAGAGAATTGCGAGTGTATATAAATGCACCTTGCCTCCCACGAATGCAGCCCATCACACTACCTCATTCTCAGCGACTACTGCAGGTACCATAGAGCTTTTAGCAAAAAGTTCCGAACCTCCTAACCTCCTCTTCGTAACTACTTCTATACATCATGTCGCAGAACAACCCCTCCAACAACCACTCTCCGACCAACCCAGGACACCCGTATCAATATTATGGCGGCGCACCTCCACAACGACCCAATCCAAACTACCAGCTCAGCAGTGATGGGTCTCAGATGTGGGACGGGTTTGCCTGGCATCCCAATCCCGATTATCAACCGCCCCGGCCGCCGACTGAGGAACCGCAATATGAACCGCAACCACTGAACTATCCTCCGTATACTGCACCACCGATGATCAGCCCTGACGGACGGCACATGTGGAATGAGTACCGACAAACCTGGGTTCCATACGAACGGGTTCCACCCCGACCACCTCCACCACCACCACCACCACCACCACCTCCACCACCACCGCCACCACCACCACCTCCACCACCACCGCCACCACCACCTTCAGCGAACCCAAACCCACCAATGTCTCCGCCGCCTGACAAAGACCGACACACACCACTGCCTCCCCCTCCGCGGCCAGGTCCACCTGGAGCGGAAGGATCCCGGTTCACCCCACAGCCCCCTCCCGCTCCACCTGGAGGTGAAGGATCCCGGTTCACCCCACAGCCCCCTCCCGCTCCACCTGGAGGTGAAGGATCCCGGTTCACCCCACAGCCCCCTCCTGCTCCACCTGGAGGTGAAGGATCCCGGTTCACCCCACAGCCCCCTCCCGCTCCACCTGGAGGTGAAGGGCCCCGGTTCACCCCACAGCCCCCTCCGCTCCACCTGGAGGTGAAGGGCCCCGGTACACCCCACATCCTCCTCCCCCTCCACCAAGACCACCAGTTGCTCCAGGCTCATGGTCCACAAATCCTCCCCCACCTCTGATGCAGCCCACCTTCCCTCAACCACTCCCAGCACAGCCGGGAGCACCAGGAGCACCGACGCCTAGACCGGAAACTGCCACTTCTGAAGAGACTAGCGAGACTGAAGGGAGTGCGGCCCCTGGGCAATGGAGATGGACCAAAGCGCTACCTAAACTGTCGCCATGGACCCCAACTTCTAACATCCCCTTCGGTCAACGCCGGCGGCAGATCACTCTCGGTGAATACCAGGGTCAGATAGCCCTAGCCGACATTGTTCCACCTGATGGAACTGGAGATGGAAAAAAGCCGCCCACTATCGCTGGGGCTAAAGTCACCACCGGGCAACTCATGGTTAAGATGGGCCAAGTTAAAAAGGGGTCCAAGGAAGGCGACACGCCTGGGACAGGCGACATCTCCAAGTTTGAGAATCATGTCCGGCACGAATGGCTGATTCCTCGGCACCCTCATTGCATGATGGGACCACTCCGCTTGAGGATGAGGCGGATCGAGGGGCGCACCGGGTTCGAACTTTGGGAAGCAGCTATCTCAGATTTCATCCAGTGTTATGAGGAGTTCCTACCCCTTGACCGGTTTGATGATTCTGAGAATATCAGGCACGACTGGATTCACAATTTCATCCGAAATCTCTGCAACCGCCTGCGAGAGACAGCCACCGGGACGGTAAAAGGTGACAAGAAGAAAGAGAAGGGAGGTGGTGGAAAGCACAAGGCAGAGGAGGGTAGCAGTGATGAACCCCCTCCCAAACGGCCGAACATTGAGGTGGCCGATATCCAAAACAAGTCGTTTGTGGTGCGGGTGCGCGGAGATGCCACTTCTGGGTCTATATTCAGGACATTTCAAGGACTTGAAGAATATTCCCAACTTCTGAAGTGGATCGCTAAGGCAGAGCCGAAGGGCCCATTTACTCTCCAGACTGTATATCGCTGCCAGTTGAGTGAAGAAGCTGCTCAAGACGCCGGAGTTACGGTTGGGGAGGAGTTTCGTGGCGGTGTTTGGAACCAGGAAACATGGAATGGGGAGGTCCAGAACTTCCGTGCAGTTGCGCCCGAAGCAGCGACTCTGCTCCTTGAGGCGAACCTGTGGAATGGAGATGGGGAGGACCCGCCTGAGAACGTCCTGTTAGTGGAGGAGCCCAAGAAAAGCAATGATGGAGAGAGAGTAAGTTAGGAGCGCCTGAAGTGATGAATGAAGTTCTGGGCTAACTGGAATTCCTTGTAGGGAGCACCCCCACAAACACCCAAAAGGAAGTCTCCCAGAACCCCCGGTGCACCACCAGATACACCCAAAAGGAAGTCTCCCAGTACCCCCGGTGCACCACCAGATACACCCAGCAAGAGGAGGGCCCCAGCCCAGCTAGATGACTACGCCGATTTGCCTGTGCCACCGACTCCAAGTGCTCTTGCCGCCCTCGTGAAGGAAATTCAGAGCACCGAAGTTCTAGACAGCGATTCACAATTCGCCAAAGAGCTGATCGAGCCTCAAGATGACGAGCCAGGGCAAGTTTTAGATGATGCTCTCATGGCCACTATCAACAAAACCTTCGAGCACGAGTGTCTGAAGAAGCAGTTGCATTACTCGGTGCTGTGCCACG
>WHVE01000164.1:0-208033 GCA_015178995.1 Trichophaea hybrida
CAGATGTGTGCCCATTGTTTGTGAATATCTCAGGGTATTGAAGAATCCTAACCAATAATATTCTTAATGTGTATTGTCCATTACCCATCAGTATTGATACATACCATATAAGCCTATCTTTTCCATATGTCTGGGGCAAGAAGATACTCCGCAAGATTTCATGCGATGGAGAATGATAAACAATCAATGTTCAGGTTCCTCGCCGATCGCTAGACCATATCCTAGGGTACAAAGGACATCATATTGAACTTGACACAAAATGCTCATGTTCATACATATGGAAGCGGCCCATACATGCCTAGATAATCTCTGACCATTGGGGTTTAGATTAGTGTAATTCGACATCAAATACACAAGTCACTGTATAGTACCCGTATATTGTTTGAATCATTGGAATTTTCGCAAGAATTGCTTCAAATCATTCAGATAGCATCACTTTGCCATTCTTGTGCTCCATTGTTGTTTAAGATTCACAAATTAGTGGTGCAAATACAAGTAAGCACAGATAACCACTTTCATGGAGATTTCACTTGATGGAATATTTGCTACCTGCTCAATTGAATCCCTTTGGAGCTTTGAATTGGAGTGCGCATGCTGAATCTGGAAGATAACTTTCGCATGGTCTGCCTTGGTCGGCTGCGAGATACAATTGCCATCCAACAAAATCGACCAACAGCATCTGAGTGTATAATTCCAATTCAACAGATGCATGGTCATTCAATCTCATGCATTGCATATTGCCATCAAGAGTAAAGAAACCTCAATGGTCTTTGCATCATCCCATGTCCACACAATAGGGGCATAGAAGTGTGAGCCTCTCCAGCTCTGAGAATTTCTCACCTTCCACTTGAAACCAATGAGTATCATGATAAACAGCGATACATATCGTATTCTGGACAGCCACCAACATTTCTATTAATTGTTTAGCTGAGCTAGTACCTATCAGTAGTACTGGACAGTTATTGAATTTTGCTTACCAATGATGCAAAATTAGTCAAAGAAGGCCGATGGTCAGATTCATTGGC
This sequence comes from Trichophaea hybrida, assembly GCA_015178995.1. Lineage (NCBI taxonomy): Eukaryota > Fungi > Ascomycota > Pezizomycetes > Pezizales > Pyronemataceae > Trichophaea > Trichophaea hybrida. The sequence continues at coordinate 1,026 of WHVE01000164.1, forward strand.
AGCAAGAAAGCTGCCAGCCTAAGCTGATTTAGACATTGAGCCGTGAATAATGTGTTTGTAAAGTACTTGCAGCATATACATTGAAAATGCAGTGTGTGGATTCCTAGATGCTGCAGGAAAGTAATCTTCTCCCACCAAGGTGCTGGTCAACAGGAGGCTGTTGCAATAGTGAGAAAACTTTGTTGCCTAAAATTGTAAAGTCAGTAGTCGTACTTAAAATCGATTGTTGTGAGTGCATGTTCAAATTTCTCTTGACACACTCTGGTGTGCGATTTCACTTAGAATATGCTTCATTTCCCACAATGTTCTGAAAGACATTTCCTTTCCCCAACAAGGAAAGGTTTCTTCTTGAACAGGATGTAAATATAAGGAACGTCCCAAATATAATGTCAATTCAAATGGAAAACATCCCGAAGTGGCACTTTGCCGTCACCTATGCTGTGATCAATCACTTGTAGTGATTGCAGCTGCTGAGGTTTGGGGGGGATGTCGGCTGATTGGCATTTTAAAAGATTGGTAGCTTGCCGCTGATTCATTTTATCCCACTTGGAAGAATGCAGTTTGGTACAAGCCGTAGTCTCGATGATTGTACATTTGTTTTTGGAGCGTTTCTGCCAAACCTAGGGTATCGTTGCTTTATGCGATCAAAAGTGCAATTGCAGTGTGTTGGTAATGATTGAGCGACAAGTAGTGATCGTATAGTTTGGAACCGAAAGATATTTGTCAAAGTTGTATGGAAGATATCCATCAATTTGATGTTTCAGAATAACAGTTTTGATATTCCGGTTAGTACTGAGAAGTACTATCCAATATTCGTTAGTACAGTGTTAGTTCTAATTGCAGTTATTATGAAATTTGGGTATTAGAAAATAATACGACGATAAAAATCAATTCTGAACAGTACTCACCCATATTGGCTGTTATTCAAAAATTTTGAGCAATCAAAAACATGGATAAAGATTGATACTGAGATATACTGTTGGATTTTGGGTGTTGAACTAATATTTTCAAATGTAGTAACCAAGTTTTGAGCATTGAAAATACTGCGAAAGCCTTAATTGTAACGAAATTCTGTGGTCGTATATTCATACAACTGTATTACTGGTAAATATTGTAATCATGTGTTCTGGGTATCAGAAATGCTATACTGGTAGCAAGCAATATTAAATAATATTGTCATATATTCACTGCTACAAGAACAGTTGTATTGACCATAATAATAAGGTTTGATATCAGCAGATACAGAACAATACTGATCATTATGAATAATTTCTTGGCTATTCCACTGTTATTGTTGTTTATTTTAATCATATTGTATTCGCTTTATTTATAGTATGGCAGACCCCAAACCAACGATGCGGTTGGACAAGCGAGCTCGATGGTAATGATTCATATCTGTTCACTCTTATCCTGTTCTGAAAGAATGTACCTGTTGGGTCATATACATGAATGATCATGATTCCTGGGCAAAGATAGGGTAGTGCTGTTCATTACAAATCAAAAGTTAGATTCATGGAATTCCTAACAAGACATGTTCTTTTATGCCGTCACTACTTTCAGTGTATTCACCCTGAAAGAAGTATGGGTCATTTTCATCAGACACACAATCTCAAGAAATATATCATTCATGGTTTTCTTGTTGCGTATCCACAAATGCTGATGGGCCACACCATTGCAACTTGTGCTACTGCCCAGATTTAACTAGCCTGCTACTTGGACTGGTTAGAATCGTATTTGCTGAATTCAACTTGAAGTCTTTGAATATACACACCTTTCATCAGCATTGCCTTTCAGTAGGAAGTATATATTTTTACTAATAAAATTCTTCAGCATTTGGACAATTTCTGAATGCATGGTATTTCCTACACAGGTGCCATTCCATATTCTTGCAGTCCCTTTGGCTGCTTCTTGCAATGGTGCTCCACCCGGGCAGGTTGCAATGAACTCATGTTGACCATGACCGCACTGTACAATGAGCTTGTAATGTGCTCCGCCAAATTCTGCAGATATCAATAGTCATGGCATTCCATTTCAGAGAACAGCCATGAATTATGATTACTTCATTTCTCGTTAAGAAATTTCCTTTATCATGTGTATGAGGTATATCAGTCTTACTTTTCCAGGCTCGCCAATAACCATTTGTGTCTGATGGATAAGGATACAACTCTGAGAATGTGTAATGGTGAGTATGCCCAAGGCTCAACATAGCTGGGCGAAATTCCTATAATATCGCCAGCTTCTGAACAAGGTCTCAGCAACATCTGCTCGCTAACCTATGCGGAGACAATGCGTACACTCGATTTGTCAGTTACTCAAGGCTAGTCTCGTTGGTGCTGGCCAAGGCAGGACACACCAAACCTTACGGCCGATACATACCTATATGACTTGCAGGGACTGTATGCTCAGGTGTGTGTTATGAAGCAGACCAGTGTTTTTGCATATCAAACTGATACTTGAATAAAACTATACTCAGAGCTGCAAAAAGTTTCTCCGAGATAGTCAGCTGAACAATGTCATCTGAGTATACAGAACTTTGCTCTCTCCCAAGTGAAATAATCAAAATAGATATGGTAACTGCACTCCAGCAATTATTACTACCAAAAACATGAGTATTTGAATCTAAACTGTTGGAACCAAGCTAGGTTGTTTTTGTAATGCACCAACTGAGTGAAGGCTCCGCCATCAGGGAATTTGGATAAGACCTGATGACACTCTGTATGTGGCAAGGGAGGGGTTGATAGCTGATTGAATCTTTGATAACTAGTCCACTCATAATGACGAAAGACAACGAATGAAGGGTAATGGTCTGATATGAACATCAGCCATGTCACCATGAATGCAGGATAATGTTTGGCATGCCTGGTGGAAACTTACGGCTCCACACGTCGTCAAATACAACTGTTTGCAACCAACTGCCGAGATTTGCTCTGTTGCAACAATCATTTGTTTTGCGAACACCCACTTTGCTGGATTGAGTGGTACTGACATAGTACTATACATACAAATCATAGTTATAAAAAAGTGATGTAATGCCTTGCTGATATACCTCTGACGAGTTATACTCACCTATACAAGACCATACACCACCTGGTTGAAGAAACGATCAAGATCCAGCAGCAATTCACAGTCACAACAACAACAGTGGAAAACCACCTGAAATATTATTAAGTTTTTACCTTGGAAATGTCTATTGTATCTATGTCCCAACATATATGTGAAGAAATTATCATCTTTAATGCTGCCTATTTGCATCAGTATTGCGAAACTGAAGCCCATCTCGACTGGCTGTGTGAGTTTCAGGGATACAACAACCTCTTGGACGATTACTTCCACTTTTGCGAAACTGGCAGGTGTCTCTCCAAAATATCCTACAACGAGTCTTCCGAAGACTATCATCATGAGTCATAGAATGTCTAGGGTAGCGGCTATACTCTGCGATTGTCAGTATACATTCATACACCACCAAGACTACGACAGGCCACCATTGAAATTCACTTCTGCAGTTGCGTCTTAGTTATCAAAATCAGACTGTATCGACACCAAGTACAAGGATATTGGTCTGCCTCCACCCACACAGGAGTACCCGCATAACATTTCCGGCACGTTCGTAATGGCACATTGTTAACAGGTTCAGATTCTTCTTCTGTGTAGACTTTCACAAGGTCAACAGTCCTGCGGTCTCCTGGTCATTTATCTCCTCAGCTTATTCGATTTATTATTTTCTCCACTCAGGGTCTTGGTACACTTCTGCAACATGCTGCCAGTAGGGACTAGTGTTGGCAACGAACCGCTCTGGTTCGTGGGAATTGACGAACCGATTTGATTCGAGCGAATCGAATCTGGGTTGGGATTCGTCAATTCTGGCACGAATCGAACCGAGGCTCATTCGAACCAATTTGGTTCGAGGTTTGCGACGAACTGTGGTCATATTTTTGGGTTCGTGCGAACCGGTTCGCGAACCTGATGCTAAATATCGTCATCGTTCCTAGAAGCTTTTGCAAACTTGTATGAGTTTTAACTTGCTAGCCGAGATCCTGTCCAGCTTGATCATCTCCAGCCAGCCGAGAGCCAGCCGAATGCCAGTCCAGCTCAATCATCTCCAGCCAGCCGAGAGCCAGCCCAGCTCGATCATCTCCAGCCAGCCAAGAGCCAACCCTGCTCAACAGTCTCCAGCCAGCCCCGGCTCGATCATGTCCAGCCAGTCGAGAGCCAGCACAGCTCGACCGCGTCTAGCCAGCTGTCAGCCAGCCGAGATCCTTTCCAGCTCGATCATCTCCAGCCAGCCGAAAGCCAGCCCTGCTCGATCATCTCCAGCCAGCCGAGAGCCAACCCAGCTCAACCGTCTCCAGCCAGTCGAGAGCCAGCCCAGCTCGACCGTCTCCAGCCAGCCCCGACTCGATCGCGTCTAGCCAGTGGAGAACCAGCCCAGCTCGATCATCTCCAGCCAGTCGAGAGCCAGCACAGCTCGACGACGTCTAGCCAGCCGTCAGCCAGCCGAGATCCTGTCCAGCTCGATCATCGAGAGCCAGCCGAAAGCCAGCCCAGCTCGATCATCGAGAGCCAACCCAGCTCAACCGTCTCCAGCCAGCCCCGGCTCAATCGAGTCCAGCCAGCCGAGATCCAGTCCAGCTCGATCATCTCCAGCTAACCGAGAGCCAGCCCGGCTCGTTCGCATCCAAGTGCTGTTCCAAGTGCATCCAAGATCTACCTTAGTATAGTTATCAATAAATTTGTGAATCAAGTACGTGACAGAAAATAATCAATTGACTACTGCAAGTTCATGGCGTTGCAATGTCACATCGCATTCGTAGTTGGCGACGATAAAGCACATAGACCCTTGTATGAGCATGATAGGGCTGGTATGAGCTGGTATGAGCTGGTATGAGCTGGTGTGAGCTGGTATGATACAACCGATCGCGTCGCTGCATCGCATCGCATCGCATTATCTGTATTACTTTGACTGAGTTCATGGCGACAATAAAGCACGACAGAAGTACATCACAGCACGTATGAGCTTGAATGAGATCAGTCTTGACCGTTCAATGCTCCACCAACTTGACCTCGGATTCCTCACGAACCGCTTACGAACTGCCAAGAAGCATGGTTTGATTCGTGGTAAATCAAATCGCACACTTGGTGGCTAGGGTTCGTTCGAATCGAACTCTCTGCGAACCTAGCCTTGGTTTGATTCGACTCAGATTAATCCGCTTCGTTGCCAACACTAGTAGTGACCATCGAACCCCTTTCTTCATTTGTAGCCTTTGCCAGATATGTGCTGCCTCAGGTCTGTAGCTACAAGCTCATGCTCCTCACTCATAGCCACCTGCCAGACTGATAGTTTATTGAAATGAAGTTGTTCAGCTGCTGCAATTGAAATGTTCAGGGACTGTCCAAGAATCTCATTTTTATAGTATATAGAGTTCTGCCATGCAAGATCTTCAGCCATGGCAATGATTGTTTCTGCAAATTCTCTGAAAATAACATCAGTCTCATCAGGGAAATCATAGACCTCTTCTTCAGAAGCACTCAATTCTAGTCTGATCAGTGAGTGTACCAACATGACACATTAGTTTATATTCATCTTGCTGTATTTGGGACCCCAGGTTAGCCACAGGCAGGCTGCTGTATGTGTATTAGCTGACTCTGAGGCACTTCACTGTTTGATTTGGAACCAACATTCCAGTCCCTATCCTCAGCATGATTGGACTAGTCAGTAGTAGTCAGTGAACAACAGTATTTGATAATCAAGATTGCTCCACAGGTGTTGGCTGGTTGGTGGGACATCTTCACCTTGTACGTTATACCCTATATGGCTGTACATATCAGTATACAGTGATTGAAAACTTGATTAGCCTGTATTACTTAAGTGAATTCAGAGTCTATGGACAGTGACTGATAATCAACTTTATTCTAGTGTGCCATAATAGTTGGTAATATATTTTATACCCATAATGCAGAAGTTTGGCTAAAGCAATCACATTCATGGTAAGATGGATAGCATTGGAGTAGGGGGGAAAGGACAGGTGACTCATTATAGTTGAATCAAACAATATCACTCAGAAGTCAGATTGTTGTTTGTTACTACTCCATATTGGCCAATACTGAATGATACACAATGGTACTGACAATAATAACATGTACCAACTACTCGAATCATCAAACAAAGTTAAAAGTAATGTAGTGAATATTAATGATTTGTATTGAGCAGTATTTGATGGTAATCACAGCATAATACAGTTTCAACAGAAATATACAATGTAGCATCAACTAGAATCATCAGACAAAGCAAAAAGAAATGTAATCAATATAAATAATTGGGATTGAACAATATTCGACACTAATCATAGCATTATAGAGTTCGAACAGGAATATGACAATTACAACCAGAATCATCTTGCTGCAAAAAGTGTCATAGTGAATGATAATGATTGGTATTGAACGGTATTTAACAGTAGCCATAGCATTGTAGAGATCCAATGGACATATGAAAATATCAACTTCAATTATTACACAGCGAAAAGTGAAATACTGAATTATACTGATCGGTATACTGCAGTATATGACAGCACTCATAGAAGCATACAGTTCCAGCGGAAATATAACAAGTATTGACAACAATAGTTATCACACATCTGAAACCAATGTACTGAATGATAATGATCAGTATGGGGCAGTATTAGACAGTAATACTGGCAGTATATAGTCAGAATGGAAACATGAGAAGTAGTGGCACCTAGCAATATCAGACAAGCCAAAAGTAACACAGTGAATGATAATGACTGGTATTGAGCAGTATTTGACTCTAATCATGAGCTTATAGACTTTTAGTATTTGCAATTTGAGTCATCCAAATTAGTACCAATCTTTGAAATGGAAAGAAATTGTATTCCTCTACATCAAGCACTACCACAGCATGTGAAGGTAGTCATTCCAATGCAAGGAGATAAAGTGTAGTCTTTTTCCAACCGATTGTCTTGTTGACATGAAATTATACTCCACAGTATTCACAATTACTGCAGAATACAGTGTTGTATTATACGCTGTGCAGCGGTTGTGATTCAATCTGAGGACAAACATGGCAATGGTCACATGACCATAACTATAGGGATACAATCTGCACCTCAGTGGCCATTGACCATGGGCTAAGAGAGTTTTAGGGTTGCTGCCCTGAGGTGCCATTTACTATCTAATTATGGCAGCCAATTGACTTCCCCTCTGGTTTCTTCCTGGTGTTGAAAAGAGACCTTGATCACATATTTCCTTGGTTAGCATAAGAGTGGTGTATTACCATTTCTATCTCTGGAGTGGCTTTGGGGATTTCTTCCCTTCCATCTCAACTGATTGGGATTCCGTAATACCCACCATTGAGAGTTGTAGTTCATGTACTTTTGGAGTATTATACCCTGGTAGCTCTTGAAAATAAAAGGGGTGTCTTGTGTCTCCCATTTGTTGACGGTAGTTGACTGACGTTACTCGGAGTTCAGCCCAGGATCAGACGACGTCACTCGGTGAAATCTCCGGTGGCTGTCACGAGCAGTTCCTGACCTCAAGCCACCACTCAGGCTCCGAGCATTTCCAGGCCGAACACTTCTGGTCCATAGACTATGGGAACACCATTATCTACCACTTCCTTGAGGAGGCAAAGACCCTGCAGATCTAGTAAGGCTTCTGAAGATTCTATTTCAATCATGACACTTCTAGCTATAGCCTAGTGAAGAGACTATCATACAATCGAAGCAAAATTTTACTAAGAAATATCTAACATAATCAGTTCAAACTTGGCTTGGAAATTTAGACCGTAGTTTCGTGTGTTGTCGGGGTTGTGTCGAAGAGCAGTCCGACAATGGAATGTGCGGATGTACGTGACATCAACGTTGGACTTGCCGATGTGTACACAAATTCGGATATGATTGGATTGGGGATTAACCCAACGATGTCATCATCATTGCGCATGAAATTGCTGGTTTGCAGTAACAACGCCTCGGCCAATTCAGCAACAGTCAACGGCCTGGCTGTTGGCGCAGGATTTTGCCCGAAAGGCCTACGAGTTTCTAGACGACCAGCGAAGCTGCTAGAATGGACTGGAGAGTAGTTGCTAATGGTCTGAGTCACAGTGTAATCTCATAGATGAATAGTCACCCGCCCCTTGCATAGCCACTGGTGGATTTGTAATGTATATTCAGAATGTTCTTCAGCCGAGGTTCAGGATTTTCACAGTTTTCCTTGAGTATATAAAGCATAGATTTCTCCTGTAGTTAGTTCTTAAGAAAATCACTTTTGTACAGTAGTTAATGAACCCCTCTGTGTACTCGATTGCTCTCAACACTGGCTGCAAAATGTACCCATCGCAGGATTAGACCTCTCCGTAGCCAAGATACGGGATATATTTTCGTGGTCTCTTTTATACCGCTGATCCAGCCCCGTCTTTTCCCATATCACCCTCAACTCCGAGTCCGAAGCAGATTTTCTTCTTTAAGCTGGTCGGACTGCACGCGAGCAATCACAAACATCCCTTCGGCTCTCGCAGAGAGGCTACCTATGATTTCATTCTTCAGCTCATCGCTCCTCGCCGAAAGATTGGTCGAGACAAGATTTGTAGTTAGACGGAAGAGATTATTGTTCGTGTCTGTATTTAATATTTGGCATTCGTTAACTTTTATACTTTTCCCTGCTTCAACCATAATCCTGTGTTGTATAGCGGCCACAGCGCGGCCGAACAGAAATCGCGTGGCTGTCGACCGACAGGCGTTGACAACTTTGTCTAGGAATTCACTGTGACGTCCGCCTCCTCCTGTATTGTATCGAGTCGTAAGGTTACGATCCACGCAGTCATAGAACCCGTGAACTACGAGATAGGCCCGGGGAGCTCGTTGCCGCATCGATCGAAGCATCACACAGAGCTTATACTCAGTTTGCGGCTGGAAACCCGATTTTTCACTGTCTCTGTAACGTATTTTACCGGGAAACCGCCAACGACCGGGTAACCGACCACCCAGAGGTGACATTTATTAAGTCAAATGACCACTCTTAACCACTCTCCCTGACCGTGTAACTACTGGAGGTTGACTATTGACCTCTTCTCCACTGTCTCCATCCTCTATGACATCAACTGGGAATGGCCTACTTCAAACATATATGACTGAGCCCTCCTCCCCCTCGCTTTTCTCATCATCCCACCCCCCTCCATCTGTGATATCTTCTTCCTCATCTTCCCAATCACTAAGACAATTTGTATCCACCTTCTTCGAACCTACACCCTGCTTTTCCGCATGTTTGGACCCTTTGAGACCCTTTCCTACTGGTGCTGCTTTAGCTGCAGCCTTATCCTGGCGCTTTTTGATTTTGGCCGCTTTTTCTTGATCAATCCTCTCTCTCTCATCTCTGAGCTGCACCATATCATCAGCAGTATACACACAAGCTTTACCAAGGTGGCGTTGATCTTTAGCTGCAACTGCAGTTGTATCCTTGGCCCCAGAATGAAGAAATCTCACCATTTCCTCCCCCAATTCTTTGTCTGCAAGTGCCCCCTGGGCAGACCTTTCCAGCTGACCTATGAGAGACTTGAGCTTTAGAGATGAAGGTGTTTGACGGGTGACAAGGTGTAATGCCCTGCGCGCTAGTCTGCTAACAGCTCTGGGCTTTCGGGGAGTTTTCGTTTGAGCAGCAGAGGGAGAGCGTGAGGGTATATCTGGCCGAGTGATATTTCGCGATTGGCGCTCAAAAACTTTGTGTGAGTTCAATGGGCAGATCCCAGTAGCTTCGAATGCACTCAAGATGTTCTTGTGCATGTATGCTGCAGCCCTTGCAGGTGTGACAAGTCTATTGAAAAAGTTATCAACCGAATAAACTGAGATTCCGGGGGTCTGTCTACTCATGGAATTGTCCCTTCTTAATGGCATTACCTTCTTTTCTCATCCATAAATCCAACTAATTGCTATAGCAGCGTGATAATGGACCAAAGAGGCCGACATCCAGTGGCTGTAAGATATGTGTGGAGTGAGCTGGGAGGCATATGGGGTGTATATCTCTTTTTAAGCAAAAATCGAAAAACTGCCATTTCAAATGTGATCCATGTCCATCAAGAACGAGAATACGCGGCTGTTGCTTAGCACTAATACAGTCAGCATGAGCAGAAGAGCATTTTGATGGTACCTACACTTGAGCTGTGAATTTTTCAAAGTTCATTTCCACCCATTCTAACCCTAATTCGTTGTCGGTCCAGCCCTTGGATGACCAAGCGAAGGTAGTCTGCTCTTTAGCTTGAACCCCAGCATGCCATCCTAGTACATGCTTTCCACCTTTATAGATATACATGGGTGGTATAACCTTACCAGCTGCAGATATACACTCTATAACTGTAACCATTGCCCGGTTTGCATCCTGACTGTACCGGGGATTCCTTTGGCCTCTACGGCAGATAACCTTGACCTTCAAGGCCTGACCATGCATGAACACCTTCTCATCCATATTGTAAATTTTTTCTGGTTGAGCATTGAGCTTCCTGATGAGTTTTCCCATCTGCAAACCGGTCATTAGTCAAAAATATTGATGTATCCGAAATTAACTTACTTTGTGGAAGAAGTCTCTCAGAATAACAGGGTCGTTCGCATTCGCCCTCTGGCGATCCAGGCGCTGACTAAACTTGCTAGTAATACCAGGATGTCGGTTTAGGAAGCGAGTAATCCAGTGTTTGCCCAATTGCCGGCGACGTTGCTGGGGTAGTAGAAATAGCACGAAATCCTTGACCATCCTCCCATGCAGTGGGTGTCCCAGGTCATCCAGAGCTTCACAGAATCTCACAATTGATTTCTCTTCCTCGGTAGTGAGTAGCTGCTCCTTCTCATGTGCAATACTCCGGGGTTGTACCCCTTTGAGTCTATCTTGCAGGGTGCCATAGGGAATGCCGTAAATTGAGGCTGCTGAGCGGATGGATGTTACTTCACCATTAAGATACGCTTGTTTGGCATCCCGGCTGTCATTTTCTCTGTCAGCGGCCGGTACTCTGGGCTTCACTCTGCCCATGGTTGCGGTGATGAAGTGGGAAGGTGAAAATTAAGTTTAGGAGCGGGGTAAATACGAACGCCTGCCCGGGCGCTTACATGCATAAAGGCGTGATCGGTTGATAGGCAATGGGCAGTTAGACCGAGAAATATGTTACATCGTTTCAACGACCTTGAATGCATCAAGCCTCTGCCTAGGAAGTTGCTAGATCTAGCCACGGAGTATTGTTAGTGGCTCCGTTTTGGCACATCTTCATTGATGTAGACATAGTATGGAGAGAAATGACGACCCTAAGTGCTGGATAATCCGTGACGACAGAAAGGTTTTGCCGCCGCCCGGAATTGCATGGATCCAAGAATGCTGGCTTTTGACGGATCTACCATAACTCAATTTCGGAACGCAGGTCGCTGGGATATCCATACGCAAGTGCCTGACAAACGTTTGTGCCCTGGATTTTCATACTGCGCTTCAGTCCACACTGCACCAATCCACTGTACGGATTCTTTTTTCAAGTTTGCTTCGCTTGGTCAGTTTTGAAGTGCGAATGCAAAGCAGCGAGACAGCAGTAGCCAGTGTTCCCAACAGGTCGGGCCGGCCCGCAGTTGGGCCTTTGGCCTACAGGCTCGGCCAGATGAGGTCGTTTCATTTCAGAAACAGCACAGGCCAGGCTGACAATTTGACAGCCTGGGGCCTAACCATGGGAGACTAGGCGGACTATGGGCTTTTTAGTTGATTGCATATGATAACAGTCGGCCAAAGGTGACTTACAATTGATAAGCTGTGTATGTTCCGGATGTTTCTCATAGTTGGTCACTCTGATCTGTCAGTTCAAGGTGACATACAATTGTTTGATAATCTGTTGAATGATCAACCTGTGGGTGAAATCCTTCATTTACTGAATGTCACCAATCAGATCAAATTTCTACAGTAAATAATGTGATCAATGAGATAGAATATATGTTGGAGGTATTGTATCAGAAATCAATGGCCAAGGAAAAGTAGGCTGCTGGAAATATATTACCAGGTGTTTAAATTTGAAGTTCCATACCTGAACAATCTAAAAGTGATTAGTATAGTAGATGATTATTATCAGTCATAAAGACTTGCTATCTACACTTGTACATATGTACATGAAGATACTCCTGTATACGCATATATATACTCATTCATCTGCCTGCTGATCCAACTTCATATTATCCACTCTATGCAATTCAGCTCCTCCGGACCGCTCATCTCATCAAGATCATCCACAGTATTAATTCAAGATTATGGCTATCTCTATTTTAAACACCAGTTATACACTTGGTTTGTCCTCTGGATACATTACTATTGGTTGACATATGGTACATACCAACAAACAGGATTCTCATTGGATAACTGGTTATGCAAGTGAAATTTAAATATTTGGACTCAATTTAATAAGCAAATTTCCCTTTGATCACAAAGCATTATATATATCAAATGTTATGGGGATACTCCTGCATTGGTGGAGGCAGACTGATATCATTGTACTTGGTGTCGATATATTTTGATCTTGATAACTAAGATGACACTCAACAACTGTATTCTGATGGTGGCTCGTCATAGGCATTGTGGTGTATGATCATATACTGCCATTCGCGGGGTACAGCTGTTACGCTAGATATTGTGGGAGTCTTGCATGTAGTCTTGACAAGACTCGTCGAACGATACTTGCGAGGGATACTCACCAGTTTCGCAAAAGTCGAAATAGTCATCCACAAGGTTATGGTATGACAAAAACTCACCCAGAAAGTCAAGGGGTGATTTGGTTTGGCAATATTGGTGTAAATGGACGGTATTGTCGATGATGATGTGGTCACATGTGTAGTGGGACAAAGACAATGAATATTCTCCACGTTGAAACATAATAATATTTCAAGTGATCTTCCACTGGTGTTGTTCCGTCTGTAGATTGCTGTTGTGACTGTTGTATCGAGTGAGGATCGGAGGAGGAGTATGGATCGATGAGGAATATATGGGAATACAAGGGAAATGTGATTTTGTGTGAAGTAAAAAGGTTTAATTCGAAGGAATCAGGTTTTAGTGGTTGTGTTGTATATATGGCATAATGGCGATGATTTGGGTTATGGGTTGAAAGCGTTGCTTACATAGTTGGGTGAGATTTGGAGGTATTTGGAATGAGTGAGTGAAGGTGACGATGGTCGGGTTAACTGTATATCAGGGTGATCAATTTGTGGTGGATAGGTCTGTTCTTCACTTATGCCCTAGTCTACAAATCGATCAATAGCTTCAGCATCAACCTTTGTTCACTTCTGTGCTTCGGGATGTCGAGTCTCTAGTTGGCTACACAGTATCCGCGATCACTGCACCTGTTGGTTGAGTTTTAATGACGCCTTGAACTCCGAGACTTGAACCCTTGACAGAAGAACATGTCTACTTTCGATTCTACCAGTTATATCATAGTATATGTGCCATTATTCTCACCAAAGCGGCTGTTATTTTTGTCACTGTCCTTGCAATGCTCAGTGCCATGTGTTTAAATCTGTTGGAAAATTTGAAAACCGATTGACAGTAGACAGTTTCTGGAGACTCATTTGCGCAGTGTTAATCTGGAAATTTCGACGAGAAGGATCCAACACATTCGAGCAAATCCCAGCATACGATAACAACCAACCACAACAATCTTGAATCAACTTTTTCAACCTAACCGGACAAACAACCAATCTTTTTGAATCAGAACCCTTCAATGCTTACGATAGCATGGATGCTATCCTCACCGAAATTGAAGAACCCCTTGAAGCATATTTCTGGGATGAACCACAAGCGGTATCTCCCTGGGATAGCTACTGGACGGAATCAGCAAGAAATGGTGGAGGACTCCAAATTGACGATGCAGTATACTTGAATATTCGGTCCAGATATCATGGTCTTCATGTGGATTTCCTGGACCAGGAACCGTGTTACTGTGAACACAACTGCGGAGGCACCCATACAACCAATGGAACAGCAGCTGACACCCAAACCACATCATCGGAAACCACAGTCAAGGCAACACAGAAGGACCTAGACAGGAAAATTTCGTACACAGACTACTACGAATAAAACTCAAATAAGGGAAAGGAAGCAGACAGAGAATTTCATCCAGCCCTTTTAACAACCCTGCTGATCATCATAACAACAGGCAGCAAATACCAGGTGTGCTTCTGGTAGATGACCAACCCAATTTTGGACACAGAAATCGATGCGGCAGTTCAACAAATCCAGGGAAATACAGATCAGGTAAATAATTACCTCAACAGGGAATCTGGTTCCCATTTCACAGCTGCTAATCCCCACACCGCAGTCTTTCAACACCACAAACAAGATGTCCGAAGAATCATCAAGACCAACTCGCAATGGCACATTGATCAGTACATTACCAGTGGAACGGTAAAATTTGATAGACAAAAAGACAGAAAGCATGAATGAAGCACAACTCCGGAACCACATTCAGGATATCCACCGCGGGCTGACAGCATTTGCCCAACTCCCGACAACCAGCAGATTGAACGAATCGCTGAACGCACTGCAATCTGTGAGAGATGTGGAAGTATGGATATCAGATATGTTGACAGAAAGAGAAATAGTAATACAGGAGCGGAACAACTCGAGGCAAGAGTCACAGCACATGCAACAGGCTTTGACATCGAGGGCAGAAACGCAACTTGCATGCAATGATGGGGATTTGGAAGAATGGGTCCGGAACCTAGAACAACAGCTGCAAGAAAGTAATCTACATTTGGCGGAACTGAAACGAGATGTGGAACATGCCCAAGCACAAAGGGAGAAATTCGGAGACCTGGCAGAAGAAAACCGCCAACAAGTAACTCGAGTCTTGAAGTTGACGGAAGGATGGGCAGGGGAAATTCCAACGGGAGAAAAGGAAGAGAGAGAAGAGAAGGTAAATGATATTGCCAGCTTCACAGAAGAAGATAGAAAGGAACTTCAAGGGTGGAAGGTGCAATTGGCCCTAAAGATAGCCGGAAAACCAAAAGCACTCAACACTGAACAGCAGAAGCTGAGCTATGCCATTTGATATCTGAAGGGTGCGGCTCTGGCAGAGAAAATGACATGGTGCGATAAAATCTCCGGGGAAGTTAAACTCAATTGCTTGAAAGTCCTAGTTGACCAACTGGATCTAGCCTTCGGAGATCAGGACAAAGGAGCAACGGGCAAGCAGGAACTCTAGAGGCTCAGACAACAAGACCTCGAATTCTCCCCGTACTATGCGGAATTTCAGAGATAGGTAGCAGATGTCGATTGGAATAAAGATGTGCATATATAAACCCTACGAAATGGGTTGTCCAACAAACTCATGGACTCTTTGCAATGTATTGAAGATCTGGAAAGCATAGGCGAATTCATCAACCATTGCTCAAAACGGGATTCACAGCAGAAAAGACGCGCAGCAGAACAGAAGTCTGGGAAATGGGAAGGCTACAAGAAGCCCGAAACAATAACCAACACGACAGCCGCCCCAGACGCAGCACCGGCAGGAACGGTGGCAGAATATCATGGCCCTGCACCAATGGATGATTTGGCAGTCAAAGGAAAGAAGATTACAGCAGAGGCATGAGTGAGACACACAGTAGGAGGATTGTGAAGGTACTGTGCGGATAGTGGACATTGCACGGCATTGTGCCCAAGAAAATTGAAGACAGTGTCAGGGCAAATGGAGGTATCACCAGTTAAGAAGGCAACAAATGAAGGAGATGCAGATTCGGAAACAAGGAAAGCAAAGGAAGTGGAGTTGGAAACAGTTTAGTCGAGTGCAATAAGGATGTCAATTGCACTGGAAATGAATCTCTGTTGTCAGTCAATGCGAGTTTTGGTATTTCGCACTTTTCAATATCACGCGCAGAAATGAAGCAATCTTCAATGGAAAGCAAACATCTAGTAGTAAAATGTTCGCTTACAATTGAAGACAAAATCCGAGATACCCACGCTTTGATGGACTGCGGAGCTATGAGAGGTCACGAGAATGTTGCGTCATTCACTAGCTAGCGACGCACATTCAACCTGGGCTGTGCACTATGGCTTCAGTCATAGCTGGGCCGCATAGAGCTGCATGGAGCCGCACATTAAGTTCATGGCAGAACCTCCCCCAACTATCCCCGGCTCAAAAACACTACTGCCCGCTCCAAATGAACATTCCGGAAAAGAAAAACTATGGCCCAGGCAAAAACCCAGTACGAACCAATGAAAATCTATCCTTAACCTTCCTGCCAATGAAAACCCATCCAAAACCCATCCTTGACTTTCCTGCCAATGAAAACCCATCCTTAGCCTTCCTGCATCGACATATGGACGAAAAGACCCTTCTCTTGGTGGTACTGCCGCAGTAACTCTTTGCATCTGCCTTTCAGGTGGACCAATGGCTGCCAATCAGGTTCGGCGTATCCAAGCCATTTCACCTTGTGCTGTACTGTTTGTATCCAAGAGCACTGATGCTCGAAGATTGCGTCCACTTCATATTTCGGATTCTTATTGGACATCGTCCGTAATGACAGGGGTGCAGGATATTTGCGGCCATCGTCCACACGGTCTCATTTCAAACAGAATACATTGAGTATATTAGACATTTGCCAATGAGCAGGCGTATCCAACCTGACGGCATTGACTCCAATGGCTTCGGTGATGCGAAACGGGCCACAGAATGGCGGTTGAAATTTCCTGGAGTTAAGATGTGACGACTGAGATTTGGTGAGATGTGGATAGCCAATCGGGTGGAGTGTGGTATCAAGAAAAACTGATTCTCCCACCTTGAAGTGGTGTGGGCGGCGAGAGTTATTGGCCTCCAGAATCATCATTGTCTGCGTTTCGTACAGCTGCTCTCTTATCAGGCGGAGGTCTGACATCTGTTCGGCAAATTTGTCGTCTTCCAGGTTGACTTTGGACTGATAGTCGGGACTCGGAGTCGGTATGGGGAGGTTGATTGGCATTCTTGGCACCAAATCAATATCGGCCCGAAATGGAGACGTCTTAAGTGACTTATTGTATGCTGTGTTGTACCTAAATTCGGCAAGTTGAAGAAGACAATCCGACTCCTTTGAGTGTTGCGCAATGTAAGCCTTAAGGTAACGTTCGACATCTGCGTTCAGGTTTTCTGCTAGGCCATCTGTCTGCAGATGATAGGCGGTACTGTGGCGGCGTATAATTCCCAACTGGGCCGTAAGGGATCGCCAGAAATCTGACATAGAACGTGTATCTCGAACAGAGATGATGTTGTCCGGGACTGCCCTTGTTTGTACCCACATGACAATAAAATCTTCGGCGAACGCTTCTTCAGTGAAATCTTTTTCCGGTGCTGCTATCCACCACACTGCCTTGGTCAGTTGATCGACGAACGTGATTATGCAGTTGTAGGCATCCTGGACTGTGGCTGGCAGCTTGGTATTAAGGTCGACATTGACCCTTGAGTGTCACGGTTGTGTCGAGTTAGGATCGAAGAGGCAGTTGGGTTCGATGAAGGGTAGAGGGAATACGAAGAAAAACAGGTTTTGATGGAAGGAATCAGGTTTCGTTGGAAGGAATCAGGTTTCTTTGGAAAGAAATCAGGTTTTGTTGGTTGCGTTGTAAATATGGCATGATGGTTATGGCGTAAGCTGCGGGCTGAAAGGATTGCGTACATAGTTGGGAGGAGTTAGGATGCATTGTGGAACCAGTGAGCAAAGATGACGACGGTCGCGTTACCTGTATATAATGACGCTGCATTTGGGCAGGATAGGTTTGTTCTTCACTCATTGTCTAGTCTACAATACACTCAATAGCTTTGGCACCAACCTTTGTTCACTTCTGTGATTGCGGATTTCGAGTCTCTAGTTTGCTATGCAGTACCTGCGATCACTGCCCCTCCAGTTTGGTTCTTATAACCCGTAGAACTCCGAACCTTGAAAACTTGACAGAAGAACCAGTCTACAATCGATTGTACCGGTTATACTTCAGTATATGTGCCGCTACTCTCATCGAAGCGGTTGTAACTTTCGTCACAGACCTTGCAACTCACTTGGTTCCATGTGTAAATCTGTTGGAAACTTCGAGAACAAGCCTACAGTAGAAAGCTTTTGGAGACACTCCTGCGTTGTGTGACTGTGGAAACATCGACTAGTTGTATCCACGCTGTTTTACATGCCAGCATATGACAACAGCAAACCTCAACGATCCCAAATCAATTTCTTCGGCCTAGCTGGTCAAACCATCAATCTTTTTGAAAAAGATCCTTTGAACATTTGTGATAGCATCGACGCAATCCTCAACCAACCCGAGGAACCTGTGGAAGCATACTTTTGGCACGCACCACAAGCGGTATCCCTTTGGAATATTTACTGGACAGAAGCCACAAGCAATGGAGGAGGCCTCCAAATCGACGACGCAGTATTTAAGAATGTCTGGACCATATCTTACTGTCTTCACATCGATTGTCAAAACGAAGAACTGTGTGACTGCGAGCACAACTGCGGTGGCACAAACTCGACAATCCGAAGGGCAGCCAACGCCCAATCCACGAAATCCCAATGTACAGTTAAGGCAACACAGAAGCACACAGAAAGCCTAATCTCGTGGACAGATTACAATGTACAAAAAGCAAATGAAGGAAAAGAAGCAGATCGAAAACTAAGCCCAGCCCCGTTTCCAACACCACTGATCCTCGTAACAACACCCAGCAAACACGAGGTGTTTTTCTGGAAGATGGTCAATCCATTCCTAGATGCAGAAATCGAAGCGGCAGTTCAACAAATCCAAGACAACATCGACCAGGTGGCAGACTACCTGAACAGAAAATCTCGCGCTAGATTCACAGCTGCAAATCTCCTCACAGCAGCATCTCAACACCACCTCCAGGATGTCAGGAGAATCCTCGCGGCCAACTTGTGATGTCACGTTGACTGGAGCCTTACAGACGGAGCTGGATATTGTTGCAATGAAAACCATAGAAGCCATGAACAAAATACCGCTCAGGGAGCACATCGAGGACATCAACAAAGGGCTGAAAGCAATAAGCCAACAACCAATGACCAGCAGACTGAACGAATTGCTCAAGGAACAGCAATCTGTGAAACATGAGGAAGTACAAATATCAGAATTGTTGGCCGAAGGAGAAAGAGTCGTCCAGGAAAGGGACAATCTGAAGCAGGAAGTACTGCTTACTCAACAATCAGCGGCCACCGCAGGAACACCGAAGGCATGCGAGCATGGGGACATGGAAGACGAAGTCCGGATTCTAAAACTAACATTGGAGGAGGTCAATCCAGACCTGGCGGAACTGAAAAAGGATCTGCAAGATACTCAAGCTCAAATGGAGATATTTAGGGATCAGGCAGAGGAAAATTGACAACAGGTAACCAGGATGTTGAAGTTGACGGAGGGAAGAAGGTGAGAAACACGACAAAGGATGGACAAAGAGGAGAGAGAGGAAAAAGTGAATGACATTACCAGCTTCTCTGCAAAAGATAGGAAGGAACTTCGAGGATGGAAGGTGCAGTTAGCACTAAAGATAGCTGGAAAACCAAAGGCATTCAGCAAGGAACAGAAGAAGCTGAGATACGCTGTAGAATACCTGAAAGGAGTAGCTCTGGCACAGTTACTGCCACACTGTGACAAAATCTCAAGGGAAATCAAACTCAATACCATGAAAGACCTAGTTGACCTGCTAGATATAGCATGCGGAGATCAAGACAGAGCAACAACGGCGATGAGGGCACTCGCGAAACACAGACAACGAGACCGCGAATTCTCTCAATACTATGCAGAATTGCAAAGATATGTAGTAGACACAAAATTGAACGAAGACGCTCAGCTGGACGCACTACGACATGGGTTGTCCAACGAACTCAAACGCACCATACAACATATCGAGGAACCAGAAAGCATGATCGATTTGGTCAAAATGGTGTCAAAAAGAGACGCACAACTGAGAAGAAGAGCTGCGGAGAAGAAATCCGGGAAATGGGATGGATTCAAGAGGTCCGACTCAACGACCAACACCACATTCGCCCGAGAATCCGCACCAGGAGGATCAGTTGCAGGTTATCATGGCCCCGCACAAATGGATCTTTCGGCAGTAAAGGGAACGAAAATCACACCCGAGGAAAGCAAGAGACGAAGGGAAGGAGGACCATGTATGTACTGTGGGGATAGTAGACATTTCGCGGCATCATGCCCAAGAAAGTTCAAAGCAGCATCGGGACGAACAGAGGTATCACCTTTTAAGAAGGCAGCAAACGAAGGGGATGCAATTTCAACAACAGGAATGGGAAAAGAAGTGGAGTTGGGAAAAGTTCAGTCCAGTGCAATAAGGAT
The DNA here is from genome assembly GCA_015178995.1 of Trichophaea hybrida. Lineage (NCBI taxonomy): Eukaryota > Fungi > Ascomycota > Pezizomycetes > Pezizales > Pyronemataceae > Trichophaea > Trichophaea hybrida. Next base: position 21,348 of record WHVE01000164.1, read on the forward strand.
GGCAATTGCGCTGGAAACAAATCTCCTTTGTCAGTTAATGCCAGTATTGGTATTTCGCAGTTTTGTATATCAAACGCAGAAATAAAAGAGTCTTCTATGGAAAGCAAACATCTTGTTGTGAAATTCTCGCTGAAAATTGCCGACAAAATCATTGATACCCACGCTTTGATAGCCTGCGGAGCTACTGCAATAGCATTCATTGACAAAGATTTCGTCCGCCATCATCAATTACAAGAAAAGGAATTAAATGAGTCAAGGGAGTTGGAAGTTATAGATGGATGGCCCATCGAATCAGAAACCATTACCACTATGGCTACACTAGACCTCGGTATACATGGACATCAGGAGCAATTACCAGCATTCATTACGCAACTTGGACACTATCCAATCGTACTTGGATTACCATGGCTACAACTTCACCATGTTACAGTCAAATCCCAAAAGAAAAGAATAGGATTCCCAAGCGATTACTGCCAGAAGCATTGCCAACATCATTCAAACGTATGGGTATGGGGGAATCAAATGCAAACAGCAGGATCAGATAGGCCAAAACTGGATATATGTGTTATAGCAGCAGCTCCATTTATGAGACGAAATAGAAAGGAGAGACTCAAGATGTACGCGGTAACCTTACACAAAATCAACAAGGACCTACAAGTCAAGGACCTTCAAGAAAAACCGCTGGAGCAGCAAATTCCCAAGGAATATCAGGTGTTTCTCCCCCACTTTGAAAAAGTAATCGCTGAAAGACTACCACCACATAGACCATACGAGCATAAGATTACACTCCAAGACGGCTTCACGCCACCTTTCAGACCAATATTCAGTCTGTGAAGAGAAGAACTTCAGGTCCTAAAAGAGTGGATCGAAAAGAACTTGTCAAAGGGATTTATCAGATCATCATCATCATCATGCGGAGCACCGGTGTTTTTGCACCTAAACCGAATGGTGGCTTACGACAACATGTGGACTATCGAGGCCTCAATGAAGGAACGATGAACAATCGATATTCATTACCATTGATCCAGGAAACCCTGCTGAGATTATCAAAAGCCAAATGGTACACCAAATTGGACATCCGAGATGCCTACAACATGATTCGAATAGCAGATGGAGACGAATGGGAAACGGCATTCAGGCCCCGTTATGACCTATTCAAATCCCTCGTCATGCCCTTCGGGCTGACCAATGCACCAGCGAGCTTTCAGGAATTTATCAACGATACCCTTCGCCCGTTTCTGGATATCTTCTGTACGGCATTCCTGGACGACATCCTTATCTACAGTGACAATTTAAAGGAACATAAGGAACAGGTCTGAGCAATAATGGCGATGTTTAACGATGCCGGTCTGAATCTGAAGGCGGAAAAATGGAAATTTCATCAACAGGAAGTGAAGAATCTGGGATTAATAGTTCGGGTAAATGGAATCAGAATTGACCCGGAAACTGTAACAGTGGTTAAGGAATGGGAAGCACCCGGCAAGCTCGAGGAGGTTCAAGCGTTTTTAGGATTTCCAAACTTCTACCGAACGTTTATAAGAAACTATAGCAGGGTGGTCCAACCATTAACAAAACTTACCAAAAAACTGGTACCAGTCCGCTGGGGCCCCGACCAGAAGAGAGCATTTGCAGAATTGCAAGAAGCGTTTATGACGGCACCGGTCCTAGCACATTTCTATTATGAAAAGGAAATCATTCCGGAAACCGACGCCTCAAGTCAAGAGTGTGCAGGAGAATTATCTCAATACGACGATCAAGGAATCCTTCATCCGGTAGCATTCTGCTCAAAGAAACATACACCTGCAGAAGAGAATGAAGAGATCTACGATCAGGAATGGGGTGCCATTCTAAAAAGTCTCGAACAATGGAGGCCAGAGTGCGAAGGGTCAGTACATCCAATCAACATATTAACTGACGACAAGAACCTCGAATACTTCATGACGTCGAAACTACTCAATAGAAGACAAACCAGGTGGTCTGAATTCTTGTCACGATTCAAGTTCATGATTATTTTCCGCCCGGGACGACATGGCCAGAAGCCCGATGCACTCACCAGAATGCCAGGAGACATACCTCCGACTGGGGGGGGGCAGCAAAAACCCAACAAATCCTGCTCAAGACGCAGAATTTTGACAAAAGAATACAACAAGGGTTGGTGGTTGCATTCGCCGAGGTGGTAAATCAAGGTGAAACCAATCCGAAAGAGTTATGGAACTGGATTCAAAACGTATGCGAGAACTGCCCATTCGACAGCAAAAAAGGATTGTGTATCAATACACCGGAAGTCCAGGACGAGAACAAGCTGCAATTGTTAAAAGAACATCACGATACCCTAACAGCCGGACACCTAGGACGACCTAAAACCCTCGAACTCCTTAAAAGAAATCATCAATGGGCAGGTATAAGAAAAGACGTGGATAGATACGTACACAATTGCTATATATGCCAACCCAGCAAGGCAATTCATCAGAAAGTTCACAGATGGCTTGAACCACTAGAAATACCGCTACAACCATGGAAGGATCTGAGTATGGATTTCGTAGTAGGACTACCGGAAAGTGAGGGTTACAACGCCATATGGGTAGTGGTTAATAGACTGTCGAAAATGAAACATTTAGTGCCATGTCGGGACGATACAGACGGCAAGAGGCTGGGCTAGATGTTTATACGAAAGGTGTTCAAATTACATGGCTTACCGGACACCATAGTATTGGACAGAAGACCCCATGCCGCTTCGGAATTCTGGAAACATGTTTGTGAAAGACTCGGGATTGAACAAAGGCTCTCAACCGCGTTTCATCCACAGACCGACGGACAAACAGAACGAATGAACGCCATTATAGAACAATACCTTGGAGCTTTCGTCAATTATCCGCAAAATGATTGGACACAGGGGCTATCTATGGCTGTGTTCGCAACGAACAATCACGTTTCAGAAACAACAGGATGCTCACTGTTTTTCGGCAATTATGGGTTTCACCCAAGAATAACCTTCAGTCAACACCCGATTCAGAACGGAAATGATATCAGGGAAGGGTACGCAAACATCCCCTCCCAGAAAATGAACGAAATCGTCCAACAGATGAAGGCTGAAATGACTCAGGCACAAGACATTCAAGCGGAACAAGCCGAAAAGCATCGACGAGAGGGAATACAGATGAACATTGGGGATTGAGTCTGGATAGACGCGAGGAACATTACAACACAACAACCAAGCAAGCAGTTAGACTGGAAACGCCTGGGACCCTACGAGATTTCAGAGGTTATCAGCCCATGGGCCTACCGGATACAACTACCCAAGGACCTGCTCATTCATCCAGTACAACCAATCTCCCGTTTGACCAATGTGTCGGAAGACCCATTGCCAGAGCAAATCGAATCCACACCACTGGCAGTTATCATGGACGGAGAAGAAGAATACGCAGTGGAACACATCGACGACGCCAGGATATTTCGACGACAGTTTCAGTACCGGGTCAAGTGGAAAGGCTACAATGAACCAAGCTGGGAACCGGCGGTTAACGTGGAGGGACTCCATGCAATCGACACATTTCATGCGGAAGATCCTGGTAAGCCCGGATCAACAGCTTCGTAGGAACTTAGCATGTGGGGGGGGAGCTACTGTTACGGTTGTATTGAGTGAGGATCGCAGAGAGAGTTAGGATCGATGATGGGTAAAGGGAATACGAAGAAAAACAGGTTTCGATGGAAGGAATCAGGTTTCGTTGGATGGAATCAGGTTTCTTTGGAAAGAATAAGCTTTTGTTGGATGCGTTGTAAATGTGGCGTAATGGTAATGGCGTAAGCCGCGGGCTGAAAGGGTTGCGTACATAGTTGGGTGGAGTCAGGATGTATTTTGGACCGAGTGAGCAAAGATGACGACGGTCGCATTAACTGTATATAAGGACGCTGGATTTGCGGACTATAGGTTTGTTCTTCACTGTTTGTCTAGTCTACAAAACAATCAATAGCTTTGGCACCAACTTTTGTTCACTTCTGTGATTCCGGATTTCGAGTCTCTAGTTTGCTACGCAGTACCCGCCATCACTGCCCCTCCAGTTTGGTTTTTATAACCCCTAGAACTCCGAGCCTTGAAAACTTGACATTGAGGACCATGTCTCCGGAATCGGCAGCGGTTGCAGTAAGCCATTTGGAAGTTGATTGCAATGTTTCCCACGGTAGCATATGTCGCAACTCTGAACCCATACTCTGATTGATTGAGTCAGATGAGGCCAATAGAACTGTGATGCGATGGTTGCTACCATTTTTTCTGATTCTTGGTGGCCGCAGCCAAGCCGCAAGTCGTGAGCTTCCGAGATGATGTTGCTCCGCATGTCTGATGGGATGCAGAGTGTTCCAGTGTCCATGCGACAATGAAGGCCATGGTCAAGCGGGAACAGCTTTGCGCGCACGGTGTTTTTCCGATGGTGTATTCCTTTTCGGCGCCGAGTAGCATGATCATCGGCTTGGTCAGTTATATCGGCCTCCTTGCCGAGGACATCGACAATTGGACCGAAATATGAGTCTTCAACAAGTAATTCACATCTCTCTTGCTTCCATTCCTCTGTATCGATGATTTGAATGTCCATGGTGTTCATGCTGATGGTGGCTACTGCGGTTGCTGCAGCTGGATTATGGATTCTGCTCAATGCATCCGCCACAAGGTTAGCTGCTCCTGGAAAGTATCCAATCGAACAGTCAATCTGGTGCAGATTATCCAAGTGTCGCCATTGGCGGCTAGAAAGCTTCTTCTGGCTTAGGAGATGCTGCAGTGACGCGTAATCTGTATATACTGACATGTGTCGATTGCCAAGGTAAGGCTCCTAGCGCGTAAAGTTGTCATGCAGTGCTAATGACTCGCGGTCATATGCTGGGTACCATGTCTTGACGCTGTGTAATTTTCGGGAGAAGAAGCCCAGCAGGCGCTCCACCAGCCTGCCTTCGGTTCCCCAGGGTTGAATTTGAGCCAGAACGCCTCCAATCGCTACGTCTGACGCATCAGTGCACAGAATATTGTCGCGCTCAGGATTGCATAGTGCCAGCCGCGGAGCAGACCCTAAAGCCCTGCGAATATCATCAAATTGGGCCTGGTGTTTCCACAGCCAATACAACACACGTTGTTCAGTTGTCAACATGAATGACTCTGTAGTCCGCTGCGCGAATTTGTGTACGAATTTCTTTTAGTAGCCTGCCAACACCAGGAATGATCGAAGCTCGGTTGTACTCAACAGCACTGTCCCGTCTCTCATGGCTTCAATCCAACTATCCGCCGTATGAATGCCATGTGAGTTGACCTCGAAACCAACATATGAAGTCTCTGTGTCTCCAAATACGCACTGTCGCTCGTTCAACCTGAGACGCGCCACACTGATTGCCAGCAAGATAGTTTCAACGTACAGCATATGTTCAGCCAGGTTGCGAGAGAAAATTAGAATGTCATCAATATACACAATTGAAAATTTCCTATATGGGCGTAAAGTTCGAAGTATAACGCGCATGAATGCTGATGGCGCATTGGCCAGCCCAAACAGAATTTCTGTCCACTTGTCGAACTCCTCCGGAGCGACTGATGCCGTTTTATGCCTGTGATCCGGATGTATGCCTAACTGATGGAAACTACTGGCCAGGGTAAGCTTCATAAACACCCGGGAGCCGTGCAGCCGGTCAATGAGATCTTCAATATACGGCAGTGGGTATCAGTCTTCCGTTGTGATTGAATTTAGGCCTCTGTAATCGACACACATCCGTAGTCCAAAGCCATCTGGTTTGTTAACAACAATTACTGGGGCCGCGAATTGGGATTGGCTGTCAGTAACCCAGCCATTGGCAAGCAACATGGCAATTTGGATTTGGTATTCTGCGCGTTCCGAGACAGACATCGGATATGGCTTGCGGTGAGGTGGCATTACTGCCGGATCAGTATCTATGCGGAAAGCATGTCTCGAGGCCGCAGGATCTCCCATTGGCAGTTCGATGTGATCTGCAAATGCCTTCCTTACTTGTAACCGCCATATTTCGACGTCTGTGGGCTTGTGTGGAGTATGCTCCTCCTCCTCCTCCATGACTTTGTCAACGCATTCCTGAATATTGGCTATAATGATATCTGATCACTTGCACTTGTCAACGAAGGAGGCTGATACCATATAATTTCCCGATCTACAGGCCACTGTTCAGCAGTGTGCACAAACTTATCTCAGTCGTCCTGGGGGTGGTCGGAGGCCTGCAAGCGATGTTGTGATGATTGTTGAAGGAAGGCGACAGCCTGATTGAAAAACAGTAGAATCAGGCTCAAGTATGTGTAGAGTCTTAGTTTTATGGTCGATGAGGTGTAAATTGACTGCCATCCAGTCTTTACCGACAATATAATCATAGATGCCTCCCACGTCGAAAACATTGTACCCACCAGAAATATCAAACTGATTGCCAGTTACGCCTCTTATTGACACATTCAGCCAAACTTGCCATCTATCTTCTTCTGCCTTCTCTTCCCATGCAAGAGGGACTGTCAGGCACCCAAAACTTCGACGTTTTAAACCTAGGGAATTGGTGTAGCAGTATCAACGTAACGATGGGAGGCGCCGCAATGAAATATGGAGTATGCTGAACTGATTTTGTTATTGGAGGTTGAAACAGAAGCATTGAAACATAGTAGGTCAGAGTTAGGTGAAGTGATGTCAGAGTCAGGTGGAGAATCAGATATCTCATTATGTGTCAGGCTGCTCAAGTACAATTTTGCATGCCATATGCGCTTCTCTTTGGCTGTCCCAATTTCATCCGTTTCTGAAACTTTTCCAATAACCGTCAGGGTAGTACTGCGTTCTATCACTACTTAGAATTGTCATTTCCCTGGTCCTCCTCCCCCTTAATAGTCTTCTGCTCAGCCGCCCAGGGTTCTGCCGCCCAATCATCCGCATCATCGTTCGTGATTATGCTGTCCCCAATGGTCTGAATATTATTGATGTTCCCTGTGGCAAAACTGGTTGAACCTCCCAGGCCACCGCGACGATTATCATTGCAATCACGACCTCCATCCTGTCTACCACAGTTCCCCCCATCTCTGGCACAGAATGAATCCCCTCGCCCATGCGTGTCTGTGGTTGCACAATCGAGTACCTCATGTACGAAACAGCTACAGCACTAGCACATGGTATTGGTGTTAGCTACAGTGAGGTCCATCGGCTCAGAACTAGAAGCAGTTGGAGTGTTGGATGGGATGAAACTGATTGGCGTAGCCGGGATAGCCGGATCTGAAGTTGTACATTTTGAGAATTTGCAAACCATCTCCATGGCATTGGCCAACATGAAATGCGTCTCAGGCTGGAGTTTTTTTGAATGCAGGCTGAGGCGATGATCAGATCTACAATTCCCGAAGGTCGCTTGGACAAGTACTTGTTCTACAAGGGATTGTCGTGCGTGATGCTAGACACTTTTTGCAAAATTTGGATAAGATCGGAGAATCGCATGTTGAAGTACGTGACATCTTCATTGGAGCAGCATGGGGCGTGGATCACCTTTCGAACTGCGGCAATTGCCACTTCTGGCACGAATCGTGGCGGAAAGCGGAATTGAACACAGGCCAAGTCACAGGTGCGTAAGAGCCATTTGCAGGAGGGATGATTGTAAGCCCTTGCTGATGGATCCAATGTGCGAACCAACTGTACACCTCCAAGTCCATGCACTGCCAGGCCGCATCCATTCGCTTATCCGATTCTGTGGTACCCATTGCCACGCCACCTTGGCGTACCCAATGCTCGACCTTGCCAAGTAATAAATTTACAGTCTCCAACTTGAGGTCACCGGTGAACAGTGGGGGCTGATGCTGTTTAAGATGTGATTTCGACAGAGGCCCTCCTCCACCGATGTTGATGCTACCAACACCTAGACGAGCCGTCATTTGCATCATTGTCTCGAATCAACTGCGCCACAACACCAACTCTGACAACCCGTCGTCACGCGCGGTGATGACGTTGACGAGCTGGGCCTCAAGGGAAATACATCATCAGTCAAATGTCGGAGATTGTTCATTTGGGCAGTGAAGGATTGGTAGATTGTGCCATAGAAGTCGGACACTCCTTGACGACTGAAAGGCGTAACATCGGCATTAGCAGCATCTGGAGGTGTACGAGCAACTCCTGGAAAACATTGGATCAGGCCATCATCATGGTCGGCTCCCGGAAAAGGCCAGTTGAAATCTTCGCCTTCCATTCCTCTGATTGGTGCAGTTCTTATTGAATTTGTAAGGCTATTCCCATCAAGGCCGGAAGACAATGCCGGCCAACTAGAATACTTAGCATAAAGCATAATTCAATCGTTTGTATATGTGTTAATCGTTGGGTTGGGTTGATGCGCGATGAACGTTGCTTCGTCGTGTGTTTGTAGGTGCAGAATTTTCGTTGCGTCGAGTATCATCCAGAAACGCTAAGTGAAACTTCTGTTGCACCTCGCCCTCGCGAGATCGCGGAATTGAAAGCTGCCAAGCGTCGTAGAGAGATGGAAGAAGAGACTTTTGAGTAGTTGCTTCCAATTGAGAGGTCGCGAGAAGGTTGCTTCATTGACTGTCGAGCGACGCACAGGTAACCTGGGCCATGCGCTATACCCATGTCGTAGCCGGGCTGCACGGAGCCGCACGGAGCCGCACCTTCAGTATGCAGCAGAACATCCCATATGCTACTGGAATAGCATTCATTGACAAAGATTTCGTCTGCCATCATCAGTTACAAGAGAAGGAATTCAAAGATCCAAGAGAATTATAAGTTATAGATGGAAGACCCATCAAGTCAGGACCAATTATAACCATGGCTAACTTGACATAGGAATACACAGACATCAAGAGCAGTTACATGCGTTCATCAGTAAGTTAGGCCATTATCCAATGGTGTTGGGACTCTCATGGCTACAACTTTACCACGTTACAATCAAGTTTCAGAATAAGATGATTGGATTTGAAAGCAGTTACTTTCAACAACACTGTCAACATCATTCGAGCATATGGACATGGGGAAATCATATGAAAACAACGGAGAAACAGGGCAGACCGAAATTGGACATATGCACGCTAGCAGTGGCACCATTAATGAGATGCATGAAGAAAGAGAACCTCAGGGTTTATGTGGTAACGGAATACTAAATTGACAAGGCCCTTGAAATTCAGGACCTTCAAGAAAAACCGCTAAATCAGTTCATTCCAAAAGAATATCATGATTTTCTTCACATCTTTGACAAGGATATTGCTGAATGACTACCGCCAAAAAGACCATATAATTACAAAATCATCTTACAAGATGGCTTCACCCCACCTTTCAGACCAATCTACAGCTTGTCAAGAGATGAACTTCAGGCCCTGAAGGATTGGATTGAAAAGAATATGTCAAAGGGATTTATCAGATCATCTTCATCACCATGCGGAGCGCCGGTTCTATTCGCACACAAACCTACAGGAGGGCTACAGTTATTCATGAATTAACAAGGAATGAACGAAGGAACCATCAACAATCGATACCCCCTCTCTCTAATTCATGAGACGTTATTGCGGTTGTCAAAGGCCAGGGGGTATACCTAATTGGATGTCCGAGACACCAACAACATGATCAGAATCCCAAAAAGGGACAAATGGAAATCTGCATTCCGCACTCACTACGGCCTATTTGAATCCCTGGTTATGCCCTTTGGACTTACCACCGCACCAGCATCCTTTCAGGAATACATCAATGATATACTTCACCCATTTTTGGACATTTGTTGCATGGCGTTCCAGGACGACATTGTCATCAATAGTAACAATTCAACGTAACACCGAGGACACGTCAGAGCGGTAATGACAATGTTGAAGGAAGCTGGCTTGTACTTGAATGCCCAGAAATGCGAATTCCATCAACAGGAAGTCGAGTATATAGGTATTATGGTGGTATTCAGTGACGATCGGTGGGGGAGTGATAATCAGTGAATATTGAACCATGACGAGAATGACATCAGGTTTCGAATGCAGGATAAAGCACGACGAGAATGACATCAGGTTTCGAATTGAGGCTCAAGCATGACGAGAATGAAATCAGGTTTCGAACAGAGGCTAAAGCACGACAAGCATGAAATCAGGTTTCGAACAGAGGCTAAAGCACGACAAGCATGAAATCAGGTTTCCAATTATGGTTTTATGGGAAACGACGGAAATCGTAAGAAAGCGGTGTACGAAGAGTGCAGGAGTTCGGATGTATTATGGAACGAGTGAAATCACCGTATACAAATCAGGCATTCGGCGGAGCATAAGTTTCTTTATTTACTCGTTCTCTTGTCTATAAAAAATCAATTAGCTTCGGCTTCAACTTCTTTCACAGTCAGTGATTCAGGATCGAGTCGCTCGTATACAGTCCTCGCCTTGTAGCTACAGGCTCCCCTCAGACTTCTTAGCCATCCGAATTTCAGTTTTATAAGCCTTGGAATCCCGAGCGCTGAACCGTCGATACCTGGGCCTGAACCAATGACAAACGCACGAGTCTACAATAGATTCTACCAGTTATACTTTTGTTTTTGGTGCCATTACCCTCATCCCTCAGGCTGCTATTATTGTCACCACATTTGCAAAGTGTCTTGCAAAGTTTTCAAATCAGCAAGCAATTTCGAAAACAGATTGGCTATCCATTCCCACTGGAGACACATCTCTCTACCTTGCTTGTGGACCTTTCAAAGACTTACGAATCCAGATATTTTTGCCAATCAATGCGACTTCTGAATATATGAGCAAGGATGAAAGAACCTGCGACTGAATTTATTTTTGTTAAGGTTCAGAAGATGAAGGAGATTTAGATCATGATGACCCGAACCAAACCATCCACTGCAACTGCGTAGCAATTCAGGAGTGGACCGAAATACCTACATGCAACTGCGGCAAAGAGGGATTCGACAGCTGTTTTGATTGCATCGAGGAACGCGATTGTATTGTTTGCTCACTGTCAACCCTTGGCCTCGAACCCCTTGTGCCTTGGAGTCTAACCAGGCGTTAATGTGCTGGAACCCCAATAATTGTATTTTGTGTGAAACTCCTTGTGGCGACGACAGATGGATATACTGGACATGCGATACCTGGAGGCACAGCTGTGACGAGTGTCTTGAAGTATCACAAACCTTTGGCTGCAGAATCAATAAATACCTATATCAATCACCGTTTGAAGATTGCGCAGATGAGCTCAAGCTTGTCAGCACCAGTTGCTCGATACATAGAGCTTTCCAGAATTCGCCGAAAAATCATAAAAAGACTGATATTGGTGGATATTACCCAGCTAGACCTAAAACAAGCCCTGGAAGCGGCGAATGCAATGAAGGACACCCTAAGTAAACTACTACAGGCACCTCCATCCCAAATCGAGAATCAAATATGCCAACTAAACGAACAAATCGTCACCCAAGCTGCAAACATTGGAACAGTGCAAGAACGAATCACCGAGTTGATAAAAGAATGGAACGATCTCGAACAAAACCAGGCAAAAACGAACTTGGAGTTGGGACTAATGCAACAAAGAGTCAAGGACTTGGAAGCAAGAGTGCGCTCCTGTACACACGGGGACATACAGACCAAAGTCACCGAACCGGAACAACAACTGGGAACCAGAATGCCAACAGATACAGAAAAATTAAGGCAGGATGTCGAGCATACACAGGAGCAATTGAAATCGATTGTAGAAAAAAGAAATGAATTTTGGGATCTAGTCAAAAAAGTGCTCACACTCGCGGCGAATGGTGGTAATTGTGGTGGTAACAGAGGACATAAAGGCAGCGAAATTCCCCGATTTATGGGAACAGACGGATGGGCACTTCGAGGATGGATAGCACAACTAGCCATGAAAATTGCGGATGAACCAGGACGATTGTTCAGCGAACAATGCACAATGAGGTACACGGCAAATCGACTAGACGGCGTGGACCTACATTAGACTCAACTGTACATCGACAGTAAAACCGGCGATTTGATGTTAGAGTAACTATGAAATTACTGCACCTGTTGTAGTTGGTCTTCGGAGAATAAGACATATAGGCCACAGCGAATCGGGGACTGCTCAAACTGAAGCAAAAAGATTGAGAATATGCTGAATACTACGCAGAATTCAAATGGTGGGTACCTGACGTCGATAGGAACGAAGCAGCCCAGTTGGATCTATTACGACAAGGTCCAGCTGAGGAGCTGACAGACTCACCACAGCATGGCGACATCCCATCGGATCTCACAGAATTTGTCAAAATGTGCTAGAGATGAGACACCCAAATCCGCGCCCAAGCGGCGGAGAGAATGTCAGCAAGATGGACAGCAGGGTCGAAGACACACGAAACTACGAGCAACACCAAACCTGCACCTTCAACAGCACCAGCAGACACTGGGCAGGTTACCATGGCCCTGCTCCAATGGACCTGTCAGCAGTCAAGGGGAGGAAAATTATGCAGGAGGAACAAAAAAGACTAAGGGAAGGAGGATTGTGTATGTCCTGTGGGGATTAAAGGCACTTTGCAGCAAGTTGCCCGAGAAAATTGAAAGCAGCATCAGGGCAGGTGGAAGTAATACCGTTTAAGAAAGCAAGAAATGAAATCGACGCAGATTCAGGAACAGAATTCGAGTCGGGAAAAGTCTAGGCCAGTGCAATGATGATGGCCATTGCGCTGGGCACGAATTTTCTTTGGCCACACCTGTTAAGGGTCGTTTTGGAATCTCGCAGTTTTCGATCAGTAACGTATTTCTCGGTCTAACCACCCACGGCCTAGCAACCCATCATGCAATCAAGCCTGAGCAGGGGTTCATATTTTCCCCGCCTCAGACCATAATTTTCACCTTCTTACTGCACCACCACAACCATGGGCAGAGTTGAGTTCAGAGAACCGGCTGCTGACATGGAAAATGACATTTGGCAGGCCAAACGTACATATCTTACCAGCGAAGTGACATCTGTCTGAGCTGCATCCTGATCTTAAGGCATTCCATACAGTACCCTGCGAGATCATCTCAGAGAATCTCAGCCCCAGTGCTGCACATAGGAAAGAGCAGCTACTTACTCCAGACAAATAGAAATCAATCATAAAATCATGTCAGGCTCTGGATGACATGGGAAACCAACTGCAAGGAAGATATTTAAGGAATTGATGATATCTCTACTACCTGCACCACATCGCCGCCCATTGGGCACACACAGGTTTACTCGCTTCCTGAACCATCATCTTTGAATTACTAGCAAGTTTAGTCAGTGCCTGTAGTGCTAGAAAGCAAATGCGAATGGCCCTGGCATCCTGAGAGACTTCTTCTTGAATGTAAGTTAGTTTTGTATGCTTCAATATTTTTGACTAACTACCTGAATTGCAGATGAGAAAACTGATTAGAACGCTCAATTCTTGTCCAGAATACATTTACAATATGAATGAAGAGGGGTTCATGCATGGCAGGATTTGAAAGTCAAGGCTATCTGCGGTAGAGGCCGAAGGAATCCCTGCTATATTCAGGATCAAAACCGCAAAATGATTCCAGTTATATATTGTATATCCGAGTCTGCAGCTGGTAAGGTTATACCCCACATGTATATCTATAGATATATACTATGATGGCATGCTGGGGTTCAGGCTACAGAGCAGGCTACCTTTGCTTGGTCATCCAAGGGCTGGACCAACAATAAATCAGGGTTGGAATGGGTGGAAAAGATCTTTGAAAAATTCACAGTCTGAGTTTAGTTACCATCAAAATGCTCTCCTGCTCCTGCTGACCACAGTAGTGCCAAGCAACAGCCGTGTATTGTGGTTCTTGATCGACATGGATCATATTTGACATGGCTGTTTTTTGATTGTTGCTTACAAATTAATATTCACTTTTGTTGCCTCCCATCATACTCCATATATATCTTACAACCACTGGATATTAGCCTCTTTAGTCTATTATCACACTGCTATAGTAAAGAGTTGGATTTGTGGATCAGGAATGGAGGTAATACCATTAAGAAGCAGCAATTGAATGAGTAGACACACTCCCGGAATCTTGATGCATTCTATGAATATCTTTTTTCAATACACTTGTCGCTTGTACTAGGACTGCAGCATACACACACAAGAATATCTTGAGTGCATTTGAAGCGACTGGGATCAAGCCCTGAAACTCAGGCAAAGTTTTCGAGTACCAATGATGGAATATATATGCTGCCAAGCTCTCCTGGTGTTGCTCAAACTGAAACTCCCCGAAAGCTCAGAGCCATCAGCAGATTTGCGCACAGTGCATTACACCTTGTCACTCATTGAACTCATTGCTCTCTAAAGCTGAAGTTTCCCATAGGTCAGCATTGAAGGTCTGCCCAGGGGGCACTTGCATACAATGAATTGGGGGAGGAAATGGTGAGATTTCTTCATTCCAGGGCCAGGGATACCACTGCAGCCACAGCTAAAGACTGGAGCCACCTTGGTGAAGCTTGTGTGTATACTGCTGAGGACGTGGTTCAGCTCAGAGAAGAGGGAGAGCGGAATGATCAAAACAATCAGCCAAAATCAAACAGCGCCAGGATATGGCTGCAGATAAAGCAGCACCAGTAGGAAAGGGACTCAAAGGGTCCAAATATGCGGAAAAGCAGGATGTAGATTCAAAGAAGGCGGATTGAAATTTTCTTAATGATTGGGAGGATGAGGAAGAAGATATCACAAATGGAGGGGGGTGGGATGATGAGATGAGTGATGGGGAGGAGGGCTCTGTTATACATGTTAGAAGTATGCAGTGCCCAGGTGATGCTCTAGAGCATGGAAACAGGGGAGAAGAGGTCAATAGTATACTTCCAGAAGTAACAAGGTCAGGGAGAGTGGTTAAGAGCGGTCATTTGACTTGATATATGTCATCAGCGGGAGGTCGGATTCCCAGTCTTGGGCGGTGACCCAGTAAAATATGTCAGCACAGAAATCAAGGAGTCCTGTATGGAATGCAAGCGTTTTGTTGTGAAATGTACGCTGAAAATCGGAGACAGGTAAATCAATACACACGCTTTAATTGACTGTGGAGCCAAGGGCATAGCATTTGTGGACAAAGATTTTGTTCTCCATTATCAATTAGAAGAGAATGAATCACCTGAATCAAATGGGTTAGAGCATATCGATGGAAGGCCCCTCGAATCAGGAACTATTATGACCATGGCCCAGATACATATGGCAATATGATCACATCAGGAGCAACTACCAGCGTTCGTTTCAAAGTTGGGGCATTATCCGATTGTACTAGGATTGCCATGTTGACAACTTCACGACGTAACAGTTGAATTCCAGGCCCGAAGGATCGGCTTTGAAAGCAGCTACTGTCAACAGCAGTGCCAACATCATTCGAGCATATCAATATGGGGCAATCACCCAGAAACAACAGCACCAGATCCGGAAAAACCAAAATTAGACATCTGTGCAGTGGCAGCATCACCTTTCGTGAAATGAGTCAGAAGGGGGAAACTCAAGGTTTACGCCATCACACTGTACGAAATCCACAAAGCCTTGGGAATTCAGGATCTACAAAAAATATCCCTCGAACAAATCATCCCCAAGGAATACCACAAGTTTTTACCCCTGTTCAGCATGGTAATAGACGAAATGCTACCACCGCACCGACTCTACGTTCACAAGATTATGTTACAGGAGGGCTTCACACCACCATTTGAGCGTATTTACAGCTTATCTCGAGAAGAGCTACAAGTTTTAACGGAATGGATAGAGAAGATCATGTCCAAGGAATTTATCCGGCCGTCTTCATCACCTTGCGGAGCCCCAGTACTCTTTGTTACAAAGCTGGCAGGTGGCTCAAGACTCTGGGTCAATTACCAAGGCATAAATTAAGGAACAATTCAAAACCGGTACCCCCTACCATTGATCCAAGACACCCTGCAATGACTCTCGAAGGCTTGTAATTATACCAAGCTAGACGTCCGCGATGCGTATAACATGATTAGAAACGCAGACAGGGACGAATAAAAATTGGCTTTCAGAACCCTCTATGGACTTTTCAAATCACTGGTTATGTCTATCTTACTTACCAACACACCAGCATCTTTCCAAGAATTCATCAACAACACACTACGACCCTTCCTAAACATCTTCTGCATGGCCTTTTTGGATGGCATCTGTATCTACATTGATAATCTGAAGGAACACAAGGCACACGTCAGAGCAGTCATGACTGCACTCAAGGAAGCTGGTCTGAACCTAACAGCAGAAAAACGCTAATTCAATAATGAAGAAGTCAAGTACCTGGGGTTGATTGTTAGGGTATATGGAATACAAATGGATCTAGAGAGAGTCCATGAAGTAGAAAATTGGGAAGCACTGGGGAAACTTAAAGAAGTTCAAGCCATTTTAGGCTTCGCCAACTTCTACAGATGATTCTTGCGGAATTACAGTAGGGTGGTACAACCGCTAACAAAACTGACGAAAAAGCTAATACCCATTGATTGGGGACCCGATCAGAAAACAGCATTCGCCGAACTCAAGTTAGCTTGAACAACGGCGCCAGTGCTAGCCCATTTCGACTATAAAACATCGATAGTCCTCGCATCCAACGTCTCAAGATACATATCCGCAGGAGTTCTCTCTCAGTTCAACAATCAAGAAGTGCTACATCCAGTGGCCTTCTGTCCCAAAAAGCATTTGCCTGCCGCAGAAAATTACGAAATTTACTATCAAGAATTAGGCACGATAGTTAAAAGTTTGGAACAGTGAAGGCCTGAGTGCGATGGTTCAGCACATCTGATTAAAATTCTCACAGAGTAGAAGATCCTGGAATACTTCATGACATCGAAACTGTTAAACCGAAGGCAGACAAGGTGGTCCGAATTTCTCTCCCACTGCAAGTTCACCAGTGTTTATTGCCCAGGCAAACAAGGACAAAAACCCAATGCACTGACAAGAATGCCAGGAGATATCCGTCCGAAGCAGGGGGCAGAAAAAACCCAGCAAATCATACTGAAAACAGAAAACCTCAACAAGGAGCTACGCTAAACTTTGGTGGTGGCTTTTGCACAGACGGTCAATCTGGACAACGATTCAACATGCGCCAAAGAATTATGGAACTGGGTAAAAAGGGTGTGTCAACAATGCCCGTACGACCGCAGCGAAGGCCTAAGCACCCACAAGATACAACTGATGGAAATTTCGCAAATACAAATGCAACCAACGGAGAAGGACAAACTCATATGGATCCAGGTATTTCATGATTCTCCGGTCGCAGGGCACCCAAGACGAGCAAAAAACCACTCCCTGCAAAGTCGAATCTATTCTTGGGACCCAATGTGAAAGGACGTGGACTGCTACGTACGAAACTGCCACACCTACCAGCGGAGTAAGGCAACCCCCGGAACGACCCATGGATTACTATGACCACTGGAGATACCGCTGCAACAATTCAAAGACTTGAGCTTGGACTTCGTAGTCTTACTACCAAAAAGTGAAGGATTCAATACGGTATGGGTAGTGGTTGATCGCCTAACAACAATGCGTCATCTGGTACCTTGCACAGTCGACGTGAACGGAATAACATGGGGCAAAATGTACATTATGAAAGTGTTCAGACTGCACGGACTGCCCGAAACACTATCGTCGGATTGAGGGCCAAAATTCACTTCAGAATTCTGGAACACGTCTGCGAAAGATTGGGAATCAAACCAAGGCTGTCAACTGCATTGCATCCTCAGACCGATGGCCAAACTGAAAGAGACAATGCAGTAATGGAACAGTATCGGCGAAACTTGGTTAATTACCAGCAGGACGATCGGGTCCAGTGGAAACCATTGGTGGAATTCTCAGCTTACAATCATACCTCGGAAACGACTAATTGCTCCGGGTTTTTTGGCAACTACGGCTTTCACCCACGAATGACCATTGGCCAACATCCAATCAAAGTTCCTAACTATATTTGGGAAGTCAACACCCCACAGATGGCCAAACGGATGCGGCAACTTTTCAGCGAACTCAGGGCAGAAATGAAAAGAGCCCAGGCCATACAGTCTGAACAGGCCAACAAGGACCGAAGGGTCGGCACGCCAATAGAAGTGGGCGATGGGGTATGGCTGGATGAACGAAATATATGAACAACCCGCCCAGGCAAGAAACTCGACAGGAAACGCATAGGGCCGTACAAAATCACCGAGGTCATTAGTCCCTGGGCCTATCAAATCAAATTTCCAAATCAACTACGCATTCACAATGTTCAACTGATATTCAAACTTGAGAAGGCCGCGCAGGATCCGCTCCCAAATCAAAACCATGAACCACCACCACCGGTAATAGTGGACAGAGAAGAGGAGTACGATGTTGAGCGGATTGACGACTCCAGACTGTTCCGCAGGCAGCTGCAGTATTTGGTATTATGGAGAGACTACGACAAGTGCAGCTGGGAGCCCGCGACCAACGTGGATCGATGTAAGGCTATCAACGATTGTCACACAGAACAACCTGGCAAGCCCGGATCTTGAACCTCAAAGGTACTCAGCATCGGAGGGGGGGAAGCTACTGTCACGGTTGTGTTGAGTGACGATAAGTGGTGAAGTGATGATCGGTCAATAATGAAGCCCGACGAGAATGAAATCTGGTTTCGAACGGAGGCTAAAGCATGTCCAGAATGAAATCTGGTTTCGAATGGAGGCTAAAGAATGAGAAGAATGAAATCAGGTTTCGAATGCAGGCTAAAGCACCACGAGAATGATATCAGGTTTTGCATAAGGGTTTTACACAAAACTATAGAAATCGTACGAAAGCAGTGGACAAAGAAAGCAGGAGTTCACATGTATTATGGAACGAGTGAAATCACTGTATATAATCAGGCATTGGGCGGAGGATAAGTTTCTTTCTTCACTCGTTCTCTCGTCTATATAACAATCAATTAGCTTCGGCTTCCACTTCTTTCACACTTGGTGATTCTGGATCGAGTCTCATGCATACAGGCCTCGCCTCGTAGCTACAGGCTACCCTTGGACTTTTCAGCCATCCGACTTTCAGTTTTATAACCCTTAGAATCCCGAGCCCTCAACCCTCAATACTGAGCCCTGAACCCAAGACACTAGGACTGAGAGTTGGTGTGAAAGGAATCAGAATGCAGCCAGAAACGGTAACGGCAGTCTAAAAATGGGATGACCCTGGCAAACTCAAAGAGGTTCAAGCGTTCTTAGAGTATGCCAATTTCTATCGAAGGTTCATCAGGAATTACAGCAGAGTGGTGCAACCATTAACAAAGCTAACGAAAAAGCTGGTACCATTCCACTGGGGATCCGATCAGAAACGAGCCTTTGCAGAGCTGAAAGCAGCGTTTCCAATAGCACTAGTCCTTGCGCATTTCGATTACGAAAAGGAAATCATCTTGGAAACAGATGCTTCCAACTATGTGTCAGCAGGGGTCCTATCCCAATATGACGACCAAGGAATTCTTCATCCGGTTGCATTCCTTTCCAAGAAATATACGCCAGCCGAGGAGAATTACGAAATCTAAGACCAGGAAATAGGAGCCATTGTCAAATCATTAGAACAATACAGACCGGAATGTGCAGAGTCGGCACATCCAATGAAGATACTAACTGACCACAAGAACCTGGAGTACTTCATGAAGTCAGAACTATTCAATAGAAGGCAAACAAGGTTGTCCGAATTCTTGTCCAGATTCAAGTCCAAGAATATGAACTGTCAGGAAAGGCAGGGACAGACGCCAAATGCACTCTCCAGAAAGCTAGGAGACATTCCTCCGAAGGGGATGGCAGAAAAAACCCATCAAATCATGCTCAGAATGGAAAATCTCGACAAAAGAATACAACAAGGGCTAGTGATAGCATTTGCCGAAGTGGTTAATCCGCACCAAGTCTATCTAAAGGAGGTATGGAACTGGATTAACAACCTATGCAAGGACTGCCCAATCGATAGCAGTGTAGGATCGTGCAACAACGCAACGGAAATGGAAAAGAAGTCGGTTCAAGTCTGGTTGATACAGGAACATCACGACTCACCAACAGCTGGACATCCAGGACGAACGGAAACCTTGGACCTACTTAAGAGGAATCATCAATGGCCAGGCATGAGAGCAGACTTGGACAGATATGTACGGAATCGCCATGTATGCCAGTGAAGTAAAACAAGCAATCAAAACATACATGGATGGCTAAAACCACAGGAAATACCGGAGCAACAATTCAAGGATTTGAGCATGGATTTCGTGATTGGGTTACTGGAATGTGATGGGTGTAATGCCATATGGGTGGTGGTCGATAGATTGTCCAAAACCAAGCATTTGATACCATGATAAGACGATACAGATGGCAGAAAACTAGGCGAAATGTTCATATGAAATTTGTTTAAATTACATTGCTTACCAGACACTATAGTATCGGACCGAGGACGTTGTGAGAGAAAAACCCGTGAACAGGATTCTCACACGGCAGCGACCAATAGGAAGCTGCAAAAGAGCGGCTTCGTTTCGAGGAGCGTTGGGAGGGAGTAGCCCCAGCGAGATGATGCTTGATTGGCTCTAAACTAAAAAACAAAAGAGAGAAGAAGGAAAAAGATGAGATGATGATTGGAGGCGTGTCGCGCAGGTCCATATAAAGTCTGAACCCCTGGCGATGGCGCGAGGCAGAGCCTCAACAACCCTAACCCAGCACCAATCCAATAATCTCGTGGATTTAGTGGTGGGATCGATTTTCCCACCACAACTTCTCCCTGGCCACCTGGTGCGAAGCACGCGTGTCACCTCCTCCACGATCCTCCTAATCATCTCTCCAACGCGAAACCATATTTAAAGCACAAAGTAGAACACATAACTAAACAAAAGAATCGAAAATCGAAAATCGAGAAGAAAGCGAAAATCGAGAAACAAGAACCCTGAGAAACAAAAGAAAATCTGGCCCGAAACCTACTCTATTCGAACCTCCAACCTCAGCTTCCTCCACACGTATATCGTCCCGTTTAAGGTCGGTGCCTATCGTCCCGGTTGCAGTCGGTGCTGATCGTCCCGTTTGAGGTCGGTGCCTATCGTCCCGGTTTATTGAGGCGGTGCTCACCCTCGACCTCCGCTGTACTCTCCTCTCCAGCCTCCGACCTCCGCTGCACTCTCCTCTCCAGCCTCCGCTCCAGCCATTTCGTCCCGGTTTTATGAGGCGGTGCTCAAAAATCCTCCGCTCCAAACCCGTATCCTCCGCTCCATGTCGTCCCGGTTTAATGAGACGGTGCTCACTATCCTCCGCACCTCCGCTCCATATCGTCCCGGTTTAATGAGACGGTGCTCACTCCTTCGCTCCAAAACCGTATCCTCCGCTCCATCGTCCCGGTTTAATGAGACGGTGCTCATTATCCTCCAACGTCCTTCTTCCGCCCCAGCT
Source organism: Trichophaea hybrida (assembly GCA_015178995.1). NCBI lineage: Eukaryota > Fungi > Ascomycota > Pezizomycetes > Pezizales > Pyronemataceae > Trichophaea > Trichophaea hybrida. The sequence goes on from WHVE01000164.1 coordinate 42,680, forward strand.
GTGCCCTCCGCTCCAGCTCTATCGTCCCGGTTTAATGAGACAGTGCTCATAATCCTCCTGCGGTTTCGTCCCGGTTTAACGAGACGGTGCTCACCCTCGACCTCCGCTGCACTCTCCTCTCCAGCCTCCGCTCCAGCCATTTCGTCCCGGTTTTATGAGGCGGTGCTCAACCTTCTCCAATCCAGCCATGTCGTCCCGGTTTAATGAGACGGTGCTCACACCTCCGCTCCAAACCCGTATCCTCCGGTCCATCGTCCCGGTTTAATGAGACGGTGCTCATATCCTGCTCCTCCGCAACTGTACGCTCCGCTCCTGCCATGTCGTCCCGGTTTAATGAGACGGTGCTCATTCCTCCGCTCCAACCCCCTATCCTCTGCCCTAGCCATGTCGTCCCAGACCTCCCAACGGTGGAAACCAGTTGGGTTTCCGTGGGGAAACTGCACTGCACCGATTACTTAGATGTTCAAAATGCACTGCATGCTAAACCAGTGCAATGAACTGGTTGACAACTGGTTCAACTGTATATATTCAGTTCAACTATTTAACTGGTTTGAACCAGTGTACACTACTACAATGAATTTTCCATCGCCAGCTCTACCCTTGCCCACGCTGTATATAGCACATTACTTCTATAGATTAAAGCTTTTGATGCCCTCTATGGCTTCAATGGTGGATGGTAGGAGTGAGTGGCGCTTTGAGGTGATTATTTTCTTGGTTTCTGAAAACAAACGTTCTGACTGTGCAGACATTGCAGGAATAGTGAGTATATCCAATGCCATACTGTGCAAATTTGGATAGAGCTGACGCTGGCGCTGTTCAGACCACCATGCGATTGCATCTGTTCCACTTTTGACTCCCTTTTCCACTCCACTGCCACAGTACATCTCATATTCATCCTGAATCTGCGCTGCATGATCACTATCCACTCCAAAAAGCCAGGATTCATATGAATTCTCCTGCTGCTGAGAAAGTTCCGCTTCTGCTTCATGCTGTACTGGATTGATAGTATCTTTGTATTCATCATGCCAAAAATTAAGCATCCGCTGCTGCGTATTGGCAATCCATTCTTGTTTCCAGTGTTATCTGAAGTACTCCCATTTATGTACTGGATGAAGAACAACTGCTGCAATATAGACTGGGCTGCGATCGGTGAGACGATAGTATTTGTCGAGTGTTTCCCATCCACATTTGAGCATTGCCGCAAGTACTTGATTGTGTACAGACTCAGAAGTGTCCAGTGCATTTGAGTAGGTATTGAGTAGATAGTCGATTACAGGTAGTACATCTGCGAGAGTAACTGTCTGCTTTCACAGATTTTCATTGCTAGATAAAATTTCTGAAGAATGGCTGCCAGCTCTTCGAGAATCGTCCAGTCTGCCATTGTCAATCGATCCTCAACTAGATCCTCCATATGTCTTGCTGAATACTGTGCAACCGCTCCTTTGACATTTGGCTTTAAGAGTGACTGAAGCATAGAGTACCACGAATTCCATCTACTATCATTATCCCGGCAAATTAATATTTCCCCTGAGAGCCTTTTGAACTTTTTAATCCGTTGAGGGCTCCGCCGTGAATGAATGCAGATGTTATGGCACTTTTCAAGCTGTCAATATTCCCGCCACATTGACAGCTGGTCTTTGGTACCTTCTACATATGTTCCATCCCGAATTGCACTTGTCGAGTTGCCGAATAGATATGACTTAACTGAAAGGTTGATAATATGTCCAGTACATTGCAATCTCCGGTGCAGCACATTAAATGGAATACCCAGTGTTTCCATATGTAATGAGAATGCTTCTAGCATTGTATCGTTATTACTGGCATTATCCATCATGAAGTAACCAATTTTTGACCAAATATTATACTCTGAAAGTATCTGGATAAGCACTGAACAGAGGTTTTCCCCATCATGTGTTCCTTCAATGTCCCTTAGCCTCAAAACCATGTGGCCGGGAATCCCACTATCTTGAAGTGAATGTGATATTACACCAAGCAATGCCCAGTTGTTGCATGAAGTCCATCCATCGAGTATTATGTGGACAAGTCCGCTGGCAGCATGCAATTGTTGAACTACAACCGTCTTCTGTGTTGCATAGGCATCGATGATCCAGTTATGAATGGTAGACGAAGAGGATGGAAGGTGGGCAGCTGCTTCTGGAGACAAGAAGTGAATGTATGCCCGGACTGAAGCTGCGATCGGCATTTCAAACGAGAGGTTCCTGTCTGCAATCATTCGTACCTGATCATGTTAACATATATTCTGTAATTTCGAAGGTGGAATAATACAAGTAAACCTTCATGCATGTCCGCATCCCACACAATAGCCACCTGACTTGGATTTGGAACAACTTCAATTTCCATCTGTTTCTTCAGTGTTGCAGCTCATTCGTAAGCTTGATGAATGCTCTGCTGGGTTGCATGCAGTCTAACTATTTTGTGGCTGATATCCTCTTCAATTTTGTGTTTGTTCTTTAGGTAACCTGCAGCCGTTGCTGTGCCAGAAGAGGCTTTGTATCGTTGGGGGTTTGATCGATTGATACACAAATTGCATACCCAGTACTGGCGTCCATCATTCTCAACAAGAATGCCATGTTGCCACACAAATAATGTATGCTCACGCTCCCGTTTACGCTTTGGCTCTGTACTAATCTCCGCTCTATTCTCAATACTCGGTGTTTCCCCCACAGTGGCATTATTGTCAAAGGAAGAAGGAATTGAAGATAAGGTTGAGCTGAATTCACTGATATCATCTGAGTCCATATTGGTGGTAGTATATCTGAGAAGCATATGCAGAGTAGAGGGATGTCAATAGAGTGGAGATGAAGATGAAGAATGCAGAAAAGGAGATGCAGAGGAGCAGTGGGAGAGTTTATAAAGTAGTGAGTAGAGATATGGTGAGGGATGAAGAATTATCGAGAAGATATATAATCGATGGCAAAGAACCATCGAGAAGATAAGTAATAGGTCGCATTACCATTGAGATCATTCGTAATGTGTAGCAAAGAACTATCGAGAACATAGGTAATAGGTAGCAAGAACCTTCAAGAAGATATATCATAAGTAATAGGCAGCATTACCATTGAGATCATTCGTAATGTGTGGCAAAGAACCATCGAGAAGTGGAATTAGTCATGGGTGGCGAACCAACTAACCAGTAGTGAACCAGTGGATTTTGAACCTACAAACTGCACTGCACTGCATTGCGAGCCCCCACCAACTGCACTGCACTGCCAAGAACTAACTACATACCGCACTGGTTTACTCTTTTTAAACCGTGCACTGGTTCAACCGTTGGGAGGTCTGACCGCCATAGGGGTCGTCAACTTACTGGCTATATGTGGGATTTATCTTGTTAGTACTCTGGCTCTGCGCAGCTGCTATTAATTAAATAGCTATTGGGGTGGTCCACTCACGGATTGATATTACAAATTCGACGGTTCCCATCAGCACTTGTATCACGCACCTCGCCCAAAAATAGTCGTGGGGATGCACTTACACACTAGGAGTTGGATCCGCCCGTTAGCACTGGGTAAACACTCCACAATCAGGGGGTTGTCCACTTACTGCCTGTATATTATAAATTTCAATCAGCACTCTGCTATTACATCACCGCGGTACCGTCACCACGTCAATAGTTATAGCGGTTTTGTACTTACAGGCTATCGGATCGAGCATATCAGCACCCAGGTCTCATATCGCCGTTACCAGGCTAATGGTTATCAGGATGTTCCACTGACAGGCTGCGAGTATGATGGTACGGATTAGCATTGGGCACACATATCCAGTGTTCCTAAGCGGCCCGGCCAGGCCGGCTTTGCGTAGGCCGGGCTGGGCCGGCCTTAGCGGCGGCTTTCAAATGAAGGCCGGGCCGGGCCTGCAGGCTTCTTGGCGGCCGGCCGGCTTTTCTTGGCGGCCTGCAGGCTTTTCTTGGCAGAACTAAGCCTAAACAGAATATTTTGTTCGAAAGATTCTCTGCTGCCTATACTAAGAAAGTCTCCAAAGTACGAAATATAAACTATATCCAACTCAATCATCGTAGCCCTGCCATTGCCGTATTCCATCCATCAACCAGACCAAGGCTTATGCAGGCCGATGCAGGCCAATGCTAGTTTTTTAAATCACGTGCAGGCCGCCGCTAGCGCAGGCTTTCAAAATGGAGGCCGGGCCGGGCCGGGCCTGCAGGCCGCTAAAAGCCGGCCGGCCGGCCGGGCCGCTTAGGAACACTGCACATATCCATCACCAGGCTATGGCTAACCGGGTCGTCCACTTAGTTACAGGCTGCGAGTTTGAAAATGCAAATCAGCTTAGTGCCTAGTACTGGCGTACCCATATCGCCGTCATCATGACTTTAGTCATCCGGACCGTGCACTTACACACTACACATTCGAAGGTAATATCAGCAACCTGCTCCGCATCATCGTACTCCCAAACCACTACCACCACGCCGGTGGTACTCGGGTTCTACTTACATAAATAATCTGGAAGGTTGAGTTAGTCTTGCTGCTTCATTACTGTCATGTGCCCATCATGGATGTCCACTTACATCCTATAAGTCCGCGCGAATGCACCCGTCAGATCCAGAGATACGATACCTCCATCGCCTCGAGCTCGACAATCGACACCAGGCCTGCAGGGTAGCCACTTACACACTACAAAGTTGAAAATTTTGGGTCAGCAAATAGATGTCGCTAGTAGACTCGCCACACCAATAGGTATAATTTTGGGGGTTAGGGCACATACACACTATAAGTTTGAAGATAATCGTCAGCACTCTGCTCATATAATGCTAATGATGTGAGGGCTGCCAACTTACTTTCTACATGTTTGAAGCTATGCATTAGCATTATTATGCCAAAGTTCGCCAGGGTAGACCTACACACTGCAAGTTGGAATTGTGCGTCAGCAAATAATCATGATATGCCAATAGTCACCGGGTCCGCGGAGTCATGTACTTACGCACTGCAGTTTTGATGATAGTCGTCAGCATCCTGCTATCCCGTCACAGCCACCATACCAATGCAATGTTCGTAAGCGGGCCGGTAGGCCGTTTGATTTTTAGCGGCCAATAAGTTATGGCCAAGCCAGCCATAATTTTGCTCTTTGTATGGCAGTAAAGGCGCGCCCATAAGGCCTCACCTACAAGCGGCAAAATAACAGGCTGGCCTGACCCAGCCGCTTGGAAACACTGCGAAAATGGTGGGCGATCATCAAGGTCATGCACTTACACGCTGAAAAATTTGAGGATGCGTCAGTTCCTGTCACCACCATCACCCCAGTGTTCACCGGAGTGGTCACTTACTTCCTGTAAGTTTGAGTTAGCCCTGCTTCTACATGCACGTCACCGCTACCAAGTCAATGATATCGATCATCGGGGTTGTCCACTCACACCCTGAAAAATTTGAGTCAGCGCCCTACATCTACATGCACATCGCCGCTACAACGCAAATTGCCATTGGGGGTGTCCACTTACTCCCTGCAATTTCGAGTCAGTATCCTCGACCCACGCCACCTTGCTCTCAGATAGAGTAGTCATCACCACGTGACTGGTCATGGGGTCCACTCACAAACTGCGGTTTCGGATCAGCATTTTCACCTACTGGCTATCGGGATCGTTCACTTACAAACTAGAAGTTTGTTGATAGCATCAGCACCCTAGATAGCTCTCCGTCACCATACCCATGGTAGCTTTCGTCCACTTACATACTGCAAGTTTGATTGTTTGTGTTAGTACATATACCTTGTGTAATTGTTTCGGTAATCATCAGATTCTACTTACACACTATATATCCGAAGATTGGGTGAGTACCATACTTCGCACATCGTCATCACGACAGTAGTAACTGGGTTCTTTGACTCACGTCCTACAAGCTCGTTAATATCCACATCCTTCACATCAATACTTGCGGGGGTATACTTACACACTGAGGTTATGCGTTAGCGCCCAAACACTCGCATTACTGTTGTTACAATACAATATGAGCGGGTGGTCTACTTACAGCCTACAGGTTCGAAAATGTTAGTACCTTGCTTCCAAATAGCCGGCATAACGCAAAATTCAGCACCGTTAGAAATTATGGGAATAAACTTACTTTTTTGTCAAGAATAGGTCCAGCAGTTCGTTTGGTAACCTCTTCCGGAGCTCTCGCGATAAGGCCTTCGTAATCGGCGGCTGGAGCGGCCAAAGATTCAATAAAGAGCACGGCAAGGACGGCGAAGAACTTCATTTTCAATGGTTTCTAAGGTTAATATCGTTGAGAGAGTAGGAGTTGAATCGACCTTCGATAACTGCAACTAGTCAGACAGAACCCGCGGTGAGGTGGTAGTAGGATCTCAAACTTTGATGGAATTCTGTGTACTGTGTTGTTGTGTCGGTATTCTGGTTTGTTATATATGCATCGTAACACCTGGAAAATCACTTGCTCGAATATTTGTCGTGCCAGAGGGATTTTTAGGTTGTCGTTTGAAAAATTAGCATGGAACACAAGTCAGGGACGTATAGTACCATCGGGTACCCCCATCATCAGCATACCCTACCCTGGTTCACCCGCTTGTTAGGCGCCTAAACACCTCAATGTACTGCAGCGCACTTGACAAACACAAGGGTTGAAATTGCATTTGTCGAGGAACAGTTTATGTATTTACATCTGAACTGAGAGAGAAGCTACATAGACATAAAGTACATGGCCTGGAAATATAATGCTCTTGAATTGTTTCGATTGGATATCATAGTGCATCAATAGAGGCGCGGTATGTCGGGGAGTTTCGTACTTGGAGCCCAATTTGAACAGTTAATATGGATATATCTCTTCCTCGGATAGATGTACTCTGGATAGTATTGCTCTGCTACCAGAGCTTGGGACATATCCTACTGACAGTTATAATGGTCACGTGGTCTGATGACAATGAACGGAGACCAGGTGAGGATGATCTTCGAAGGAATGAGATTAGATTTGGAGAGATGGGTTAGATTGGTCAAAAAGACGCGAGGTCTTCACGGCTCTGTCCTTTTCGTCATCGTCATATCTAGAGCTCTTCATGAATTCATCTAGGTAGTGTTGTCGCCAGAGTTTCAGGGTTATGCTTCCTCCCAGGCAACGCCAATCCTTGTATCTGTACCAAAACGTTAAAGACTGCTGTACATGTACTTGTACATACTCTATATATCATATTGTACCCCAGCACAAATGCGCGCTCAGTCCTGTGCGGCTCCACCTCCCGGTCGTATCAGAGATAGTGGATTCGAGTGAAATCTCTCGCATATACCCCGTGCTCTCTATAGCGTAACATTTTAGAATATATACCGCATATTAGGAGAAGATCTAACTCCGGTGGTCTAGTATTTTAACAGGGTTAAAGCATGCGTAGCAGAGAATAGGCTGTATTATGGAGTGTAATATTGCGGTGAGACGGTACTGAGTCCGATAGTCTGTGATTGGGAATCCCGGGCGATCGTGGCAAACCACGTCTAGCATTTTAAGCTGGTTGATTTATAGATTCTGTTAGCAGAAATGAGGTTTAGTACCATGGTACTCGCATAAGGTAGAGGAAATCGAATGTTTTAGTTTCGATCTATACAATTTCTATGGGAGCAGGGATTAAACATTCCCGATTTCGTCTTGCATATGCAAATACCAGTACTCTGTTCCGACAAACGGGTTTTGGGACGCATGTGCCAAAAGGACCAAGAAAGAAGTATTTCCCCAGGCTTACCAGCGGAGAAGTAAACTAGGTATGGTGTTTTGCATTCATATTTATTTTCCCTCAATTGCGCTTGCATATTGGATTGTCTTCGAGCAGAGTCAATATCCTAGATTCAGTCAGGTCTGCGGTATTAACTGCTAACTCGCCATAACGCCACGTGCCGAGCCCGTGTCATAAGCCGCACCTATTGGAATGTGCCAATCCGCACTCATCAAGGGTCGGTGGCGCAGTGGCAGCGCAACCGTCCAGCATTGGAAAGGTCCGGTCCATTCTTTCTTCTAAACTTTACACTATGAAGTCAGCAGACGACGCGAACATCAAGAGGAGAAATCACATTAGTCGTGCGGTCCACATGAAGCTGAACAATCTGTCCCAATGCGTCTAGAAAGCCAATGTTGTCTGATATTTGCCTCATGTGTAGCAAGTCGCTCAATACTCCGATTGTACTGCATAAAATGTAGTACCGAACCTTCTCTCTTGACTATCTTAATATGAATCTAAATGGCATGTACTAGGGTACAAGGGTATTTACGGCGCGGTGACACAGGGCAAAGAGCGCCCGACTTTTTTGCCCCATACACAATGAGAAATACCAAGATCCTCATCCTTTCACTCCACAACAAATATTTTTCTGAGAAAACTTCATAAAATCTTCTCTAATAACCTATTGTAATCTGCTGATCTTTTGGAATTTCTCTCTATTGTTGTGGTGGAAGTGTTGAATTTCCGCATTTTATGGGTGCTCCACACAAGAACTGAAGTGCAAGCGGCTATCCCAAAAACACGTGATGACGTACTCCAAAAACCGCAAGCACACCGACTCCCACCCACACCTCCGCTTGGTTTAGCCAAGCCCCCTTGTATCCAATCAAACCAAGTATTTTCAGAACTCTTAGGCTTCAGAGTTCAGCTATTCTGCTAGAATAGTCATTAGAAGCGCCAAAAAACATATCTTTTCCTGGGGATCTTAACACCTCCCAGGCCAAGCAAGCGTCTACTGAAAATGGGTCTTGTCCCACTCAAGTTCCCACTTACCAATCCTACGATGGGGATGATGTTATGAATCTCCCAATTCCCCCAACGTACACCTTATCAGTGCAAGCATGCCCTCTCAGGACAGCCAGATCAACAATTACAAAACTCCATCCCAAGACAGCACACTTGGCGACACAAGACACATCTACGCCATGCCCAGCATGCCAGGAACGATGCCAAGTGCCTTCATGAATTACACTGAAATCCACCCAGAACCATCCATGGTACGGCTGGCGGCAGTGGGTGCAGAAGATGACGATCAGGAAATGTCAGAGACCAATCTCTCTCCTCCCTTCTCTCTTGATAGCACCACCAGGCAGAAGCCTCACCTCGAAATCTCCACCACCCCGATGCGAAGCCTTGCAGCCCACTCGGCACAGCTCAGGGGAGCCTCAGAGTAACATTTTCAGCAAGTCTTGTCTTCCAGCAGAGTAGTGGAGACTCAAATTGAGGGAGGACTGGCTTTGTCCACGAAAAGTTGGAACATGGAGGAACCATATGATGGTTGGAACAGTGACGATGATGAAGGAAGGCAGTTACCAACCACACTAGCGTATGAGAGAAGGGCAAAGGCCAACACACAGCCAAGACAACCAATGAAATTTCCCACCATGCCACGCAAGCCTAGAGCAGGCCCCAATTGGCTCAATCAGTGGGAAAATGAGTCCAATCATGCACAGAAAGAGAAGATCGATGGATTGATTGGCAATGTCGACAATATCAGAGAGTTGCAAGAGAATGGGATCCAATTGGCAGAAGAAGAGAAAGCCAAGTGGAGCGCACTGAGGGATTGGGCGATACAGGGACCAGAGGAGGTAAACAAAGCCAAGGAGCACAGAATGGTAATATCGAGCTGAAAAATGGCGATGGATGCCAGATATAGCAAAAGGTAAAGGCAAATGCAGGAAATGAATGACAATCACAATCGAATCCTTGAATTCTGGGAAATGATTAAGAAAGAAAAAAATACGCCATATGAGAAGAAGAGGAATCTGATGGCAGATATGCTGTGCAGCAGAATGTGCGATTTTTTCGAAACAATGCTGAAAGAGATGAATGAAAGGAAACAGAAAGAAATGGTGGAAAACAAGAAGCAGGTGACTCATAAGGAAATGCAAGGCATCTTAAGAATGACAAACATGGCAATCAGATCGAACGCAGATCAGAGTGTCAGGGTGAAATGGCAGGTGGAGCAGGCTCTGGAAATGGAAATTGACAGACAGGGCTTGGAGAATTCAAAACATGCCCCAATGATTGTGCCAGGAGGAAGGGAGCCAGAGACACTGGCACCCAGGAACTCAGCGGCACAAACACAGCCACTGGCACAGCCAGAGGTACCAAGAATAATTCAGCTTAAATGCAAGGCGAAACCTACACTAATCACGCCACTGAAAGCCAATGGACGCAAGGCACCTTCAAATGCCCCAAAGAGACCAACAGCAGAACAGAAGAAAGAGGGGGGAGCCCAGAGAGGAAAAGTTGCGCCCAAAGCACTCGCACCACCGTAGCAACAGCAGGCAAAAATCCAGAAGTAAGAAACGTAATCCATGCGAAGAAATTGGCGGCATCAGTAGTGGAACAGAACAAGCAAGATGAGGCGGGATTCCAGGAAGTAGGAAGAATGAAGCAGAAGAAAGAAAAACAGATGGAGGTGAGTGGCCTGGAACCCATACCGACTAACAAAAATACACTTGACATCAGAAGGATCGCATACAGGAGGAACAATGGCATCCCTGTGTCTAGAAAGAAAGACACAGAAATTGTGCCTGAAGTTAACAGAGCACTCTGGACATGTCAGATCCCAACCCATAACAGAATGACGGACATCTCGACAAACATAAGAGGATCCATCACACCATTCGCCAGGGAGAACAAATCAGCAGACATGCTAATTGTGTTCAGGGAATTCATCGTCACACAGGCAAGACAGGTTGACCCAGGCATTATCAATATAGAGAAGCACCAAACCTGAGAGAGAGTAAAGATGCAAAGACTCAACTTTGACCAGTACATGGCAAATATATTGTTAGGACTTGAAAAGTTACAAGAAGAAATCGATGCCAAACACACAGGAGTTATTGTTCCCATGGCAATCACGTGAATGGAAAGAGTGGCTGATATCAAAGAAAAGAAAAGAAATGAAGAGACAAGCATGATCAGTGGTATTTGCTATCAAGGGTAAGAAGATGGCTGCGAGATGCTTGGAGAAAGGATTGAAAGCAGCAGCAGTCGGCATGAAGTGCAACGTTATGTCAATTCGGACCCATTCACCTTCGGCTAAAGCTGCTGCAGTTGGGGACACCATGTCTCAAAATGCGGAAGGTTCAGAATGGCCAGATGCATGGTGTACACTGGGACTCAGAGGACGGAAGAACACCAGTGTGACCTGGTCTGATACAAAGTGAAGAAAGGGCAGAACTGCAACCACAATAACCACCAGTGCACGAACTGCACAGGCCCACAAATTGGTAAAAGTAACGAAGGGCAAAGACACTGGAAGCAATTGTGAAGGCCCGAGAAGAATGAACCAGCTGGAAGAACAGGTGCAGGGCTGAGAGCAATGAAGTAACTGGACAACAGCTCGAAAAGGAAAGGTCAGATGACGTCAGAGCAGATGGAGCACCCAGCACAGACATATCAGAAAAAACTGTGGAGCTGGAACAGACCATCGACACATGCAAGGGAAAAGAAGTTGAGGTGCAAGTACTGGCCACGTAGTCAGGACCAGGAAATTCGATCACAGAAACCCAAAAATGAAAGTTCTACGGCAAAATTGTGCGAGGAGCAGGGAGGGAACTGTGTTGGTGGTTAAGAAGAGACTAGATACGGGGGCTGATTTGGTAGTAATGCAAGAGGCGTTTCATGGACGAGGGAATGAATACCGATTCAGCCACCCGGGATACAAGTTCATTAGACGATGAAGGACAATGTCAGCAATCCTGATTCACACCCAGTGTGTAATTGACGAAGCAGGGGACCTGGGCGGCAAGGGAGATATGCAGGTTTTTGGCATCATTGATGAAAGTGGACAGAAAGTCAGGCTGGCGAACGTGTACGATCTGCTTCACCAGATAAACAACATCCGATCGGCTATGAGGCCAGTGGGGTCAGCAGATTGGGAAAAGATAATGGAACCAAGGAATGTTGTGTTGTGTGGAGATTGGAACACACACAGCAAAGAATGGAATGACCAACGCAATCAAAGGAGGTACACAACCTGCCAACAGAAGTCAAGATGGATATGCGAACTACAAGTTATGAATGACCATGAAGACAAATGCTATACCACGAGGGATGGCAGTAAAATAGGGTAAATAATTGATGTCACGCTAGTGAAAGGAGAAGTGGGTACTCATCTCATGGTTGAAACACTCACAGAGGACAACAATGCAACACTGTCTGACCACATATTGATACAGTTGTATTGGGGGAAAAATGCTGAGGAGGGCGGAACTAGCAACAGAATAATAGGATGGAATCTAGACGAGATGGAAGAGAAGGATTTGAAAGAAGCAAAATAAATATAGGGAAGGTTAATCGAAGGAAGAACAATCTTGTTGGAAGACAGCACAAAACAAGAGCTGGAAGAGAAAGCGGTGAAGATTAGGGAAGCCCTAATGAAAGTGCTCAATCAGAATGCGAAGAGGCTCAGAGTTTGTGCAAGATCAAAGCGATGGTGGAACCACACAATAAAAGACAAGAGGAGAATTTTGGGGTTCTGGAAAAGACAAAAACGAGCAGGAAGATCAAATGAAGCCAAAATAAAGGAGGCTAGAAAAGACCTTCGAAGAACAATAAAGACGCAACAGAGGGATATGTGTATTAGCTTTTGCAGCAGGTGGAGGATGAATAAGAAGGGCGGGTATTGAGGTACACAGGTCAGAATGGAGCAGAAACGGTCACGGCTTGGGTAAACAAGAGAGGAGAGATTGTCACCTCTTGAACAGAAAAGGCGCAGTTAATAAAACAGATAGAATTCTTGAAGCTGTGAGAAGGAGTTAAATACAAAGCAAAGGGAGATGGAGGTTTCACCTATTTGGAATAAGAAAGGGAAGAGATTCGGGTAGCAATCGTCAAGCAGAGTGTCAGGAAGGCAGCTGGACCTGACAGACTGAACTTTAAGGCCATCAGACTCCTATCGGAGTGGAACAAAGAGAGAATTACCGCTCTGGTTCAAACAGTGATATGACATGGACATCATCCGAAGGAAAGCATGTCGGCAACATGACTGGCGATGCCTAAACCAGGAAAATCCAGTTACCATTGCACCAAGGCTTATAGGGTCATCGCACATCGGAACTGTTGGGGAAGGGTGGTCGAAAAGGTAGTAGCAACAACAATTGCGGATGAGTGCGAAAGGAAACAACAACTCCATGATGGCCAGTATGAAGCCAGGCAGAAGAAATCAGCAATCGAGGCAGTAGGAAGAATGGTATGAATAGCAGAGAAGGCATGGAGAAAGAAGAGGATTCCAGTAGTATTGATGATGGATGTGGCAGGAGCTGTCCCAACATTGCCAGGGGAAACTGTATCAAGAGATTGGAAGCCATGGGATTCGAAGCCAATATGTATCAGTGGGTGGAGAGTTTCCTGTCAGACAGAAGAGTAGCCATGTGAATAGACGACAGAGAGGGATAGGTTATGGAGGTCGCCATGGGGGTTCCCGAAGGATCACCGGTCTCACCTGTCCTGTTCATCATATGCACTTCAAAACTGTTCGAAAAAATTGAAAGAAGTATTGAAGGCACACTGGCTCTGTCGTCCGTTGACAAGGTGGCCTGGGTGGTGGAGGGAACCGATATCACCCATTGTGTACGGAGGATTCAATGGTGCTCAAGCCAAGCAAGATGATGGGCAGAAGAGAATGCAGTTGAGTTCAACATCAGCAAGACAGAGGCGATACTGTTCTCCAAGAAACAAAATTATGAGAAATGCAATGTCAAACTAAAAGTTAGGTTTGGAGAAAACATAATCACGTTCGACGAAAAACCGACCAGTTGGATCGGAGTACAGCTTGACTGCAAGCTCAGGTTCCAACACAATCATGAGGTCGTTATGGCAAAAGCAAGCAGGGTGCAAGGCTGGGTCAACAGCATAACTGGAATGTACGGGCTGAACCGAGCAAACGCCAGAAAAATCCAAACGGCTGCAATTCACTCAATCGCCCTGTATGAGTCAGAGCAATGGTGGGACAATCAAACAGGGAGGGAACAGGACCAGCAGGAACTGGTTAACGAATCAGGAGGACGCAGAACAGGAATTTTCCGAACCACACCAGTTGTCCCCCTCATTGAGGAACCGGGGGTCAGACCGGTGGTGTCTCTGTTCCACAACAGACGGAAAAGATTCGCCAAATGTTTAATCGAAATGCCAGATGGTCATAGGGGAGCACATATTATGGCACGGGAGAGTGGATTGGCAAAAAGATTAACAAAATGCATTGGTATTAAAGGAAAGGTGGAACGAAACACCCTTCCCGAATGTGACACCAGGAGCGTCGGCCCAGGTTCACCGGTCAAAGTAGTAGCCGTACTTGGTTTGGGACATGCTTCGATTGCGGTGGTCTATCAGCTTCGCTTAAAATGTGGAAATAAATACAAGATTCACAACGAAAAGAATGGCTTTCCAAATGAGATTATTGCTAGGGCTCGTTCGCCTCCCAGAGAAAGTGATTGATGATCTGATGCCTTTCTACCCTCGAAGAAACCGAAGGTCTTTATACCTTTGTTCTCGCACTTAACTACTATTTACACTGTTTATCTGCACTTAACTACTATTTACACTGTTTACTCTAGAACTCCCGTACCTGAACTACTTTCGAACCACTGCAACTACTTTTGCAACTACCGCCGGTCATTCAAGCCAATGCCCTTCACATCACAGCTGCTGCAGAACTCTCGCGCCCGGGCCCACTCTATCTTTACCGTTGATAGATTATACTCCAACCTCTGGTATCCTTTATGACATTAACTCCGCAGTTCTGATCTTCCAGACCGGTAGTATCCTTTCGATCCAATTAACCTCCACAGGAATAGGCTGCGTTCGACAAAGAGTAGCTTCATTGTTTGGTGTCGTGCATGCTTTCAGCTTTCGTTGGGTAGAGAGTAGCTTTCACTAGCAATGGGTGTGTAAAGATTAGCTTTCTCTAGCTTCGTTGTTCGGAGCGGTGTGTTCTCTAGCATTGGTTGCGTTGAGAGTTTCGGAGCGATTTATCCTCTAGCATTCTCTGGGTAGAGAGATTCGGTGCGACAGGCCAGAGGGGTGTATTCTCTAGATTGGTTCATTAGAGGAAACTTCGCTGGTCAAGCAGCGTTGCTGGTCAAGAAGCGTCTCAGATGGAGAGGCAACGCGGTTCGAGAACATCACTGTTCCGTATGCTTCGCAGTTTGAGAACTTCGCAGTTCAATATGCTTCGCCATACAAGATGCTTCGCTCTGGCTTCCGAGACTAGTGACAGCCGATGCCGTTGCAAGTCATCGTATGTGTCCCCGCACCGAGGGTAATATGTTAGATATAACACGGAATACAAGATAATGGCAGAAGCATAAGTACTCATATCCGAAAGAAAACAAGTCTTGCAGGAAGCACAGGTTGGTAGTGATGGGCTTGCCTATTGGACGGATGGATCAAGGTTGGAAGATGGAAGAGTAGGATGCACAGTGGTTAGGAAGGAAGAAGAAGTAGGCCAATAGGCAATTGAAAGATTCCACCTCGGAAAAGAGAAAGAAGTGTTCGACACAGTATGCTACGCCATTTCGGAATCAATAAGGATGGCAGCAGTCAGGATAAATAATGAGGAACTCGACAAGGTTAACGTAGGTTACCCTGCCATGCAACACGACTGGGCGATACAACACCCAGACGACACACCATTTTCTGAGTAAAAGCCGGGCAGCAACCACAACCACAACCTCCACCCACAACCACAATGTCTAGGGTCAAAGCAAGGAAGGTATAGACAAAGGACAATACTATGCAGAAGGGTATAAGGGACTACAGGGGTGGCAAATTTCAAAAGATCAGAAAAGCGGCAAAATATTACAAGGTGAACTTCATCACCCTTTCCTGAAGTCTAAGAGGCACAAGGCCAGCCCATAATGGACATCCTGAGTGTGCTCTCATCACGCCTGTGCAGGAGGAGGCAATTGTTCAGCTGTGTCTGCAGTTCGACAGCTGGGACTGACCTCTAACACTTGCTTATGTTTCAGATCTTGCCTGGGATATGCAGGACCCAGAAAAGCTAAGACAGCCGCGCAAGAATTGGCTTTCATGATTGCTGAACCACCATCCTATCCTTGCATGCAAGATTGCTAGCTGCATTGACTGGTAGATGGCCCAGACAGATGATCAGAAGGTGCTGGTGGAATTTTTGCAACTGGTAAATACCCCCCTCAAAAATGCGGCACCACCTTTATTAACTTTCTCTAAGATGAAGAGAGCTTTAGATGAGCATGGAATTGAAGTCCACAACATATGAAAGATTGATGAGAATGGGTTGCTGCTGGGAAAGCATTCGAGGCCCATATTATCCGTTCCAAAGTGTGGCGAAATCTTTGCCTGCCCTTCCACAGCAGCCACCTCCTCCAGCCCCTGGGTGTGGGCCTCTTTGCCACGCTGCAATGCCATTACAGTGCAGGACTTCATAAGCAGACTAGTCATGGACTCACATCCATTAAAAGAGGGGAGTTCTTCAAATAGGCTCCCTCCTCTCGCGATATTTGATACTGCATTGCTGTAGTCTAACAAATACCTCTAGGCTTCTGGTATTACCATGCAAGGTTATCTACAATGTATTCTCTATTCTTTGTGCTTTTGAGGCCTGTAGTATATCTCCTTTGAATGCTAGAACAGTTCTTGGGGAACCCATCACGATATATCACTCGGCCTACTCCGCTTCTCTCTTTGGCCCCCCAGCCATCCACCCCCAAGGCCTGCAGCCAGGCTAGCAGGCTTGGAATGGAGGCCCTTGGTCTCATAGACTCAAACTCTCCTCACTCCCAGCACATCAAGGGAAGCATGGAACAAATCTCAATGTTTGGAGAAAGGGTGTACGTTGAGCTTGATTTTGAGGTCTTCAAGCACCAACCACTTCGTTCCCATGTCATTGACAAGCCCAGGAAGGCTATATTGGATCGCCACATGCTTACTAGAGCGCATCTGATGGACAACCCAGATATAGTAAACTTGAGAAAACAGAAGGAGGTAAAAAAGTAGAAATCCAAAGGGAGCATAAAAGGCAAAAAAGCAGCCTCTTTCTTGCCCAGCATGGACAGTACTGGGGTGGAGGAGTGGAATGAGGATGTGGAAAAGGAAGATAACAATGATGAGATTGTTGAAAGTGAGTCTGAGAGTGGGGGGGACTCAGAGCTGGAAGATAAGATTGTTGTGAGGAGGGGGAGGTAGGAAAATTTCGAGGTTTTTTATGGTTTGCTCATGAGTTATGACTTTTCTTTTGGTTCAACAAATTTAGTTCCATCCCATATCATTCTAATGCATCTGTATATGGCTCCCAGTGTGTTTGACCATTTCGGGGTTTTTTTTGATGGTGCTAGAGAACGCAGGAAGTGGAAGCAGACGGGTGATGCATAGCCCAGTCATGTTGCCTGGCAGGGTAACCTACATTACAGTCTTCTCTGACTCCACCACAGCGCTGCAAAGAGTTCAACATATGAGACCGGACCCAGGATAGAGAATCGCCATGAAAACGATCGAACAGAACAACACATTTTGGTGAAAGGCATCCAAGCAGTATACAGATTGGTACTGTCCCACAAAGGGGTGGAAGGAAATGAGAAAGCATACGAAGAAGCGAAGGCTGCAGCCCCGGGGAAAGCACAGTTCATTGAGGCAATAGCAGAAAGATACAGAGGAATGTAACTTGCGAGAATTCAGAGGGAGGTTACAGAAGTAAAGTGGCCAGAAACAGGAACATGGTGGAAGGCAAAGTTCAAAAAGAAGGCAGATAACAGAATGAATAAGAAAGAGAAGATGCCAGTTGAATTGAGCCTACCGAAGAAGTCGATCACGTCAAGGTACCTGCAACTGATCCTGGGCCACACACTCACAGCAATGTACCTAGAGAAGATCAAGAAGAAAGAAAGCCAGGAGTGCTGGTGGGGTCAGCACAAGAGGCAGATGAGGGACCACTTGTTCAAGTGGTGCAAGAAATGGAAGAGACAGCAGGATGTCCTTTGGGAGAAGATGAAAGGGAAGTGCAAGTGGAAAGAGGGAAGGACGAAGGTGCCAATGTCTCAGGTGTTTGATACAGACGAAGCCGTCAAGCCTGTGTTAATGTTTCTAGTTGACTCAGACGTGGGAAGAGTAACGGGGTGAGGGAAGGTGATGGCAGTGCAGAGGCAGAGGAAGATGAGAGCAGCAGCGGAGATGAATACCGATGAGCGGTCAGCAGCGCAGAGGAGGGTGGAAGCAGGTCAACGCATTTCTTTTTGTCCAGCAGTAAATGGAGGGAAGGAGATCAGGATGTACGACTCGGAAGTGGCTCTTTTGTCGTGGAAGTGCTTAGGATTAGGTTAGATGCCATGGCCGCAAGCGGCGGAATGCAATATGATTACAAACAAACAAACAAACAAACTCCAAAAACCGCTCCAACACTCCTCCAGGGCGTTATCACGTCCGTAAGTACTAAACCATCAAAGAACAAAAGAACAAACAAAATAACTAGAAAACCATCACCTTCTTCCAAGCAAAAACTTCTCCAAATAAACCAAGCTGTACCTGCAGCTCCTCCCAAACAATCAACTGTACCATGCCGCTCCTCCGAAACAATCAACCACACCATGCTGCTCCTCCGAAACGAACATCCTCCCAAAATGCTTTCTTGTCGACCGAGAATCCACTCACTCCTTCCCTCCCATTCACTCCTCCTTCCCTGCCGAGTAAGAATGCACTCACTCACTCCTTCTCTGCCGAGTGAGAATCCACTCACTCCTTCACTACTCAGGCTGAGCGAGAATCCACTCACTCTTTGTCGACGTTTTTTGTATATCGATTCCTTAAACTCGTCCGTATATTGATTCCTTAAACCACGTCCGTCTATCGATTCCGCATCAATTCCTTGAACCTCGTTCGTCTATCAATTCCTTGAACCCTGTCCGTATATCGATTCCATAAACCTTGTCTGCCTCTGCCGTAGTTCCGCAAAACTCAACACCGCGTCCATCGTGGCCTGTTCTGTCGTCCTGTCCGAATCACATACCCAGCACTTTCCGTAAGCGCTCTCCATGGGGTTCTCGTTGTGCATCCCTTCATCCAGAATGGAATCCGCATCGCATACCCAGTTCTACATGGGCTTCGCGCTGTTCACCGCTCGCTTTCTCGTATCGCTCGCTCTCAAATTTCTCACTCTCTCGTATCGCTCGCTCTCTCCTATCGCTCACTCTGTAGCCTCAATCTCGTGCCGAACGCATCCGAACTCGTCCCAATGTCGCCTCATTTGCTCTCCCGAATCGCCGTGGTCGTGGTCCCGGACGCGTTCCGCAGGCGTCCGAGACACCGCTGTTTCGCTCCAATTTAGACGCAATCCGATCTCCGCTGGATTGTTGTCGCTAAATCGTGGTCGCGCAAGGGTTTATAACCTGTTGTACCGAACCTTCTCTCTTGACTGTCTTAATCTAAATCTAAATGACACGTACACAAGAACTGAAATGCAAGCGACTCTGCGCTCTAACCTAACCCAAAAACACGTGATGATGTACTCCAAAAACCGCATCAACATAAAACACGGAGAAAGAGTAACAAAATTGAATATCACATGTGTCATATATATAGCTCAGGATAGTAAAGCTTATAGGGTTTCAATAAGAATTAAATCCTCAGACTACATAGGAACTGAGTGGCAAGGCCTCTACGGGAATTCTACATACGCAATGACAGCCAAAGGGGTGATCTAGCCTAGAGGAACTGCTGAAGTGACGTATTACATGCACCGACCATAGATATCCATCTGGTTTGAGATATATTAATGTCTGTCTCCGTCTCGAACTTGAGCCACTAATTCATTAAATCGCCCACGTACATAGTCAGTGTTCTAAACCGGCCGGGCCGGGCCGGGTTTGATAGGTTGAGGCCCGGCCGCCGGGCTTTCGACAAAGCCTGGCCGGCCCGCCTTAGCGCGGGCTTTTTTGGTGAAAAAGCCGGGCCAGCCTGCGGGCTTTCGGGCCGGTTGAGAATCCATGACGGTACGAATTCACTTACTGAATACTAATAATAGTTGTTATTTTTTCGTTGGTCCTCCTCGAACTAGTGACAATAGTGGGAGGTAACAGCATCCAACATAGTGTTTCGCCCCTGATTTTCATGTTTCAGATATGCAGCCCGGCCCGGAGGCTTTCAAACTATAAGCCCGGCCGGCCCCCCTTAGCGCGGGCTTCCAAATTACCGGCCCGGCCTGGCCTTCCAAAGCCGGCCTGAAAGCCCGCGAGTCAGCCGGGCCCGTTTTGAACACTGTACATAGTTTCGGAATATATGGTCTAGACAAATATTTGGTTTTTATATTTAGAGAAGTGATCCATGAAGTTTCTTAAATCATTCAATTTTAGCTATGTAAGCTACCAAGCGGAATATTGGTCACTAATAATCAGGAACTCTGCTGTCGGCTCATATGGTCTGCCGTTCGATCTTGCCAAGTGTTATAGAGTATAAACACAGTTACCCCACAGTAAGTAAGACGAGAATCCGTAGGTTTCATCCGCATCATGCGGGACAAGACAGTTTACTTTCTGAATGTCCGATGCTGTACAGGCTGAGGTTGTGCTACTTTTCGCAGGTTAATACCCGATGGGGTTCGCCAGCTGTTCGCTCGCTGCTCCCGGATGACTAACTACATTGTCCAGCACCGATTACGGTTCTTCATGGTCATGGAGTTTAAACTCGACACGGAAAGCATTGCTTTCATCTTTTGTAACCTAATTAGAGGGAAGGAGGCTCGTGCCACGATTCGGGTTCGAATCTAAGGTCGTGAAGCACACGGTTGTAGGTAACACTAAACGGAAACGATTACCACCTTATCAAGAACGTGTATGCACCTGCGACGTGCACTCGAAGGTGGAAAACTTTGTTTACAGTTCTGACACTCCATCCATCACGCAACCTTAAAGTGTTTTCTCACAGTATGGAGCAAGCGGCTTCATAGTGTATTACTGACTTGGATTGCGGAAGAAGTCTGAGAGTAAAGAGCTCAAAGCAGTTACAAATACCGCACCTTGAAGAGAATGACCAGTGCCAGATCCTTCACAAGTCCTACAGCCTACGCCTCAGATTGCAGGCCTTTCTACACGTCTTTTCTCTACGCAGGTGTTCCCCATCTCTTCGCGTGAAACGACCCGGAGAGACCTCATTAAACAGGCCTAAGGATCTGTCGAGAATATAGCTTAACGTTTTTTTTGATCCTACAGTATGGGGAGCTCGAATAACTACATAAGCCTCACATGGGATTCAAGTGAGGCGATCATGTATTAATAGGTTAATGAGGTGCAGTTTCGATTTGCAGGCAGATATGAGGAAAACTGATCTGTTAGCAACACCGAAATGTAAGCCTGTCTGATTTGACAGCAAAACAAAGCCTGGAAAAGTTGGCAGAGTTGACAGACTTACAGCAGTGTGTAATGCTAGTACAGTGGTTAGGTTAATGGGTTTAACAACCTGACATCAACCTGTTGGTAGCAGAGGGTATTGCTGCGATAAGAAATTTTTTGGCTACAGTGTAGAGCTGCAGATATCACCAGCTTCCCACCTTTGGTGCAGCATATAGCACCAAATGTTGAGAGCAATCGAATTCACAGAGGGGTTGATTAACTATTGTACAAAAGTGATGGTCTAAAGAACTAACTACAGGAGAAATCTATGCTTTATATACTCAAGGAAAACCATGAAAATTCTGAGCCTCGGCTGAAGAACCATCCTCTACATATATTACAAATCCGGCAGTGGCTAGGCATGTGGCAAGTGACTAATCATGTATGAGTCTATATCGTGACTCAAACCATTAGCAATCACACTCCATTCTATTAGCTTCGCTGGTCATCTAGAAACTTATAGGCCTTTTGGGCACAATCTTGTGCCAACACCAAACAATGGGGTAGGAATGATGGGTTTGTCACATTTGGGATCTACTTTCCTAATTCCCACTGCTCCTAAACTTTTGATGCATGTGTATGTGGGTGCAAGGCATACAGCTGCTGTGTATGGTCAGTGTTCAAAACGGGCCGGGCCGGGCCGGGCCTGACATCTTGAAGCCCGGCCGGCCGCCCTGAGCGCGGGCTTTTCGGGCTTAAGCCTGGCCGGCCTGTGTTAAACTTATATGATTCTAGTTGTCTAATTGTCTATATACGTGGAGAATGACTTCTCTTATATATCATCCCAAGTACGGTGTCATGATGTCAGGCCGAGGCAGGCACGCCATCATGCCGAGGCATGGACGTCATGATGCCTTATGCCGCCACAGTGCCATCTGCATAACCATCAGAAGTAAACGCATGAACGCATGGCCGCATCGTCATGACTAGATGACATGAGCCAAGCAGTATATAGTAATACTCCCCCCTCTTGCTGCATTCCATGCAGTAAGAACAAAAACAAAAATACATGTGCGTGCAAGTGAATCTCATAGTAGCCTCCTTGAAACCCTGCAAATTTGTTCAGGGAAAGAGTACTACCGTAGCCTGAGGATGGCCATCCATAAATCAAAGAAATCCATCGCTTCCAACCTTAAATCGACCTCCTTCATTGGCTTGATCATAAATCCACTATAATCGTGGATTCATCGACTACCATAATCCCATTGCATTAGTGAACTTCTGGTGTTTCTCTTTGGCAAGAGCTTTGGTGAAGATGTCTGCTACGTTATCGTCTGTATGTACATAGGAGTAGTTGACTATTTGGCGTTTGTGCAGATGTCGACTATTGTGATAATGAATGTCAATGTGCTTAGTGCGAGCCTTGATGATTCCCAGGGTGATGAGAGCGAGAGCTCCCTGATTGTCGCAGTTGATTGGCAGCGGTGATTCTTTCTGAGAACCGTGAATATCTTTTTGCCATTGGAGTAACCATTGCGCCTCTCTGGAGGCCACCGAGCAGGCGATAAATTCGGCTTCAAGAGTTGACATGGCAATAAGGCTTTGCTTTCGAGACTGCCACAAGACAGCTCCATTGCTTGCGAGAAATACATGGCCTCCCTGAGATTTGGGGTCTGCGGTGTCATTGGCCCAATCTGTCACGGTTGTGTCGAGTGAGGATCGAAGAAGGAATAAGGATCGATGAAGGGGAAAGGGTATACGAAGAAAAACAGGTTTCGATAGAAGGAATCAGGTTGTGTTGGAAGGAATCAGGTTTTGTTGGAAGGAATCAGGTTTCGTTGGTTGCGTTGTAAATATGGCATGATGGTTATGGCGTAGGCCGCGGGTTGAAAGGGTTGCATACATAGTTGGGTGGAGTTAGGATGTATTTTGGAACGAGTGAGCAAAGGTGACGACGGTCGCGTTAACTGTATATAAGTATGCTCGGTTTGCGGAGGATAGGTTTGTTCTTCACTCGTTCTCTAGTCTACAAAACAATCAATAGCTTTGGCACCAACCTCTGTTTACTTCTGTGATTCCGGATTTCGAGTCTCTTGCTTGCTACGCAGTACCCGCGATCACTGCACCACCACACAATACCTCTGCCTTAGTTTGGTTTTTATAACCCCTAGAACTCCGAGCCTTGAACCCTTGACAGAAGAACGAGTCTATCATCGATTCAACTGGTTATATTTTAGTATATGTGCCACTACTCTCATCGAAGCGGTTGTTACTTTTGCCACAGACCCTGCAACTCCCTTCGCTCCGTGTTTAAATCAGTTGGAAACTTCGGAAATAAACTCACAGTACACAGCTTTTGGAGAGACTCCTGCGTTGTGTGCCTGTGGAAACATCGATGAGAAGGATCCACGCTGTTATACATGCCAGCATACGACAACAACAAACCCCAACACTCCCGAATCGATTTCCTCAACCTAGCTGGTCGAACCCTCAACCTCTTCGAATAAGAACCTCTGAACGCCTTTGATAGCATCGACGCTATCCTCAACAAACCCGAGGAACCCTTGGAAGCATATTTCAGGAACGAACCACAAGCGATATCTCCTTGGAATAGCTACTGGACAGAAGCAGCAAGAAACGGAGGAGGCCTCCAAATCGACGACGCAGTGTTCAAAAACTTCTCGACCAAGTACTACGGTCTTCACGTCGATTGCCAAAACGAAGAACCGTGCTACTGCGAACATAACTGCAGAGGAACACATACAACAATCGGTAGAGCAGCAAAAGCTCAATCAACAATATCAGAATCTACGATGAAGGCAACACAGAAGATCACAGAAAGCCAAATCTCGTGGGCAGATTACAACGAACGAAAGGCGAACAAGGGAAATGGAGTTGACCGCGAATTACACCCGGCTCCTCTACCAACCCCGCTGATGATTGTGACAACACCCAGCAAACACGAGGTGTTCTTCTGGTAAATGGTCAATCCATTTTTAGAAGCAGAAATCGAAGCAGCAGTCCAACAAATCCAAGACAATATAGACGAAGTCAGAGACTGTTTAACAGAATCCCGCCTCCTCACGGCCGCCTCTCTACATCATCAGAAAGATGTCTGGAGAAGCCTCACGATCGACTCGCGATGTCACGTTGACCGGAGCCTTACAGATGGAGCTGGAAATCGTGGCAACAAAAGATACAGAAACCATGAGCGAAGTACAGCTCAGGGAGCACATCGGGGACATCAACAAAGGGCTGAAAGCAATAAGCCTACTACCAACGACCAACAGATTGAACAAATTGCTCAAGGAACAGCAATCTGTGAAGAATGCGGAAGTACCAATATCGGAATTGTTGGCAGAAGGAGAAAAAGTCGTGCAGGACAGCGCCAAACTGAAGCAGGAGTTACTGCTTACTCAACAAGCAGCAGCAGCAACAGAAACACCGCAAACATGCAGTCATGGGGACCTGGTTGAAGAAATCCGGATCTTAAAACAAGCATTGGAGGAAGCAAATCCAAACCTGGCGGAGTTGAAACAAGATCTGGAAGATGCTCAAGCTCAAATGGAGAAGTTTAGGGATCTGGCGGAGGAAAATCGACAACAGGTAACCAGGGTCCTGAAGTTAACGGAAGGAAGAAGGGAAGACACAGGAAACAGGACGGACAGGGAGGAGCGAGAGGAAAAGGTGAACAACATCACCAGCTTCTCAGGAGAAGATAGGAAGGAACTTCGAGGGTGGAAGGTGCAGCTGGCGTTAAAGATAGCTGGAAAACCCAAGGCATTCAACAACGAACAGAAGAAGCTGAGGTATGCAGTTGGATGTCTGAAAGGAGTGGCTCTGGCACAGTTAATGCCACACTGTGACGAAATCTTAGGGGAAGTCAAACTCAATACCCTGAAAGACCTAGTTGACCTGCTGGATGTAGCATTCGGAGACCAAGACAGAGCAGCAACAGCAAAGAGAGAACTCGAGAAACTCAGGCAAAGAGACCGCGAATTCTCCCAGTACTACGCGGAATTCCAAAGATACGTAGTAGACACCAAATGGAACGAAGATGCACAATTGGACGCATTACGGAAATGGCTGTCGAACGAACTCAAAGATTCCATACAGCATATCGAGGAGCCAGAAAGCATGATCGAATTTGTTAAGATGGTGTCGAAAAGAGATTCACAGCTGAGGAGAAGAGCCGCGGAAAAGAAATCCGGAAAGTGGGAAGGATATAAAAGGTCCGATACAACGACCAACACCACATCTGCCCCAGACGCAGCACCTGCAGGATCAGTCGCAGGTTATCACGGCCCCGCTCCAATGGACCTCTCAGCAGTCAAGGGAAAGAAGATTACACCTGAGGAAAGGAGGAGACGAAGGGAAGGGGGACTATGTATGTACTGTGGGGATAGCAGGCATTTTGCAGCATCATGCCCAAGGAAGTTGAAAGCGGCATCAGGACAAACGGAGGTATCACCTTTCAAAAAGGCAGCAAATGAGGGGGATGCAGATTCGACAACAGGAAAGGGAAAAGAAGTGGAATTGGGAAAAGTTTAGTCCAGTGCAATAAGGATGGCAATTGCGCTGGAAACGAATCTCCTTTGTCAGTTGATGCTAGTGTTGGTATTTCGCAGTTTTCTATATCAAGCGCAGAAATAAAAGAGTCTTCTATGGAAAGCAAACATCTCGTTGTGAAATGCTCGCTGAAAATAGAAGACAAAATCATTGATACCCACACTTTGATAGACTGCGGAGCTACTGGAATAGCATTTATTGACAAAGATTTCGTCCGCCATCATCAGTTATTGGAACAAGAATTAACAGAGTCAAGAGAATTAGAAGTTATAGATGGAAGGCAGATTGAGTCAGGAACCATCACCACTATGGCTAAGTTGAATATAGGAATACGCGGACATCAGGAGCAGTTACCAGCATTCGTTACGAAACTCGGACACTATCCAATCGTACTTGGACTACCATGGCTACAACTCCACGATGTTACAGTCAAATTCAAAAAGAAAAGAATAGGGTTCGAAAGCGATTACTGCCAGAAGCACTGTCAACATCATTCGAGCGTATGGGTATGGGGAAATCATATGGAAACAACGGAATCTGATGGATCAAAACTGGATATATACGCCATAGCAGCAGCTCCATTTATGAGACGGAATAAAAAGGAGAAACTCAAGGTGTACGCGGTAACCTTATACGAAATCAACAAGGCCCTAGAAGTCAAGGACCTTCAAGAAAAACCGCTAGAACAGTTAATTCCCAAGGAATATCATGAGTTTCTCCCCCTCTTTGATAAAGGAATCGCTGAAAGGCTACCACCACATAGACCGTACGATCATAAAATTACACTCCAAGACGGATTCACACCACCCTTTAGACCAATATACAGCCTGTGAAGAGAAGAACTTCAGGTCCTGAAAGAATGGATTGAAAAGAATTTGTCAAAGGGATTCATCAGATCGTCATCATCACCATGCGGAGCACCGGTGTTGTTCGCACCCAAACCGAATGGAGGCCTACGACTATGCGTGGACTATCGAGGACTCAACGAAGGAACCATAAAAAATCGATATCCATTACCATTAATCCAGGAAACTTTGTTGAGAATGTCAAAAGCCAAGTGGTACACCAAACTGGATGTCCGAGATGCCTACAACATGATCCGAATAGCAGAAGGAGACGAATGGAAAACGGCGTTTAGGACCCGTTATGGCCTGTTTGAATCCCTCGTTATGCCCTTCGGACTCACCAATGCACCAGCCAGTTTTCAGGAATTCATCAACGATACTCTTCGCCCCTTTTTGGACATTTTTTGTACCGCATTCCTGGACGACATCCTCATCTACAGTGACAGTTTAAAGGAACATAAGGAACACGTCAGAGCAATAATGACGACGCTTAAGGAGGCCGGTCTGTATCTGATAGCGGAAAAACGCGAGTTTCATCAACAGGAGGTGAAGTATCTGGGATTGATAGTTGGGGTAAACGGGATTAGAATGGATCCAGAAAAAGTAACAGCGGTGAAGGAGTGGGATGCACCTGGCAAGCTCAAGGAAGTTCAAGCGTTTTTAGGATTCGCCAATTTTCATCGAAGATTTATCAGGAACTACAGCAGGGTGGTCCAACCATTGACAAAGCTAAGGAAAAAGCTGGTATCATTTCACTGGGGTCCGGATCAGAAAATGAGCTTTTGCGGAGCTAAAAGAGGCATTTACAACAGCACCAGTTCTAGCACACTTCAACTACGAGAAAGAAATCGTTTTGGAAACTGATGCCTCGAGCTATGTGTCTGCAGGAGTACTATCCCAGTACGATGAACAAGGAATCCTTCATCTGGTAGTGTTCTTTTCGAAGAAACATACACCAGCAGAAGAGAATTACGAGATTTACGATCAAGAGCTGGGAGCCATAGTTGAAAGTCTGGAACAATGGAGACCAGAGTGCGAAGGGTCAATACATCCTACTAAAATTCTGACGGACCACAAGAATCTCGAGTACTTCATGACGTCAAAGCTACTCAATAGAACACAAACCAGATGGTCCGAATTCCTGTCAAGATTCAAGTTCAAGATTATATACCGCCCAGGAAAGCAAGGTGAAAAGCCCGATGCACTCACCAGAATGCCAGGAGACATTCCTCCAAAGGGGGGGGCAGAAAAAACCCAACGAATCGTGCTCAAAACGGAGAATCTCAATAAACGAATACAACAAGGTCTGGTGATAGCATTCGCAGAAGTGGTAAATCAGGACGAAACCCACCCAAAGGAATTGTGGAACTGGATTCAAAATGTATGCAAGGACTGTCCATTCGATAGCAGCGAAGAACTGTGTCTCAACGCAACGGACGTCAAAAAAGATTGGGACAAGCTACAACTGATACAGGACCATCATGATACACCGGCAGCAGGACATCCAGGACGAGCAAAAACCCTCGAACTCCTCAAAAGAAATAATCAATGGCCAATTATGAGGAAGGATGTAGACAGGTACGTACGAAACTGCCACGTATGTCAACGCAGCAAAGCAACTCACCCGAAGATCCACGGATGGCTCGAACCACTGGAAATACCGCAACAACCATGGAAGGATCTGAGTATGGATTTCATGGTGGGACTACCGGAAAGCGAGGGGTACAACGCCATATTGGTAGTGGTTGTCAGGTTGTCAAAAATGAAACATAGAGTGCCATGTCGGGACGATACAGACGGCAAGAAGCTGGGCGAGACGTTCATACGAGAGGTGTTCAAGTTACATGGTTTACCGGATACCATAGTATCAGACAGAGGACCCCAATTCGCGTCAGAATTCTGGAGACACGTTTGTGAAAGACTTGGGATTGAACGAAGGCTGTCAACCGCGTTTCACCCACAGACAGATGGACAAATGGAACGAATGAACGCCATTATGGAACAGTATCTCAGGGCCTTGGTCAATTATCAACAGAACGACTGGACACAGTGGCTACCAATGGCAGAGTTTACGTCGAACCATCACGCCTCGGAAACAACAGGATGGTCACCGTTCTTCGGTAATTACGGATTGCACCCAAGAATGACCTTTAGCCAAATCCGATTCAGAATGGGAACGATATCAGGGAAGTAAACGCAAATACCCTCTCCCAGAGAATGAACGATATCTTTCAACAAATGAAGGCTGAAATGACTCGATCACAAGATATTCAAGCGGAACAAGCAGACAAGCATCGACGACAGGGAGTGCAGATGGAGGTTGGGGATCGAGTGTGGATGGACGCCAGGAATATCACAACACAACGACCCAGCAAGAAGCTTGACTGGAAACGCCTGGGACCATACGATATTACGGAAGTTATCAGTCCGTGGGCTTATCGATTTCAATTACCAAAGGACCTCCACATTCATGCAGTACAACCAATCTCCCGCCTAACCAAAGTATCGGAAGATCCCTTGCCAGGACAAATCGAATCGGCACCACCTGCAGTTATCGTGGACAGAGAAGAAGAATACGAAGTGGAACGTATCGACAACTCGAGGATGTTTCGACGACAATTGCAGAATTTGGTCAAGTGGAAAGGCTATAATGAACAAAGCTGGGAACCGGCTGTTAACGTGGATGGGCTTCAAGCAATCGATGTTTTTCATGCGGAACAACCTAGCAAGCCCGGATCAACAACTTCGTAGGAACTTAGCATGTGGGAGGGGGAGCTACTGTCACGGTTGTGTCGAGTGAGGATCGAAGAAGGAATAAGGATCGATGAAGGGGAAAGGGAATACGAAGGAAAACAGGTTTCGATAGAAGGAATCAGGTTGTGTTGGAAGGAATCAGGTTTTGTTGGAAGGAATCAGGTTTTGTTGGAAGGAATCAGGTTTCGTTGGTTGCGTTGTAAATATGGCATGATGGTTATGGCGTAGGCCGCGGGTTGAAAGGGTTGCATACATAGTTGGGTGGAGTTAGGATGTATTTTGGAACGAGTGAGCAAAGGTGACGACGGTCGCATTAACTGTATATAAGGATGCTGGGTTGGCGGAGGATAGGTTTGTTCTTCACTCGTTCTCTAGTCTACAAAACAATCAATAGCTTTGGCACCAACCTCTGTTCACTTCTGTGATTCCGGATTTCGAGTCTCTTGCTTGCTACGCAGTACCCGCGATCACTGCACCACCACACAATACTTCTGCCTTAGTTTGGTTTTTATAACCCCTAGAACTCCGAGCCTTGAACCCTTGACACAATCGGAATCCGAGTACCCTACGAGACCATTGCCGATGTCGTTGCTGTTGCCATTGAAATGTAGTTGCAAATTGGCTGTAGATTTGAGATACTGAAGAACTCTCTTCGCAGCAGTCATATGGCTTGTGAATGGTCGCGAATTGTAACGGGAGAGAGCAGCGACTGCATACGAGATATCTGGCCGAGTTGCAAGTACTGCGTACATTAGTGATCTCATGACTGCTTCATCGTCTCCGATATCCTCTAGTTTCTCTTCCCCTGGGTCCTCGGCCAAGTCCAACTTTACATTGGGGTCAATGGGCGTTGATACACCGTGAGTATGCTCCATGTCGAATCGTCTGAGAATCGTGGTGATATAGGCCTTCTGACCAAGACCACTCTCTGTACCATTTTTATCGCGGTGAATCTCAATGCCGAGGAATTGGTGTGCAGGGCCAATATTTGGGATCGTATATTTCTCCAAGAGTATCGCCTTGACCTCAATCGCAGCTTTGGCGGCGGTCTCCGGATATGACATGGAGATATCGTCAACATACAGAAGTATCAGAATGCCGTCACTGCGAAGATAGAGGTTATGATCAGCAAGGGATTGAGTGAACCCAAGAGAGAGTAGAAAGGCGTTGATATCGTCGTGCCATAACCGTGGAGCTTGTTTAAGACCACAGAGAGCTTTTCTGAGTCTAACGATGATCTTTGGTGCGTTGAGGCCTTCTGGCCATCCTTCTGGCAATGTCATATAGATGTCGTCATCGTCGATTTCCGGGTTTAGGAAAGCTGTAACTATGTCCAAGTGGTCCATATTCCACCCATATTTCCCGATGAGAGAGATGAGATACCAAAACGTTGTTAGTTTCCCAACAGGAGCATAAGTCTCACTGAAATCCGTCTGCTCGAATCCCTTTATTACTAGCCGTGCTTTATACCGTGTGGACCCATCAGGGTTGTGTTTAGTCTTGAAAACCCACTTAGAGCCAATTGGCTTAACTTGTAGTTGCCTTGCTTCTCGAGAATTGAGAGTGGTGAAGGTGCTATTGAACAGAATCGATGTGCTTTCTTCCTCCATGGCTCATTTCCAGTGATCTCGTTGAGGACATCCCATAGCTTCCGCGTATGTGAATGGGTCTTCTATGAATGCCGTTAATGCTTCCGTGGAGGATTTACCTTGACTTCTCGTAACGCGATTCGTTATCGGCAGAGCTGGATCTGGAGGAGCTGACGGTATTTGGCTTGATTCCTCGATTGCTGCCAAACGCCGGGTAGTCTGATCCTTTCTGCGAAGCCGCCGACTGAGGGCGATATTATCTGCGCCTGCTGCCGAACACTGGGCAGTCTGATCATCTCGGCGGAGGCGCCGGCTGTTGGCAATTTTTTCTGCTTCTGCAGCCGAACGCTGCGCAGTCAGATCCTCTCGGCGGAGGCGCCGGCTGTGGGCGATGTTTTCTGCTTCCTCGTCAGGAGCTTCATGCATGAGAGATATGAATCTCTTACCTAACTGCGTAGGTTGACTATCGTGTTCTCGGAGAGTCTCATCTCCGGTATCTATTTCCTCGATATATTCCTCATCTTCTGGTAGTCCAAATATATCGATATCCATATCATTGCTTCCATGCTGACATGACATGTGTGTATTGCTCTCTTCGTCGAAGACGACTTCTGATTGGTCTTTCACCTTCTGGAATTCTGGGTCCCATATTCTCCAGAATGTCGTTGAGTCATGTGCGTAGCCTACCATCATGCAGGGCTTTGACCTCGGGCAGAATTTGCCTCAGCGGTGTACTTCGGGAATGAGTCTGCTGGCGTAACATCCGAATCGACGCAGGTTGTGGAGAGGAGCTTGATACGATATCTTGTTGCCAGCAGCATCGTGCATAGGTTTTCCAAATCCATGTAGCATCTCATATGGTGTTTCATATGGTGCTTGGTAACCGTCCTGATCATCTCATTTGGATAGGCCTTCATTTGGAGATCTTTGGTGAAGATGGACCGCGGTATTAACTGCTTCTCCCCAGAACTGAATGGGTGCCTGGGAGTCAATCATCATTGTCCGGGCGTTCTCTGTGATTGTCCGGATCCTTCGTTCTGCAACACCATTCTTATGGTGAGCATATGGAGGGCATGGCTCATATGCAGTACCGCGGGCTGCAAGGACATATCGGAAGGTTTTATTGTCGTACTCTCCGCGTCCATTATCGCACCGGAATCGTTTGATTTGATAGCCTTGGCCCATATCATCAATTCGGGCCTGGAATGACTGAAAGGCGGAGGTGCAGGGCTCGGCTTCTTAATTTGGAGTAGTCATACAGATGTGTACCGCGTGTAGTCGTCGATGAAAAGTATATAGTACCGATTGTCTCCAAAGGTCCGTGTAGAGGAGGGACCTCATACATCCGAGTGTACGAGTTCAAAAGGCTTGGTAGTACGTTTGACTGGCACTCTGATGAACTTCTGTTTGTGCTTCGCCTGGATGCACACTGTACACATGGAATCATCATGCGTATATCCGCTAATCAGAGACTTCATGGCGGTAGGGTTCATAAGAGCTAGCCGTCGGTGCCATAGTCTTGACTCTGAGATTGTGAGAGACTTTCGAGTGGACTTTGTTATGGTTGCCGTAGTTATAGTTGCCGTAGGTGCATTCAAAGACTCGATCATTGGCTCGATTGTAGGCTCTGCGATTAATACTTTTGGAAGTGAGCTTTCTCTCTTTCTTTTTCTTCCTTTCTCGATAGTCGATGATAGGAGTGTGGTTGCAGGGACTATGATATTATTATTATAAGGAGGTCTCTGAGATCATGCAATGTCCGCACGAAGCATTCTGATTGGTCAACTGGTGGTACATCCCACCAAAGATCATCATGATTGGTTGACTTGATGCCCCCCGTGCTCCAGAAAATGCGAAATCCAAACATTCCCGCTCAATTAAGTCTCTGAGTTTCACTCTGATCACAAAGTAAATTATACATTCAATATGTGTGAGTTGTCACTCTTTTGCCTCCCAGTCTCTGATTTGCAATCCGATCAATATTTGTTGAGTCGCTGTGGAAAAGCGGCCAATTTGGCCTGATTTTTGCCATTTTACAATGGTGGCAAAGCTGCCCCAACAATTTGCTAGCAAAGATTCAAACCTGCTTGATCACCTTCAGCCAGCCGAGAGCCAGACCGGCTCCATCGCGTCCCGCTAGCAGAGATCCAGACCAGCTTGATCATCTCAAGCCAGCCACGAGCCAGCTCAGCTCGATCGCGTCCAGCCAGCCGAAAGCCAGCCGAGCTCGATCTTCTCCAGCCAATCGAGGGCCAGCTTGACTCGATCGCGTCCAGCCAGCCGAGAGCCAGACTAGCTCGATCCAGTGGAGAGCCAGCCCGGCTCAATCGCATCCAGCCATTGGAGAGCCAGCCCATATCAATCGCTTCCAGCCAGCCAACAGCCAGCCCGGCCAAGAGCCAGCCCTTCTTGATCACATCTAAGCAACTGAGATCATACGTTCTGTTCAATCGTCGAATCATTTCACTCACCTCAGCTCGCCAAGATATGGATGAAGTCACTTCTAAGAAGTCACCATCGTACGTTCTATTCAATCGTCGAATCATTTGACTCACCACAGCTAACCAATACATCGATGACATCGCGCTTACGGAGTCACCATCGTACGTTCTGTTCAATTGTCGAATCATTTCACAGGCCGCTGCTAGCCAAGACATGAATGACGTCGCTCCTACGGCGTTACCATGGTATGTTCTGTTCAATCGTCGAATCATTCCACAGTGCGTCTTCATTGAAATGTTTTGTGACATTTCCGATGATGCTTCCGCACTGCATAACCTCCCTGTCGGCATTGTTTGTCATCTCTGTCGTTTTGCCGTTATTTCGCGATTCTTCAGTTATGAAGCGTGGCATTACTCTTGTTACGATTTCATATTTCGATTTCCGTACTCGACACCTTCTTTCATTGGTTCAATGCTCATCTCCAGTGCCCAGCCAGTCTGTCTCGATCATCTCCAGACAGCGGCCAGCCACAACACATGCTGCCAGCCTCCAGCCAGCCCCCAGAGAGCCGGTCTCGATCATCTCCATCCATATCGTGTCCAGCCAACCGATAGCTAGCCCGCCTGGATAGCTTCCAGCCAGCCTCCAGCCAGCGCTTCGAGATGGTGTCCAGCATGCCGACAGCCAGCCTATTCAGATTGCGTCCAGCCAACTCCTACCCAACCTGGCTCAATTACCACCAGCCAGCTTCGTTCAATCACCACCAGCCAGCTTTGCTCGATCAACAGCCGCATGCTGCTACCCAGATTCGCTCAATCACCACCAGTAATCTTTGCTCAATCACCAGTTGCCAGCGCCTACCCTGTTTTGCTCAATCACTACCAGCCAGCTTCGCTCAATCAACAGCCGCCAGCTCCTACCCAGCTTCACTTGATCACCACTTGCTCTCTTTGCTCAATCAACAGCCGCCAGCTCTTACCTAGCTTTGCTCAATCAGCACCAGCGAAACCACCCTCCCCTGCCTAACTTCGCTCGATCACCACCAGCGAAACCACCATCCCCTGCCTAACTTCGCTCGATCACCACCACCCAGCTTCCCTCAATCAGAACCACCATCTCCTGGCCAGCTTCGCTCAATCACCACCATCTTATTCGATCAACAACCGCCAACATCTCTCAATCACCATTATTCTCTCTTGATCACCAACCGCCAGTTTCCTACCCAGCTTCACTCGCTCACCACCAGCCAGCATCCATTGATCAAAAGCCACCATCTCCTACCAAACTTCGCTTAATCACCACCATCTTCACTCGCCAGCTCCTACCGACTTTTGCTCGATCACCACCAGCTCTCTTTGCTTCATCTACAGCCGCCAACTGCTACCAGCTTCGCTCGATCACCACTTGCTATCTTTGTTCAATCAACAGCCTCCAGCTTCTACCTAGCTTTGTTCAATCACCATCAGCCAGCTTTGCTCAATCAATAGCCACCATCTCCTACCCAGTTTCACTCAATCACCACCAGCCGGCTTCGCTCAATCACCATCCACCAGCTCCTACCCAGCTTCTCTCGATCACCACTAGCTATCTTTGTTCAATCAACAGCCGCCAGCTCCTACCTAGCTTCGCTCAATCACCACCAGCCAGCTTCGCTCAATCAGCAGCCGCCAGCTTCGCATGATCACCACCATCCATTATTGCTCGATCAACAGTTGCCAGCAGTGCAACCAGTTTCTACCCAGTTGCGTTCAATCGCCACCAGCCAGCTTCATTCAATCAATAGCTGACAGCTCCTACACTGCTTTGCTCTATGATAACTGCCAGTTCCTACTCTGCTTCGCTCGGTCACAACCAGCCATCTTCGTTTGATCAACAACCTCCAGCGTCTGCATAGCTTTGTTCGATTATCCCGAGAGCCAGCCCAGCTCGATCATGTCCAGCCAGCCATGAGCCAGCCCTGCGTCATCACGTCCGGCCAGCTGAGAGCCAATTGTGGCTCGATCGTGTGCAGCCAGTCGAAAGCCAGCCGAGCTCGACCATCTCCAGCCAGCCTGCATCCAACGCGCAACCCCCGGCTCAAAGTGAATGTCCAGGTGCACCTGATCGAAATACTAATGCTTCAGTCCAGGTCGCCTCAATCGCCCGAGAGATATGTCCAGGTCGATCATCTCCAGTCAGCCGAGAACCAGCCCGTATCGATCGCGTTCAGCCAACCGAGATGATTATCTCCAGCCAGCCAAGTGCCATCTCGGCTCGATCGTGTCCAGCCAGCTAAGAGCCAGACCAGCTCGATCATCTCCAGCTGGCCGAGAGACAGCCCGGCTCTATCGCATGCAAGCAACCGTGAAGCAGCCATTGATGCAACACCAAGAGCATCCAAAATCTACCATGCTTTTTGTATATAGATAGCAATAAATTTTTGAATCAAAGCTGTGACCGTGAATTAAGGCTGTGACCGTACAGTGAGCTGTGTCTCGAAGCAAATGCTGCGTCTGTAGGCACCACAGTATGACGGCTATCAGATAAACCAATTAGGTTCCTTGCGTCCAGGAAAGACACGAATGTAAGAAACTAATGGCGGCAAAGCCGCCCCCCATAGCTAGTATATGTGATTGATTTGCTTTCCAGCATGGGTGCAGGAAGATGGGGAAGATATGGAGCATTTGTCGTTCCGAAATATGGTCGTATGCCCGCCCAGATCCAATTGGTTGATCGATACGGTGGAAAGTCGAAAAGTAGCAGTATAGAGGGCTTCGACTTGGTAGCCATGTATGTCAACGAAGCCGTAATGTGTGGCAATGACTGAGTTATGGTCTCCGAGTTCGATTACTATAGGAAGTGAGAGCTTTTCGAAGGTTGTGAAGCTGCTGCGGTTATTTCACATATGGTGAGACGCTCCCGAGTCAATGACCCACTTCGGAGTAGCGGCGGCAGCGGCGGTAAGGGCTCGAGCAGTTAGTCAGAGCGGATCACAGTCTCCAGCCATGGTGAGAGCTGCTGTAGCGGTAGCTTTCTTGACTTTCCACCACTCTTTTATACGTTTGTAGGCGACACAATCAACTTTGAAATGGCCTGGCAGCCCGCACTGGAAGCAAATGCACTCGTTCTTTCCTGCGCTGTTATCTCCCTCCTGAGCGCGTTTCCGTTTTCTGCATTCATCTGTGGTATGACTGACAATTTTGCAATAGGTGCACTTACTCTCGTGGCTATCTCCGCTTCCACTGCTTCCACTGCCCCCACCGCGTCCACCACGTCCACCACGTCCACCACGTCCACCATGTCCTCGGCCTCGGCCTCGACCACAGTAGCCGCCACGTTGGGTGATAAGGGCGGCCACTGTGGATGCATCTCCGAGTTCCTTGATAAAGCTGGTTGTAGTTTCTTCTTCTAGGAGATCATGTATGGCTTCTTCGGGTGTAGGTAAGGGACTTCTATGCTTCAGGACCATTAATATCATCGCATACTTTGATGGCAGTGATGTGAATATTTGCGTGCGGAACTCTCGATCGGTGATTGCGTCGTCTGTATGGTCCAATTGAGTGCGGTAGTTGCTAAGCTTAGTGAAGTATGCTTTAAGTGGTTCGCCTGCCTGCGGTCGGCAAGCACGGAAATGGCGAAGAATGTCCTGTCTGCTGATGTACGATCCAGCAGTATTCAGACTGGTTTCTAGCATGTTCAACATCTCGCGAGGGTCTCTTATACCTTTGATGATACGCCGTACTTCGGGGGAACAAGAAAGTTTGATTATCGATGCAGCCTCGGCTTCCTTAGCCTTCCAATCATCGTAGTCGATATCAAGGGGCTGTGGTTCAGAATCATCTCCGGTGACGATTCCGTATGCTCCCATGGCTGATAGGACGTGTATCATGTTGTCATTCCATTCGTCGTAGTTGGCATGAGTGAGCTTAGGAATGTCGCCCCACTTGGTTTTGTTGAAGACGGGTTCGGAGGAGGAGGAAGTCATCGTGAGATCATGATATGGTTTTGAGTTTTAGTGTGAGGGTTCGGGTTGAGGAGGCTCTTGTAGATCGTGAGATATAAATAGAGTAGCGGAGATAGAATGTAGATAATAGCGACCCCCGGGCTCATAACCTGTTAAACTTATATGATTCTAGTTGTCTAATTGTCTACATACGTGGAGAATGACTTCTCTTATATATCATCCCAAGTACGGTGTCATGATGTCAGGCCGAGGCAGGCACACCATGATGCCTTACGCCACCACGGTGCCATCAGCATAACCATCAGAAGTAAACGCATGAACGCATGGCCGCATCGTCATGACTAGATGACATGAGCCAAGCCGTATATAGTAATAGCCTGTAGGCCTAGCGGGCCGAGTGCTCATTTGTGATTCACATCCACGGGTTGCATCTGTTCGAGTCAGTTCACGGAGGAGGTCCCTTTGCGGAGTGACCAGTCAATCCGCGGAGTAACTAGGCTCCGTGAACTCACCGGTTAGTTCATGGAGTCTACCTCGACTCCAAGGACTGACCAGTCACTTCACGGAGCCTTGGCGGTACGGACAAAAATCACAATCACTCGGTCCAATTAAGTCTGCGAGTATTTGTCCAATCACCAAGAAATGTATACAAGTCATATGCAAAATACAATGCTCTTGTAATTCCTGGACTTTGATCATGATGTCTTGAAAATTGATAGAGCAGCTTCAAAAACGCACACAAAAAACGCCAAAAATCGATGTTTTTCCACAACCATTCTATCAATATTACAGATATTGTAAATCAAAGACCAGGTATTGAAAGATCAATGAATCATGCAGATCTCATATATACATAACATTGTGATTGGAGTAACTTTTGATTTTGGTTGAGCATGATTAGCACTTGTGAGTTCACGGATCTGTGAACTGACCAGTTCGTTCACAGATGGTGGGACTCCGTAAACTGACTAGTCACTCTGCTGGCTTACATTCCCCATCAACTGACCAGCACAGCATCCACAGATTGAAAAGGTTATAGAGCCATGATATTATTACTGGCTATGCTATAAATTGGAGGGATCAAATGCACACTGAAGAAGATCACTTTGACCTGATGTATTGTCTGGTAAAGCCATGGATCTTAAGAGATAAGCTGTAAGGTAGTGGGGTCCATACAATGCCCAGAAGAAAGCAAAGCAAATACACCTCTTGATCTTGACTTCCTAGCCTTATGTCAAACCACATCAGAGTGTTGTTTAATGCCCAAACCATCTCCTCCAACTTCCTAACCTCACTTGACTCCATAATGCCTGCTTTCTCCCAAGATTTCATACATTCAGCGCACAAATTATGTCGTCTCCCAAGCGATTGAAAAGCCCATACGGCCAGTGGGCTATTCATTTAAATGCCCGGACTTTGTGGGCTTTGAGATAACTGGCCCCCCAAAGCCTGCCTGAAAGCCTGAGGGCTGGCCCGGCCCATTTAGAACACTGTGTATGGTGGTGGTTACTATGATGGAGATGGAGATAGAGATGGTGATGGTGATGGTGATAGTTGCCATGGCGGAAGCAGCAATGGTAATCGCTACTGTTACAGTGAAGGCTGATGCTATGGTGATGGCTGGCAGTACAGTGATGGTTGCCGCTATGGCGATGGCTGCCACTGTTGGCATACTCCTGACGATCTGACAAACCTGACAGGCTGACATGAAGGCCATTTGGCTGCCACTCAAATGTGCCTGTAAGGCTTGCAATGGTCTGCAAGGTCAACATCTATGACAGCCAAAAATATTGAATAGCCTAGAAGTGAGATAATCATGTCGAATTAGGTTGTCAAAGATGATAGCCCCAGGTGAGGTATATGTCATGCTTATGTATTTAATCGAAGCCCCCACAAGGTCATCGTGCAAAGTCTGCAAAGTGACATCAACTATGCATGTGGGGCCTCGTGAAACACCGGGAGCGTCACTCCAGGTTTACCCGGTCAAAGCGTATCCGTACTTAACTCGGGACTGCTTCGAAGGTAGATTAGGAGCTTCACTCTGGATGTGGAAATCACTAAAAGATTCTGAACAAAAAGAATAGGCTTTCTCCAATGCGTATAATGTTAAGGCTTGTTCTCCTCGCTGAGAAGGTTTATACCTTTCTACCCTTGAAGAACCTGCGGATGTACAGTCCCTAGGCAAACATGTTTGTGAACATGGCCCATCTGCACCCCATCACAAACATTGCGTGTAGAATTTTGTATATTACACCACCACCAATGGCCCAAACAACCCACCGCGAGATGTCAGTTGTTGAGAAGGGGATGATAATCACGTTTTTCTTTGTCTTTCGTTCAATTACTCTTGTTAGTAGACATCTTAACAGGCCATGGAGTACACTTAAAAGCTTTCTTGAACGCAGCACTGAACGCATGAGTCTACTCAACAACCCTACAGACGGTCATCCAGAACCTTACGCGACCCAAACGGAAAGCAATCTGGCGACTCTTCAAAACGAACAGAAAGCTTACCTGGAAACAGCTGCAGCCACACTGTGCCCCAGATGTGTCTATACGCACTATCAATCGGTACCTACAAACGAATGGTATGATAAAGTGGCTAGCAAAGAAGTGACCCAAGTTGACACCAGAACATGCTGCCAACGACATAAGTGGGCCTTGGAACGCCAATATTGAATGGTAGAAGATTTTGATGATCAGTGAATTCAACCGTCCCGTCCGTCCGGGAACTACTCAGGACGGGACGGGACGGTGTCATGCCGTCCGTCCGAGGGTAGGACGGAAACGGTGCCGTCTTTTTGAGGCAGGACGGGGACGGACGGAAAGGACGGCCGGGGACGGAGAAGAGCCGTCCCCGGTGATCATCCACCGATATCCATGGATCTTAGTGTACATAACAAAACAAATATGTAAAACGGAATGATTACTCTGACCATGATGCAAGATCCGTGAGCATCTTCTCCATGCGTACCATGTCAGACTCTGTTGCTCCAAAGATTAAGCCCTGCTGCACCCACGATGTCACGGGCAAAGATATACAGTAACCGCCCGATGACGGTGGATGACGGTCGATATTCCGTCCGTCTTGAGTAAGGACGGGACGGACGGCCTTGACGCCGTCCCGTCCGTCCGGCTATGATGTCGGACGGCACTACCGTCCCCGGCCGTCGGACGGGACGGTTGAGAACACTGTTGATGATGTGATTTGGCGTAATGAATGTTCATTTGAATAGTCTGATGATGCACACCAAGTTTAGAAATTAAGAACACCACCAGAAATGTGGCTTACAGAGTGTATCACACCAAAGAAGAAGGGCAAAGGTGTTAGCTCGATGGTTTGGGGTTGCTTTTGGGGGAAAAACCATGGAACATTTTCTCCTCTTATCATCAAATCATTCAACTCATGCATCTAAATTAAGCTACTTGAGTATCTTATATCACCAGTTATTCAGCGCATACATAATACAATTGGGGACCCAGTATGTATGCAGAATAATGCCCCAGTACATACTCCCAGAATTGTAAATGACTGGTTTAATGCACATCATATTCAAGTTGATGATCATCCACCTTACTCTCCAGATCTTAATCCAATTGAACATGTCTGGATTGTTCTCAAACGCGAACTCCACTCCTGCTACCCCAATATTGTTGATACTCCCGGTGGACCGGATGCTGTTAGAGCACGCCTTGCTGAAATACTTCCCAATATCTGGGACTTGCTACGCGACAATTTGTTCAACCTCTACCGGAGTATGCCTGACAGGGTGGCAGCGGTAATTGATGCCAAGGGGTGGTATACTAGGTACTGAAGCATGTATTTCTAATTGATTTTTTTTCTCTCTTGGTTTGAGGAACGTTATAACTATCTAGAGACATTGTAATTTTAGTTTGGAGACTGTAGTATCTTTGTTTGTGGAGTAATTCAAGATTTTCTTGTGGTGATGGTGGTTGACAAGGGTGTGCACGGATCCTTTCACGAACACTTTTGTCTAGGGACTGTACTTAGACCTGACACAAGCTGAGTGTCAGCTGGAGCTAAGCCGATAAGGCTCATAAGGAGTACAACTCTCTTGTATATATCTCGGGTCTTCTGTCTCCTTCTCTTCTCCCTGTATCTTAAGTATATATACGGTTCACCCCATATCGCAACAAACTTAATCGGAGGCTACGTCTTATTCGAGTGGATACGGTTACCATGTTGCGGACTGCGATCCTTCCTTATTCGCTCCTAACTGGAGAAATACAAAATCGGAACAGTGCCGCTGAGGTTTGTGCTACCTCAAAATGATCGCAAGGGTACCTGCTGGGGAAACGATTCGATTTCTTGAGGTAGATAATCATGCACGAGCTT
Organism: Trichophaea hybrida; assembly: GCA_015178995.1. Lineage (NCBI taxonomy): Eukaryota > Fungi > Ascomycota > Pezizomycetes > Pezizales > Pyronemataceae > Trichophaea > Trichophaea hybrida. The sequence continues at coordinate 84,448 of WHVE01000164.1, forward strand.
GGCATGAATGAGATGTGCCCTGAAGCTACATCCCACCCATTGTTCCATTACCATAGCAGAGATGAGTCCTCTTTACATTGGAGAGAATAGGAATACATATCGATATTTGAGAATACACCTAATAAGATACAACCTAAGACTCAAATCGTCAGCAGTGAAGAGTTTCTGGCGAAGTCAGCTGGGAGCTAGATATGTACTCGTTCTGGGGTTTGGAGTATAAACAGCATCGTCCAGATGTATCTTTCGCTGGTAATGTGATAGGAATTTAGTTTCGGCCGAGTGCTTGGGTCTGGATGTGCTCAACGAAGCCAAGCTCTATAGCTATGCATGAGATAGCACTCCGCGTCTTTGGGTTAGGTATGCTTTCTTTACTATATAAGCCTGCTTCTTTTTCGTCTTCTTTGGATGGTAGACAATTAGAACCTCAGTCTTCTTTTGTACTCAACACACGGATGTTGGGATGTTCCCAGCCATGTGAGTGAGTGAAGGTGCGGAGGTTAGTGGTCTCTCTTTTTTTTTCTCTTTTCTTTTGTCTTGTGGGTTGTGAGTGTGGTCTGTCTATTGCTCTTTTCTTTTGTTAGAGGGGACAAAGGGTAGCGGCTGGGGATCTCCGCCATCCAGCCGGCTCGCCCCGATGCGGAGGAGATACAATCTCTGTTATACTCTATCTAAAATACATATAGTATGAATAAAACAAAACAAACAAAAAAATGTTGAAAAGCTGACCTTCCGGCGGCTACAAGCTAAATCCAGTCTTCGCCTCACACAAAATGGGTTCAAAACGAGATCCCACTCCCATTTAGGTACCATGGTTCACTCTACTAGGATCTACTCTATTGGTCTCCGGGCCGCATGTTTTCTGGGGCCATCCCACAATGGCACATGGCTCTAATACATAGCCAACAAGATATGCTTGCCTCCAGCCAGCCTGGCAGTAAGCATAGCATTAACTATCACTCGGCCGCCTTTTCAGGCAGACTGTTAAACTTAGGAGTTCTAGAGTTGTCTTGTCTTATTGTCTATATACACGGAGAATGACTTCTCTTATATACTATGGTAAGTACGGTGTCATGATGTCAGGCCGAGGCAGGCATGCCATCAGGCCGAGGCATGGACATACGCCACCATAAGCCCATCCAGAGATGGCCGCACCGTCATGGCAGAAGACGCCAACGACCGCACCGTCATGGCAGATGACGTCGGCTAAGTAGCATATTGCAATACAGACATGAAGCCCGTACCCGCTTGGAAATAGGATGAAGGACCTGAATCTCATCCCGATCCCATCCCGTAGTGCATGCTAGACTAGAATGCACGTGCCAGTGTAGAAACCAAGAAAAGAGTGGACTGGCTAGGAGTCGAACCTTGTTAGGTGGCTAAAATTATGACATCAGTAGATTCTTTAGCTTAAATCTTATCCGCACACAACATGGACCTTATGCATTGCACTGCCAAATCTCACCATATCTGACAACCATGGTGTTGAGATTTGTAATCAGCAGTTTCTAACATATAGTAGAGAATCAGTACTTGGGGAGAATGTTGTAAATAACCACTGTCTCGTTCAATTGACACTTTCTTATGTACTTTCTGTGTTACTAAAGGCGTTGCTATTGCATGACGGTATTGTTTCTGAGGGTTTTTAGTATATTCTACGGTATTCCATTGTTAGCGGGAAAAAGGTACACTAACAGAGTTTTTCCATTACTCTTTTTGGTAGTCAATCCGTGGCGCTGCCACTATCGCCGCCACTTTTTTATTGGTATATAAGGAGGCGTTTTCTCCGTCAGAGATCGTTAGACATTGCTCGGATAGATAGAAATCTCTTAAGATTTTCCCTCTACCCTTTTCGCTCTTGCTTCCCACGATATCTTCACAAGTCATACAACTTGTTTCGACAACGGGCTGGAAAGCGGGTAGATGCCGACACGTGCAGGTCTCTGAGCTGTTTTCCATGAAGAAGTGCGATCAAGCGGTGATGAACTTCCTGGCGGCTACTGACGTCGGGAAGTTCTCGCCCAAGCGAGTGGAGGAGTGAGGTTCTGCAGGTGTCTTTGGTTCGGCGGTCTCTCTTTTCGGTTCTTATGTTTTTATCAATCTTTTTACTTTTTGTTTCTGCTTTCTTTTGTCAGAGGGGACAACGGGTAGCAGGAGTGGAGCTTCGCCATCTAGCCGGCTTGCCTGGAGGCGTCGTGGATTAGGGGTCTGTCATACTCTAAATAGAGTGAATACAGTATGATTAAAACAAAAAAAAAAAAAAAGAAAAAACAAAACAAACAACTTGTTTCGACCTTCCGCTGTCTCCTGAGTCTGGGTGAGGAAGCCTACCGCTACCTTGTGTAATTCCACAGAGAGTAGATCTTGATCCAGTTTTGCTAGCGGAATATGCTGCCATCTACCCTTGGATTTGTGCTGTGTGGGATGTGCGCAGGGCTGCAGGTGCAAGGGTGAAGATGGTTTATTCTGATGAGATCAATTGAGTGTGCATATTGGAAGAGTAAGATCAATTGTCTATCGTACAAAAGAAAGAGAGAAAGGCCTGGTTACATGGAGAAAGATTCAGGCCATCAAATGCCGGGAATCATACCCGGCCAAGCTCCGTGTACACATGCCTGACCCGTTGTTCAAACTGTAGACTTGCCCAGGTGGAAGCCGAGAACCATTAGCTAGAGCATCGGGGAAACCACCGGTTAGAGTACTGTAAGCCACTGTTGCATTATGTATGACGATGTCAGTTAGCACTTGAAGATAGTGCTGATTGTACTTGGATCACCGGTTATAGCTCGTATGGAGTAACAAGCCTCGCAACAGTATACTGGTACCTGTCAGTATACCAGTAAGTACCAGTACCGACAAACAGTTGGTTGGTATAGTTTGAGGAATCGTTGGTACAGTTGAAACCTTAAAAACTGCAGTACAAGTGGAAAATTGTACTGGTATACTACATAATACTGTTGGTATAGGTTCAGCCGCACTTTCACCAGCTAACCTCTATATGTTGACCGGAAAGGCTACTACGGCGCATCTGAGCACAGTAAAATTACTCGGTGAAACTTTCTAATGCTTGGCGCAACATGTACCATGCCTGTATATGGATCACTGTGCCCTTGTTCGGCTTGTGTGTACTGACAGCTTGCCAGTTATACCAGTTTGTACTAGAAGATTTTCAGTGATACCAGTTTGTACTGGCAGTTTTTGTACCGACAGTTTACTGGTACAAACTAGTTCAATGTACCAGTATATAGCTCTGGTACAGTTTGAGAATTCAAACAGTTGATATTATGCCGTTCAGTACAGTTCAGCGCTCGATTCCGTACCAGTTTGTACTGTTGCGAGGCTTGGTTGGGAGTTCCAAATGACACTAATCTCCACCCAGACATCTGTGATATGAGGACCAATATACCTGGCACCGGTAAGTGAACCACGGGATCTAAACGAGAATGGGATCCCATTCTGAACCTATCCTGTTTGCGGCAAAGACTAGATTGTTGCATGTACACTTAGAACGTCCGGAGGCCTTGTGGAGATTAGCATGCGGAGATTGGAATGCGGATATTAGTACACGGTATTCAGCCGGTCTGAAGACCTACTCTAGTATATGATCATAAGATAGACAATCAATCACTTTTGGAACACAGGTTTATTCTGTAGCCATCAGATGGTCGGGATTTCGATCAGTTTCTCTCCCCCACTCAAAAACACAATAATTGCCAGCGCTCAAGAACAGCTTGTCCGATGTAAGATTGGATACCTTGGTTAGTTGTATCTCATTAAATAGATTATTTGATGTCTAACAATCATCCTAGCTAGACCGATATTGATAGAGTTCTCATGAGGCGATCGAATTATCCTAGAGGCCCTCCCATCCTCCCAAGAGAACTCCACCAAACTTAGTCTGATAAGAACCATTGTTAGACGCCAAATACTCTACTTGATTGGCTCTGGCTGATCCTAGTTTTCGATCCTAAATCGAACAAGCTGTTTGCAAGAAGTGACCATTTTTTTGTTTGTTTTTGGTGCGGGGGAGAGCAACCGGTCAAAAACCTGTCCTTCTGGCAGCCACCGGCTAAACTCCATTTTGGCCCAAACAGGATGAGTTCAAAACAGGCTCTGGTACCCATTCAGATCCTACACAGATCCATAGGACTTCCTAGTGCCCCCGTGCAGATCACTAGATTGTGCCATTGCCAATTTCCGTGTATTGGTCATTTCCCCTCATGCCATGCACCATAGCCACCATGTGCAACTGACATCATAGTACCCATGTTCACGTGCAGTCTATAGGAGCTCATAATGCCCACGCGCAAAAGTTCCTATAGAATGCCGTCCGGAAAACTGCTTGCTATAAGCTGTGCTACGTGTAAGCTCATTTTTTCCTGGTGTAAAAAAATATAATCAGTCCAACTCTCCTCCAACTAACATTCATGCCATTGGATTCTGGCATTACTAGCTTTAGCTCAATACGTGACCGGTATAGTATTCCTCCACATCACCTGACTACCTTATCTTATCCGATGAACAAAGGAAATAGGTATCATAACGTAAATTACAACATACTTCACCTCCAGTTCCAATTAGCTTGACTTTTGTTTCACCAAAGATTTGTTTTTTTTTTCGGCTTTGCAATTGTCTGTATACAAGATCCCAGTCTGCGGTTAATTTTTCATGTTCGTGTTTCTTAATTTTCTCTAAACGTTTTATCCCTTTTTCTCTCCAACATTTGGAGATTCTATATTTCGCCCATGATATCGGCGAGTATACACTGTTCTAGTCAGTTCACGGAGAATGTCAGTCCGCGGAGTGACTAGTCAGTTCACGGATCCGTGAATTGAACTGTGCTAATTATGCTCAACCAACATTAAAAGTTACTCCGATCGCAAAGTTATGTATACATGAAATATTTATAATTCATCGTTCTTTTAACTTCCGGTCTCTATTTTACAATATCTCTAATATTGATAGAATGGTTGTGGAAAAACATCGATTGTCGGCAGTTTTTAGGTGTGTTTTAAAGCTACTCTATCAATTTTAAAGATATCACAAATCAACAACCGAGAATTGAAAGAGCGATGGATTTTGCATATTACATATATACATCTCTTTGTGATTGGACAAATACTCGCAGACTTAATTAGACCGAGTTTTTGTCATTTTTGTCAGTGCAGCCATGGTTCCATGAAGTGACTGGTCAGTTCACGGAGTTGTGGTAGACTCCGTGAAGTGACTGGTCAGTTCATGGAGCCCAGTTACTCCGCGGGTTGACCGGTTACTCCGCGGACTGACATCCTCCGTGAACTGACTAGAACATACACCACACTACTCTCCAAGATGGGGATTCCTGTTGGCGATCGTGAGATTCTCAACCTGAGGCTACAGAGTCGTACTTTTATACTTTTACAAACGATCCTCAACGGTATGGGTACCGTAGTGCTACATTCGCAGTTAGGAGCTGGCTAAATTTTGAGTCTAACTCTTAGTTTGTTCCACCACAATCATGACGCCGATTGACTTTTACACGGAAGCTTATCCATGCGACCAACTTCGTGACCTGCATCTGCCGCCTGAGCCTGAGAATCTCACGATGCCCAACAGCCATGGTGTTGAGGATTCTAATCAATGGTACTTGGTAAATGGCGATACTTGAACTCAGGGGGAGAGCAGATCTCCCAGTCCGGTACAAAATATTGAGTTTATCGTGCCGGATAACCTTGCGTGTAGCACTGCAGCCTAGTCTGCAAAAGAAACCATGAAAGTATATCTGCGCGAACGGAAAAACGCAGCGAAAGCCGCCGGAAAGCCTGAAAGTTCGCCGCGCTTTCAAAGTTGGCCCCAGTCTGACACCTTCAATTGCCATCAGCAGCAGCTTAACAATATATGGAAGAAACCTACCATTCGTGACAATGTAGTAATTGCCTAGCTGAAGTAGATAGTTATCCCTTTGAACAGTCGTGCCGCCCTCGTCTCGCAGGAAGTAGTCACGCTCGAAAACAAAGATGATCTCTATTATTGATTAGAGGTTGGCATTCGTCACACTATTTGTGAGTATGAGGCCTCCGAGGGCTGCAGTAGGATCATTTGCATGGTAGATGTGGACATTGCATCAGGCTGATGCCTCCTGTATATATCTCCAGTCTCTCTCCTTCTCTCCCTCTCTTCACTCTGTACCTTAGTCTATACACACGGTTCTCCCCATACAGTAACAACAGACGCTTGGTTCCAGCCGAGTGATGGTCCGTGTGGTGCCAGCCGAATGCTATATCGTGAGCCAAGACCCTTGGTGCGCTAACATGATATCAATGCAAGCATTCAATCCTTTCCTTTACACGACACTCTCAAGCAAACAGCACAACACTACGACCCGGGAGGAGTACCTCACAGACAGACCAAAGGCGGCCGCATTGGAAGCCATGTTTTATCTGTAACATCAGTTTATTAGAGACTAACTGGCTGCCAGTAACGCTTATTTACACGAGCAGCATTTTATTGAGCGAACGCGTTTCCTCCGACGGATAACCATTTGAGTACAATGGGTGACGATAACACCGAGTCGAAAAAGAGAAAGTCGAAGTGGACCAGCTCCTATTCCAAGGTACCCCAGGCAGACGTAGAGAAGAGACTCGGCATTCGAATGAGCACATTGGATTCTGAATAGTGTTCCCAATGGGCCAGGCGGGCCAGTTTCAGGTCAGAACTGGCCTGGCCCACGCGTGACAGGCCAGGCCGATGAACGGCCTATATCTACAGGCTTCACGCTGGTGGAAACCATGGGTGACTGGGCCAACCATAGTTCTCATGGCCTACAGTTTAACTGTGGGTGCCTGTAGGTAACTATAGTTTCGAGATATATAGTACAAGAGTTATGTGGCCTTGCCACTCTTTCTCACCACCACATATGCATAGATGATGCAAGCCAATGGTGTGAGTCGTATATTGTGAAGAACTGAGTGGCAACATCTAGAGACTACTAGAATGTACTCCAAACCACTACAGATTGCCAACCGCAATGGTGGCGTACACTATTATCAAAAAGCCTATAGTTGGCCCAGTCACCCACAGTTATTGCCAGGCTTCGAAAGCGTAGGCCTGGCCTGCAAAGTTCTTAATTTCGGGGGCCCTGACTGGCCTGGCCTGTGGGCCGCAGACCTGACTGCGGGCCGGCCTGGCCCATTGGGAACACTGATTCTGAAGCATTACTGGTTGAGAGAATGTTGGCAGAAGCAAGATATAAGCCTGAAGGAGAAGACTTCAATGCGATCTTGGAAACCAAGGAAAAGGTGTATGAGAAGATGGTCAGATATCTTAAAATCGAAGGCAATCCCTCGGAGGCGAATGCGGACTTCAAAGAAGCCAATATCAACGACTTGGTTTATGTCACCATCCATCCTATACTCTTCGATTTCACATGCAGAACGGGACGCGACATACGCTTATTGAGGGAGAAAGAGATTGTGTCTATGGAGTTTGAGACGGGCGACACGGAGGAATTTGTTGTGGTGGACCTGATTTCGGTGACGGAAGAAAAGTTTGTCCTCGTCATAGAAGCAAGGAGATCTTCCCTTAGACAGGCCATGAAACAATGTTTGTTGTCAATGAAAGATATGAGAGACGTCAATGACGGAGGCGAGGTTTATGGTTTCGTTAGGACAGGAGAAACTTGGCGAATGCTTAAATACGATGGTAAATCTTTACCCTGACGGATAGTTTTACAGTAGCTTTTGCTAGCATGGAAAGATACAAAGAGAGGTGGATGAAGGAGAACTCCGTTGTGGTGGACTGCATGAACGTCGCATTAACGAATGGGGGCATTTTGCCGAAGAGGTTACTGCGGAGCATAATCGTCTGATAGGTGGGATTAGCGGAGTAACCTACTTTGTGTACTAGTAATGTGAATAGATATGGCGGAGTTGACGGTATTTCGGGGGATGGCATTTTCTAGATGAGTTGTTAATTTGAGCGATGTTTTTGAAGGGATATTTTACAGTATTCGGCTTCATATTGCATTGGGTGAGATTCGAGATGTGGGATATGGGGTGGCAGCCCCTATGTGTGAGTCATGGAGGATCACTTGCGTCTCAGTCATCCATATTGTTAGAATTGTAGATGATTGTTCTCCTTCATAGGCGCTTTCTATCTACACCTTTATACATGTACATGAAGCTACTCCTTTTTACGCATGTGTGCGTATACATTCTCATGCCTTATTGTCTATCTTTAGCTTGTTCAGCTTGTATGCCATATGAGATTCAGCTCCTCCTGATCTCTCATCGTGATCCTCCAATCTACTAATACGAGATTACGGTCATCTCTACTTTTAACACATCTGTCAATCCACTTCCGTGCCACTCAACAAACACCTTGCCGTTAAACCTCCACCGCGTCCATTTCCTCCTACTCGCATCCACTTCAACTCATCAATCTCGTCCCAATCCAAGACATTCCATCGCTCGATCCCTCCAGTAGATCGTTCCCGCTCGCGCTTTCCTCAAACACCTCCGGCAAAGCCACATCTCCAATCGACTTCATCCACTCTTCGACAATAGGCGCATTAACGTCCTTCCGAAAACTCATAGCTGTCGCGTCCTCAACAACCGGTTCTTTGAACAAATAATCAAATTCATCGTCGCGTATCGCTGGTTCCGGTAGAATCAATCTTACCGTCAACATAACTGCATGCGCATCTCCGAAGAACCGGCCATCGAGTTGGGTGAAGTGTATGAAAGAACAAAGAATGATGTCGTTGACGCGTGGGAGCGCACTACTTATATGTGTTGTCCGCTAAGCAATCTTGGCTCACGTATCATCATTTGAATAGTCCTAATATTGGGTGTACAAGTAGGTAAATATCTGAGCATGACACAGACGTGTCAAGCCAGTGACTAGGAATGATCGGGGCTTGGCGGGTAGCCTCGTTCAAAGCCCGATCTTAGAAGGAGAGTACTTCGCTTAACCACTCGTTCCTCTCTTGCCACCATGTACTCTTGCGAGTACATGCATATGATGGGCTATGTGTCAGGCGTGTCAGAGGAATCATAGACTGACAGGCCTCATCTCTAGTTACCCTGACGCCCGCAAGCTCGCTCCACATACAGGCGCTCAGCCCCCGTACCCTCATGACGAGTAATCTCCGTTGCAATCGCTAACAACAACATTAACAATGATTCAGTAATTGAAACTAAATGACTAGTAATAAAAATTCAACGTCAACCAAATAAAATGCAAATCACAACCCAATAACTCCCTCCACAAAAAAACCCTATTGCCATTGAAGAAACTAGACTCCTTCAATAATCCCACCTATCTTCAGACGACCACGTCCTTCAGAATCAACCTCTTTGGTAAAATGCCTCCATTGCTCAATGCGCCAAACATGCAGTCCACCAGAACAGAATAGTCCTTCATCCACCTCTCTTGATCTTCGTCCATTGTATCAAATAGTACGTTCATCTTCTCTGACAGCTGAAAGGACGTACCATCGTTTCTAAGCATTTGCCAAGTTTCTCCCGTTGTAACGAAACCGTACACCTCGCCTCCACCATTGTTCTCTCTCATATCCTTAAGTGACAACAAACACTGCTTCATCGCCTCTCCAACAGAACTTCTCTTTCCCTCGATGATGAGGACAAACTTTTCTTCTGTCACCGATATCCGGTCTATTACAACAAATTCCTCCATCCCTCCTGTCTCATTGTCTGTGGAGATAATCTCTTTCTCCCTCTCCAAACGTATCTTGCGTCCCGTCTTGCGTCTGAAGCCTGCCAGTATGGGACTGATGATACTGTAAACCAAGTCACTAACTTTGGCTTCTTTGAAATCGGCACTTGCTTCTGTAGGATATCCTTCAATTTCGAGATATTGCGCAATCTGCTCATAAACCTTCTCCTTGGTCTTCAAGATGACATCCGCGCCCACTCCTTCTAGGCTATGCTTTGCATTTACCAACATTCTGTCAAGCGGTATTGCCTTGAGTTCGTCGATTCGAATACCTAATCTCTTCTCGGCTTCTCGAATGGTCATGGTCGAATACGAAGTTGTCCACTTGGCCTTTCGCTTCTTTCGTTCGGTGGCATCGTCGCCCATTGTACCCAAGAGAACCGTGTCCACACGATCGAAAGCGGCTTCTTGTTGTCGGCTGTCAGTTAGTCTCCGATAACTTAACAGATTCTGATATTATGGCTCGTATTTATCTCAATCTGTCGGTCGCGTATCTCTGTCTGTCGTTCACAGTCACCGTTGGGCTTCGTCCGTTCTTCGAGAGTGTCGCGTAAAGGAAAGGAAGGAATGCTTGCGTTGACGCGGAGTGGTCCGCTACTTATATCTTCCGTGCGCCAAGGCTTCCGTCATCATCCATCTTTCGACTGGTCCCAAAAACTCTTGGCATGACGCCACAGAGTCAGCCTGACACAAACGTGTCAAGCAAGTGACCAGTAATGACGGAGGCTCGGCTGATGCCTCGTTCAAAGCCCCGTCTTAAGAGGAGAAGGTACTCGCTCCGCGCATACACTTCTCATACTGCCCCCTCGTACCAAGTCCGAGTGAGTAGCCCTAATGTGCTTGTAGTAAGTACGGGAGTAATTTTGTTGATCAGTGTTATCATTAACCTTCAAATAATCTCTAAACTCCACAGCACATTTCGAATTTTCTAAAAAAACATCCAAATCACTAACTGAATAACATACTCCATCAACAATTTGCAGTCATTTGATCCTGATACAATTCCTTGACACCTTCCAAGCTGTGACCGAAATTCCAAAGGCTTTGCAATATATCTATTGAAATAAAATATCAATATTCCATCTAATCAACTTCACAGTCTGGAAAACACTTTGGAAAGAATGATAACACCTCACTAACCTGAATCCTGATTACCAAAATCAGATCCAAACCATCCAAAATCAATTCTCACAAAGGAGAGACCTTAAATATTGCTACCAAACATGTCATTCTATACTGTAAACATCATAAACAAAATAACAACAAAAAAATACTAACCAAAATTGTACAAGGGTACCTGATGGTATTCATGCTAAATATCAAGGCCACTGCTTTGGTATACAGCCTCATATTGATAGGGATAGTGAATAGAACCGCAGCTGCCCAGGAAAGTAAGTGAGAGTATATGGAGTGGTGAGTGATATTGTTGAAAAAGTCGATAAATTTTGCCAAAAATGATTGAAAGGGTAAGATCATGAGATTATTGCTGTTAGTATCTCAGCATTTTGATCGGTCCTTTTTTGTTCTCTTCTGCTTATATGACCATTTGTACAATTGAACACTCATGAGTATAAACATATATTTTTCAAGTACTTTATAGTTCCTGTTTTACCAGTTAGATATTGGAGACAGATTCAAGTGTTGTGGTAGCAACTATATATTGTACTGTTAACAGGCACTGGATATATTATATACCAGTCACAAGAATCGAACCATTAGTTAATGTTATACTTCATCAGGGATAAATATTATTTTCATACCTTATTTGTTGGCTGTTAGGAAAATCTGTCCATGCTATCATAATCACTATTTATTGTCACTATTACATGTGATTATGGGATATGATGGTTGTAACAGCTGCACCATCCGAATGTTATCACAGCTTATGGCATCAATTATCGTTTATTGGGTGCTACTATACATTTGAATATGGTATTTTGATTTTCATGATAGTATGGGAATATATATTGAAATTGTGATTGTCAAGGGTTTGTAGCTCAGATATGAAGGATTCAGGACTTGGGGTTCTAGGGGTTTTAAAAACCCAAAGATTGAACAATTCAAGAATTAAGAATACTTTGTAGCTAATGAAATGAGGACTGTACACAAGAAACTTGATGCAGAATCACCGAGTGTGAAAGCAGTAAAAGCCAAAGCTAATTGATTGTTTTTATAAATGGCAAAACAAGTAAAGAAAGAAACTTATCCTCTGGCATACACCAGGTTTATGTACAGTGATTCACTGGTTCCATAATATATGTGAACTCCTGCATCATTGTACACCTGTTTTGCGCAATTCCTGAATTTCCCCTAAAACCAGATTTGAAATCCAATTTCATTCTCATCATATTTTAGCCTCCATTCACCACCTGATTTCGTTTTCATCATACTTAACCTCCATTTGAAACATACTTGTATTTTCTTGGTTCTTTACCCTCTGTTTGAAACCAACTTTTATTCTTGTTGTACATAAAATCCATTTGAAACCTGATTTCATTCTTGTCATGTTGTATGTTTATTAGAATTCACTGATTATGACTCCACCATCGATCATCACTCAGCAAAACTGAGACAATCCCCCCTGCTTTGTAATGCCAGGTAGCTATGAGGTTTATGACTCAGTCTTGCTAAGATGTTTAGCATGGAACTTGTCAATAGCGTTATGTCTATTGATGTTGATTATGGGTTTCCAACTGCATTCATTGTAGCCCATCCATTTTATCAACTACTGCATCTGCCTCCAGAACAGCCTGGAATCATATCTCCTCTTCTCCATCCACTATTTCCAGTGGTGGTGGTTCTTGCTGTTGATATGGGACCGGATCTTGAGTGGCTTTCTCCAAATCAGGTAACAGTTGGACAATGTGAATATAAAGCTGGTTCTGTATTTTGATTTGATAGGCCTAGGAACAGATGACTTCGGTGACTTGGCATGGTTTTATTTATTTCCTGTTGAGCAACTTGCTTGGCATGGCAGATGCTTTATTCCTCCTGTCTAGCCAGACCTTTTCTCCTTCTATCAGTTCAACACTGCTCCTTTGGGACTTGTCAGCCTATTTGGACTGTATGGCTTGGGCCCTTTTCATCTTGGCTCTGTATTTGCAAATAAGTTGTTCAATTCATTGAGTCATCTGCTGGGCATTGACATTGTGAATATCTTTAGGGTCTTTGATTGTGTGTCTACCGAATGACATTCATGGGTGGCAACTATAATTGCCACAAAATACAGAACAATCAGTTGTCTCCAATATAGGATTGTTAGCTGCAAACTCTGCCAATGGTATCCATTTAACCTAGTCCGCTTGTTGATAATTGACGATGTTCCGGACATAATGTTCCACTGCCATGTTGATCATTTCAGTTTGCGCATCAGTCTCAAGATACAATGCAGTTTATAATCAACATTTGATTCCTGATCTCTGGCTGATGTATTTCCAGATGTTTGAAGCAAATTGCGGCCCTCAATTCAATATTATCATTTTGGGCAGTCTGTGCAGTCTGAATACTTCCTGTATATATATTTCTCCCAGATTCAATACATCCACGTTGTCAGTATAAGGTATTCATTTGTGTTTTTTTGTTAAGGGATCAACTACTATGCATTCTGCACTAAATCCTTCAGTGTCTCGTAGTCCGACTATCAAGTCTATGTTTATGTCCTTTCACTGTTGTTCAGTATTTCCAATGTTGGCAACAGCCTGTGATCCGTTCTGTGGGTTGCTTGACTCCTTTGATACGTGTGGCAATTGCATATATAGCAATCTACATTATGTCTCATCTGGTGCCAGAAATGGCTCCTACTTAGCAGATAGTAGGTTATTGCTCGTCCTGGGTGTCCTGCAATGGGTGAATTCTAATACTTTTGAATCAACTTCAGATTTTCTTCATCCGTTGTTGGAGCCTGTTGTGCTTCAGAGATGTCGAATGGTTGTTGCCTGCATCTCCCATCGCTGCTGCAGTATTGACATTGTTGATATATGTTTTTTACCCAGTTGTACATTGCTTTTGGACTTGTTCAACCATTATCAAAATTCACCGTTCTTGCAAATGCCTCAATTTAACGCTTTCGTTCTTTTTCCTTGAGATTTTTTATTTTTAGGAAAATTCACTGGGTTTTTTTCGGTCACCCACTTTGCAGGTATCACTCCTGGCATACTTTTAAGTATATTGGGCATTTGACTAGATTATGTTGGTTGGTATATTATCTTGAACTGAAATCTTGACAGGAATTTGGTCCATATATGTTGCCTCCGGTTCACAAGTTTGGATGTCATGAAGTACTCAGGATTCTTGTGACCCCTCAGTATTTCAATCACATGTACTGAGCCTTCATATTCGGGTCTCCAATGATCTTGACTTTAAACAATTGCATGCAGCTCTAGATTCTATAATGTGTATTTTGCCTTGGTTGTCGAGAGTATCATGCAAAAGAACACAACTAGGTGTAACATTCTTTGATGATCGTACAGCGAAAGATCTCTGGCAGATATGTAACTTGAAGACTCAGTTGTAAGGAGTACCTCTTTTTCATCATCGAAGTGTGCTAGCAACAGTGCCGTTGTATTTAATATCATGTATTCTGCAAATACACATTTTTGGTCTGATTCCCAGCAGATAGGCACTGAATTTTTTGTGAATGTTGTTGGTGGTTGAACCACTCTGCTGTAGTTCCATATGAATGGTCGATAAAAATTGGCAAAGTCAAAGCAGGTTTCAACTTCCTTGAATTGCTCTGGTGGTTGCTAATTTTCAACTGTGTGGACTTTCTCCGGATCTATTCCGATTCTGTTTACTTCTACAATCAATCCCATATATTTCACCTTTTCCTTATGAAAAATCCATTTTTCTGCTTTTCAATACACTCCGGCTTCCTGCAGTAATGTCATTTCTGTTTGATAATGATCTTGGTGTTTCTTTGAATTGTTACTGTAGATGACGATGATACCCGAAAATACCATGCAGCATATATTTAGAAATAGTTGTGAGGTGACATTGATGAAATCTCGGCAGGTTGCTGGACCATTGGTGAGTCTGAAGGGTATAAAGTGGGATTTGAAACCGCCATAGAGGGTTCTAAAAGCCATTTCGCACTGATCTTCTTTTGTAATTCTAATCATATTCTATACATCACAGGCATCAAACTAGGGGTAGTAATGGTTCTTTCAGTGTCGACAAATTTTCTTCAATTGATGGCATGGGGTATGGGTGTTTAATTTTTCCTGCATTTAGGACTCGGTAATCGACACATGTCCTCAGGCCCGATCGCGGTTTTGGTGAGAAAATTAGTGGGGCTCTGCAGGGAGATGATCATGATCAGATGAATCCCTTGAATAGGTTCTTCTCTATCCATTCATGTTGGACCTGTAAATCATCTTGTGACAAGTGATAAATGAGTCTAACCAGCAGTATGAATCCTGCTTGCAGCTTAATCTTATAATCGTAGTGTTGATATGGTGGTAGCATTTCTGCAATCACTTTGCTGGACATGGGTAGAAACTTGTTGTATTCTTTTGGAATGACTTCTTCAAGGGGTTTTCCATGTAGATTCAGTCTGCCCAAAGGTTTATTGATTGCATACAGTATGATAGCATAAACTTTGAGCTTCTCCTTCTTGATTCTTTTCATACCAGGTGACCTGGTTACTGCACAGATGTCAAGCTTGGGTTTCGCCCTGTCGGTTGATTCTATATCATTACCCCATACGCATATGCTCGAGTGATGTTGCCAGTGTTGTTGGCAATCAATGTTGTCAGAACTGATTCTTCAGGATCCGAATTCAACCATCACATTGTGAAAGTGTAACCATGGCAACTCAAATATGATCAGATAATGCTCTGACGTTGTTGTGGCCGCTGGTAATTGCCTCAGATATAGTTATATTCATGTATTCAACATGGCCATTGTTGTAATTGTTTGTGATTCGATTGTTCTTCCATTGATAACCTCCAACTGCTTTGGTTCTGGTAATTCCTTCTCCTCTATTTTGGGATGGCAAACAAAATCTTTATCCTTGAATACTATTCCAGTGGCTCTGCTGTCCATCAAAGCATCTGGATTGATTACTTTTCAACTGATATTCTGTGAACATTTGACAACCAGATACTTGCTTTTCATTCAAGATATCTTCATTTGAGTGCACTGAGTTGATAACTGCAAAATTCCAAAACCAGGACTAATATTCTGTGAACATTTGACAACCAGATACTTGCTTTTCATTCAAGATATCTTCATTTGAGTGCACTGAGTTGATAACTGCAAAATTCCAAAACCAGGACTAATATTTGTTCATTCAGGGGATTTGTGTCCATAAGTAGGCAATCCTTATTGCACTGGCCTAAACTTGTGCTGATTCCCCTTGCTATTCTTTCCCGTTTTCTGTATTTTCTCTGAATGGATACATCTCCACTTGCCATGAAGCTGCTTCAAATTTTGTGGGTATGAAGCTGCAACATACCTGCTATCCCAGCAGTACATGCAATGTTCACCTTCCCTTTACTTTGTGCTCGCTTGGGGGTTGATTAACATTCGTTGGAATGTGGAAAAGTGGATGGAAGTGGGACTGTCGTAATCTGCTACTGTACCTGCTGCGGCTGCCTCTGCAATGTATGTGGTGTTGTTCGACATTTCATGTTTCTTTCACCCTGGTGCCCATCTTCCAGGCATACTTTCTGCTGCTTGGGCCACAATCTGTGAATCAAATTTAGAACAGAGTTTGACAAAAAATGGAGGTCTTCTGGTATCTTGGAATATTGTAGGGTGTCTTTGAGTTAATTGGCAATCCTCTCCTTGGGTCATGTGTTTGTGCCGCATCATTCCAGGTAACATTGGGTTCCCATCTTTGGAATTCCGCAAAATATATGGAGGATTCCTTGAATTTTTCCGTATGTTGTCAAATTCTCTTTCTGCTGTTGCTTCAATATGCTGGTCTCAGAAGGCCAATTGTAACTTATGGAGCAAGGTTTGTATGCTGTCCAGTTTGACATCGCCAGTTACCTTGTTGCAATATGGTTGTGGTTTGTACCGGGCTACTCCATCAGGAATATGCAAAATTACCTCAGAGGATTCGTGCTAACTCCGGGACGCTCCCAGTGGCGCCTGGAAACACCCATATACTCCTGGGTACTTTGGCAGCATGGGAAGATACTGCAGGAGCTGCCATAGGAAGGGGTGAAGTTTCAAACTGTCTTGGAGCTCACAGCCAATCTCCGGGAAACACTTGGAGCTTTGGCAGGTAAGCCAGGAACATCCTGGAGACATTTGAGAAGGTTTGGACCCTCGTAGAGCTCTAGCCAAATTGTTTCAAAAGTTTGAAAATTTTGTTCTCTATTTCACATGGTATCGGTGCACTTCACTTGAGTATTGGAAGTCCGACATCTACTGCTGGCATGCTCAACACATCTGACATGGTTTGATCCTTATGGCTCCTGACATTCTCAGGGCACCGAAAATGCCCAGGGCTCATGAGTATCTTGAAACTTATGGCGTCCTTGGGACTCCTGAGATGTCCAGTGCTCCTGAGATAATGCAGACTTATGAGATGACCTGCGCTTCCCAGATCCTTGTCGCAAGTAAGATCACAGGTGCACCTGAGACTCTCAATACTCCTGAGATGCCAGGTGCTCTGGAGATGTTCAATGTGGTTGAGATGCCAGGTGCTCTGGAGATGTTCAATACTCCTGACATGCCAGGTGCTCCGGAGATGTTCAATGCTCATGGGATCCTAGGTGCCCCTGAGTAGTGTTCGCAACGAACGACAGATGTTCGTGAGAATTGACAAATCAGCTTGATTTGTTCGAAACAAATCCTTGCCAAGATTTTGGCCCAAACCCCCCAAATTCGCACCCAAATTTTGGATAAACATAGGTCTGTGAGTTCCTCCTGAGCAATCGGATTAAATTTTTTTTCATCTTGAAGGTAATTTCATGCGGCAGAAGATTAAACTAAATTCAAGCTGATCAGACAAGAACTTGCATACGTCATTTCATTTGCAATTCAATGGTTCGCGAACCGCTTTGTGACGAACTGGTGGTATTTCCCAAATCTAGAATCAAATTCCAATTGAATCCCTCCTGGGTTCGATCCATCACGACCTGATACTGTTCATTACCCATACTACACTGGAGATGCTGAATGCTCACATCATCCCAATTGCGCCCGAGATGCTCAATGCTCCTGAGATCTCAGGTGGTTCTCAGATACCCAATGTTCCTGAGATCCCTGGTGCTCCGGAGATCCCAGGTGCTCCTGAGACATCAGGAAAAAGTTTTTGCGTACGTAGGCACCATATACGCCTACGTAAGCGGCTTTTGCGTTGCATACGGTGGTAAGAACACCTGTAACAGTGGGTGCATTGTAAGAACTTTTCTTAAGAACAACTGAGGTCATCGCTGAATCATTACCCCTATTGCTTCGCTCTGCCGGGAAATTTCTCCTAAGTCCCAAACTCTCATGATAATTTTAGACCAGGTACTCTAGATTCGATTCTATACCAACCTACTGCATTGTGAGTGCGACCTGCTCCTGCGACTGCTCCAGCAACTGCTCCAGCAACTGCTTCTGCTTCTGCATCTCTTCTAGCTTTTGCAGTTCTACTCCGAATCCAACGTGGATATACCCAAACGATTCCGCTTGTCAAGTAGGGCTAGACCGGGTACTTTAGACATGATGCTACAGCAACTTACTGCATTGTCAGTGTGACCTGCTCCTGTGTCAAGGGTTCAAGGCTCGGAGTTCTAGGGGTTATAAAAACCAAACAAAGACAAGGCTGTTGTGCGGTGGTGCAGTGATCGCGGGTACTGCGTAACAAACAAGAGACTCGAAATCCGGAATCACAGAAGTGAACAAATGTTGATGCCGAAGCTATTGATTGTTTTGTAGACTAGAGAACGAGTGAAGAACAAACCTATCCTCCGCAAATACAGCATCCTTATATACAGTTAACGCGACCGTCGTCACCTTTGCTCACTCGTTCCAAAATACATCCTAACTCCACCAAACTAGGTACGCAACCCTTCCAATCCGCGGCCTACGCCATAACCATCACGCCATATTTACAACGCAACCAACAAAACCTGATTCCTTCCAACAAAACCTGATTCCTTCCAACAAAACCTGATTCCTTCCAACAAAACCTGTTTTCCTTCGTATTCCCTTTCTCCTTCATCGATCCTTATTCCATCTTCGATCCTCACTCGACACAACCGTGACAGTAGCTCCCCCTCCCATATGCTAAGTTCCTACGAAGCTGTTGATCCGGGCTTGTCAGGTTGTTCCGCATGGAAGACATCAATTGCTTGGAGCCCATCCACGTTAACCGCCGGTTCCCAGCTTTGTTCATCGTAGCCTTTCCACTTGACCAGGTACTGAAATTGTCGTCGAAACACCCTCGAGTCGTCGATACGTTCCACTTCGTATTCTTCTTCTCCATCCACGATAACTGCAGGTGGTGCCGATTCCATTTGCCCTGGTAAGGGGTCTTCCGATACTTTGGTCAAGCGGGAGATTGATTGTACTGGGTGAATGTGAAGGTCTTTGGGTAGTTGTAATCGATAAGCCCATGGGCTAATAACCTCCATAATATTGTATGGTCCCAGGCGTTTCCAGTCAAGGTTCTTGCTGGGTCGTTGTGTTGTAACGTTCCTGGCGTCCATCCAGACTCGATCCCTAACCCCCATCTACACTCCCTCTCGTCGATGTTTGTTTGCTTGTTCCGCTTGAATATCTTGTGCTCGAGTCATTTCGGCCTTCATCTGTTGGAAGATATCGTTCATTTTCTGGGAGAGGGTATTTGCGTTTACTTCCCTGATATCGTTTCCATTCTGAATCGGATGTTGGCTAAAGGTCATTCTTGGATGAAATCCGTAATTGCCGAAAAACGGTGAGCATCCTGTTGTTTCCGAAGCGTGATTGTTCGTCGCGAATTCTGCCATTGGTAGCCACTGCGTCCAGTCGTTCTGTTGATAATTGACGAAGGCCCTGAGTATTGTTCCATAATGGCGTTCATTCGTTCCGTTTGTCCATCTGTCCGTGTGTGAAACACGGTTGACAACCTTCGTTCGATTCGTAATCTTTCACAAACATGTCTCCAGAACTCTGATGCGAATTGGGGTCCTCTGTCTGATACTATGGTATTCGGTAAGCCATGTAACTTGAACACTTCTCGTATAAACATCTCGCCCAGCTTCTTGCCGTCTGTATCATCCCGACATGGCACTAAATGTTTCATTTTTGACAACCTATCCACCACTACCCATATGGCATTGTATCCGTCGCTTTCCGGTAATCCCACCACGAAATCCATACTCAGATTCTTCCATGGTTGTTGCGGTATTTCCAGTGGTTTGAGCCATCCGTGGATTTTCTGATGAGTTGCTTTGCTGCGTTGGCATACGTGGCAATTTCGTATGTACCTGCCCACGTCCTTCCTCATACCTGGCCACTGATTACTCCTTTTGAGGAGTTCGAAGGTTTTTGCTCGTCCCGGATGTCCTGCTGCCGGTATATCATGATGATCCCGTATCAATTGCAGTTTGTCCGAATCCCTTTTGACGTCCGTTGCGTTGAGACACAGTCCTTCGCTGCTATCGAACGGGCAGTCCTTGCATACGTTTTGAATCCAGTTCCACAACTCCTTTGGATCGGTTTGGTCCTGATTTACCACTTCTGCGAATGCTATCACCAGTCCTTGTTGTATTCGTTTATCGAGGTTCTCCGTTTTGAGCACTATTTGTTGGGTTTTTTCTGCCCCCCCCTTCGGAGGAATGTCTCCTGGCATTCTGGTGAGTGCATCGGGCTTTTGACCTTGCTTCCTGGTCGGTATATAATCTTGAACTTGAATCTTGATAGGAACTCGGACGATCTAGTTTGTCTTCTGTTGAGTAGCTTTGACGTCATGAAGTATTCGAGGTTCTTGTGGTCCGTCAGTATCTTAATAGGATGTACTGACCCTGCGCATTCTGGTCTCCATTGTTCCAGACTTTCAACTATGGCTCCCAGCTCTTGATCGTAAATCTCGTAATTCTCTTCTGCCGGTGTGTGTTTCTTTGAAAGAATGCTACCGGATGAAGGATTCCTTGATCATCGTATTGGGATAATACTCCTGCAGACACATAGCTCGAGGCATCGGTTTCCAAAATGATTTCTTTCTCTAATCGAAATGTGCTAGAACAGGTGCTGTTGTAAACGCTTCTTTTAATTCCGCAAAGGCTCGTTTTTGATCGGGTCCCCAGTGAAATGGTACCAGCTTTTTCGTTAGCATTGTCAACGGTTGGACCACCCTGCTGTAATTCCTGATAAATCTTCGTAAAAGTTGGCGAATCCTAAAAACGCTTGAACTTCCTTGAGCTTGCCAGGTGCTTCCCATTCCTTCACTGCTGTTACTTTTCTGGTCCATTCTAATCCCGTTTACCCCAACTATCAATCCCAGATACTTCACCTCCTGTTGATGAAACTAGCATTTTTCTGCTTTTAGATACAGACCGGCCTCCTTAAGCGTTGTCATTATGCTCTGACGTGTTCCTTATGTTCCTTTAAATTGTCACTGTAAATAAGGATGTCGTCCAGGAACGCTGTACAAAAGATATCCAGAAAGGGGCGAAGAGTATCGTTGATAAATTCCTGAAAGCTGGCTGGTGCATTGGTGAGTCCGAAGGCATAACGAGAGATTCGAACAGGCCATAAGGGTCCTAAACGCCGTTTTCCATTCGTCTCCTTCTGCTATTCGAATCATATTGTAGGCATCTCGGACATCCAATTGGTGTACCACTTGGCCTTTGACAATCTCAACAAGGTTTCC
Organism: Trichophaea hybrida; assembly: GCA_015178995.1. NCBI lineage: Eukaryota > Fungi > Ascomycota > Pezizomycetes > Pezizales > Pyronemataceae > Trichophaea > Trichophaea hybrida. Next base: position 105,953 of record WHVE01000164.1, read on the forward strand.
TGAATTAATGGTAATGGATATCGATTTTTTATGGTTCCTTCATTGAGTCTCGATAATCCATGCATAGTCGTAAGCCACCATTCGTTTTGGTGCGAACAACACTGGTGCTCCGCATGGTGATGATGACGATCTGATGAATCCTTTTGACAAATTCTTTTCAATCCACTCTTTCAGGACCTGAAGTTCTTCTCTTGACAGACTGTATATTGGTCCAAAGGGTGGTGTGAATCCGTCTTGGAGTGTAATCTTATGATGTATGGTCTGTGTGGTGGTAGCCTTTCAGCGATTACTTTATCGAAGAGGGGGAGAAACTCATGATATCCTTAGGAATTAACTGTTCAAAGGTTTTTCTTGAAGTCCTTGATTCAGGGCCTTGTTGATTTCGTATAAGGTTACTGCGTATACCTTGAGTTTCTCCTTCTTCTTCCGTCTCATAAAAGGGGCTGCTCTATGGCACATATGTCCAGTTTGATCCATCAGATCCGTTGTTTCCATATGATTTCCCCATACCCATACGCTTGAATGATGTTGACAGTGTTCTGGCAGTAATCGCTTTCAAATCCTATTCTTTTCTTTTGGAATTTGACTGTAACATCGTGACGTTGTAACCATGGTAATCCAAGTACGATTGGATAATGTCCAAGTTTCGTAACGAATGCTGGTAACTGCTCCTGATGTCCGCGTATGCCTAGTTCAATTTAGCCATAGTGGTAATGGTTCCTGATTCGATGGGCCTTCCATCTATAACTTCCAATTCTCTTGATTCTTTTAATTCTTGTTCTTGTAACTGATGATGGCGCACGAAATCTTTGTCAATAAATGCTATTCCAGTAGCTCCGCAGTCTATAAAGCGTGGGTATCAATGATCTTGTCTTCTATTTTCAGCGAGCATTTCACAACGAGATGTTTGCTTTCCATAGAAGACTCTTTTTTTCTGCGCTTGATATAGAAAACTGCGAAATACCAAAACTAGCATTAACTGACAAAGGAGATTCGTTTCCAGCGCAATTGCCATCCTTATTGCACTGGGCTAAACTTTTCCCGACTCCACTTCTTTCCCTTTTCCTGTGCTTGAATCTGCGTCTCCTTCGTTTGCTGCCTTCTTAAAAGGTGACACTTCCGTCTGTCCTGATGCTGCTTTCAACTTCCTTGGGCATGATGCCGCAAAATGTCTGCTATCCCCACAATACATACACAATCCTCCTTCCCTTCGTCTCTTCCTTTCTCAGGTGTAATCTTCTTTCCCTTGACTGCCGAGAGGTCCATTGGAGCGGGGCCGTGATAGCCTGCGACTGATCCTGCAGGTGCTGCGTCTGGGGCGGATGTGGTGTTGGTCGTTGTATCGGACTCTTGTATCCTTCCCACTTTCCAGATTTCTTTTCCGCGGCTCTTCTCCTCAGCTGTGAATCCCTTTTCGACACCATCTTTACGAATTCGATCATGCTTTCTGGCTCCTCGATATGTTGTATGGAGTCCTTGAGTTCGTTGGACAGCCCTTTCCGTAGTGCGTCCAATTGTGCATCTTCGTTCCATTGGTGTCTACTACGTATCTTTGAAATTCCGCGTAGTACTGGGAGAATTCGCGGTCTCGTTGCTTGAGTTTCTCGAGTTCTCTCTTTGCTGTTGCTGCTCTGTCTTGATCTCCGAATGCTACATCCAGCAGGTCAACTAGGTCTTTCAGGGTGTTGAGCTTGACTTCCCCTGATATTTGTCACAGTGTGGCATTAACTGTGCCAGAGCCACTCCCTTCAGACATCCCACTGCGTACCTCAGCTTCTTTGTTCGTTGCTGAATGCCTTAGGTTTCCCGGCTATCTCAATGCCAACTGCACTTTCCATCCTCGAAGTTCCTTCCTATCCTCTCCTGAGAAGCTGGCAATATCGTTTACCTTTTCCTCACGTTCTTCCTGTCCGTTCTTTCCCCTGTTTCTTCCCTTCTTCCTTCCGTTAACTTCAAGATCCTGGTGACTTGTTGTCGATTTTCTCCGCCAGATCTTTGAATAGCACATTTGAGCCTGAGCGTCTTCCAGGTCCTTCTGCAGTTCCGCCAGGTCTGGATTTGCTTCCTCCAGAGTTTGCTTTAACATCCGGACTTCTTCCTCCAGATCCCCATGATTACACGTTCTGTTGCCTCTTTTTCGGCCGCTGCTTTTGAGTAAGCAGTAATTCCTGCCTCAAGTTATCCCTCTCTTGGACCACTTTTTCTCCTTCTGCCAACAATTCCGATATCCGTGCTTCCGCATTTTTCACAGATTGCCGTTCCTTGAGCAAGTCGTTTAACCTGCTGGTCGTCGGTAGTTGGCTCAGTGCTGTTAGCCCTCTGTTGATGTCCGTAATGTGACTCCGGAGCTGTATTTCGTTCATGGATTCTGTATCCTTTGTTGTCACTATTTCGAGCTCCATCTGTAGTGCTCCTGTCAAAGTGACATCGCGAGTTGGTCTTGAGGATTCTCCCGACATCTTTTGATGATGTAGGGAGGCGGCTGTAACGAGGTGGGGTTCTGTCAAACAGTCTCTGACTTCGTTTATAATGTCTTGGATTTGTTGAACTGCCGCTTCGATTTCTGCTTCTAAAAAGGATTGACCTTCTACCAAAAGAATACCTCGTGTTTGCTGGGTGTTGTTACGATGATCAGCGGGGTTGGTAACGGGGCTGGATGTAACTCGCGGTCACCTTCCTTTCCCTTATTTGCTTTTCGTTCGTTGTAATCCGCCCACGAAATTTGGCTTCTATATCCTTCTCTATTGCCTTGCTCGTGGATTCTGAATTCGTTGATTGAGCTTCTACTGCTCTTCCGATTGTTTCATGTGTTCCTCCGCAGTTATGTTCGCAGTAACACGGATCCTCGTTCTGACAGTCGACGTGCAGACCGTAATACTTGGTCCAAAAGTTTTTAAACGCTATATCTTCGATTTGGAGGCCTCCTCCGTTGCTTGCTGCTTCTGTCCAATAACTATTCCAAGGAGATACGGCCTGTGGTTCGGCCCAAAAATACGCTTCCAGAGGTTCCTCGGGTTCGTTGAGGATCGCGTCGATGCTATCGAAAGCGTTTAGAGGTTCGTGTTCAAAAAATTCGGTGGTTCGACCAGCTAGGTCGAAAAATTTGATTCTGGATTGTTGGGATTTGTTGCTGTCGTATGCTGGCATTTAAAACAGCGCGGATCCTTTTTATCGATGTTTCCAAAAGCTATACTAAATTATAACCGGTAGAATCGATTGTAGACTCGTTCTTCTGTCAAGGGTTCAAGGCTCGGATTTCTAGGGGTTATAAAACCAAACTAAAACAGAACTGTTGTGCGGTGGTGCAGTGATCGCGCGTACTGCGTAACAAACAGGAGACTCGAAATCTGGAATCACAGAAGTGAACAAAGGTTGATGCCGAAGCTATTGATTGTTTTGTAGACTAGAGAACGAGTGAACAACAAACCTATCCTCCGCAAATCCAGCATCCTTATATACAGTTAACGCGACCGTCGTCATCTTTGCTCACTCGTTCCAAAATACATTCTAACTCCACCAAACTATGTACGCAACCCTTCCAGTCCGCAGCCTACGCCATAACCATCACGCCATATTTACAACGCAACCAACAAAACCTGATTCCTTCCAACAAAACCTGATTCCTTCCAACAAAACCTGATTCCTTCCAACAAAACCTGATTCCTTCCAACAAAACCTGTTTTCCTTCGTATTCCCTTTCTCCTTCATCGATCCTTATTCCATCTTCGATCCTCACTCGACACAACCGTGACACTAACAACACTGAGCCAACTACCAACAACCAGCAGATTGAACGAATTGCTCAAGGAACAGCAATCTGTGAAGAATGCGGAAGTATGAATATCAGAGTTGTTGGCAGAAGGAGAAAAAATCGTCCAGGACAGAGACAATCTGCAGCAGGAACTACTGCTTACTCAACAAGCAGGGGCAACAACAGAAGCACCGCAAATATGCTGTCATTGGGATCCGGTTGAAGAAATCCGGATCCTAAAACACGCATTGGGGGAAGCAATTCCAGACCTGGCAGAATTGAAACAAAATCTGGCAGATGCTCAAGCTCAAATGGAGAAGTTTAGGGACCTGGCGGAGGAAAATCGACAAGAGGTAACCAGGATCATGAAGTTGACAGAACGAAGAAGGGGAGAAACAGGAGAAAAGACAGACAAAGAGGAGAGGGAAGAAATGGTGAATGATATCACCAGTTTTTCAGGAGAAGATAGGAAGGAACTTCGAAGATGGAAGGTGCAGCTGGCATTGAAGATAGCCGGAAAACCTAAGGCATTCAGCAACGAACAGAAAAAGCTGAGGTATGGAGTTGGATATCTGAAAGGAGTGGCTCTGGCACCGTTAATGCCACACTGCGACGAAATATCAAGGGAAGTCAAACTCAATACCCTGAAAGACCTAGTTGACCTGCTGGATGTAGCATTTGGAGATCAAGACAGAGCAGCAACAGCAAAAAGGGAACTCGAGAAACTTAGACAACGAGACTGCGAATTCACCCAGTACTACGCGGAATGTCAAAGATACCTAGTCGACACCAAGTAGAACGAAGATGCGCAACTAGACGCATTACGAAAGGGATTATCCAACGAGCCCAAGGACTCCATACAACATATTGAGGAGCCAGAAAGCATGATCGAATTCGTCAAGATAGTGTCAACAAGAGACTCGCAACTAAGAAGAAGAGTTGGGGAAAAGAAATCCGGGAAATGGGAGAGTTACAAAAGGTCCAATTCAACGACCAACACCACATCCGCCCCAGACGCTGCACCAGCAGAATCAGTTCCAGGTTATCACGGTCCCGCTCAAATGGACCTTTCGGCAGTAAAGGGAAAGAAGATCACACCTGAGGAAAGGAAGAGACGATGGGCCGGGGGATTATGTATGTACTGTGGGGATAGCAGACATTTCGCGGCATCGTGCCCAAGGAAGCTGAAGGCAGCATCAGGACAAACAGAAGTGACACCATTTAGGAAGGCAGCGAATGAAGGGGATACAGATTCAACAACAGGAAAAGGAAAGGAAGTGGAATCAGGAAAAGTTTAGTCCAGTGCAATAAGGATGGCAATTGCGCTGGAAACGAATCTCCTTTGTCAGTCAATGCTAATTTTGATATTTCGCAGTTTTCTATATCAAGCGCAGAAATAAAAGAGTCTTCTATGGAAAGCAAACATCTCGTTGTGAAATGCTCGCTGAAAATAGAAGACAAGATCATTTATACCCACTCTTTGATAAACTGCAGAGCTACTGGAATAGCATTTATTGACAAAGATTTCGTCCGCCATCATCAATTACAAGAACAAGAATTAAAGGAATTCAGAGAATTAGAAGTTATAGATGGAAGACCCATCGAATCAGGAACCATTACCACTAGGGCTAAACAGAACTTAGGCATACGCGGACATCAAAAACAGTTACCAGCGTTCGTTATGAAACTTGGACATTATCCAATTGTACTTGGATTACCATGGCTACAACTTCACGATGTTACTGTCATTTTCCAAAAGAAAAGAATAAGATTCGAAAGCGATTACTGCCAGAAGCACTGTCAACATCATTCGAGCATATGGGTATGGGGAAATCATATGGAAACAACGGAACGAGATGCACCAAAACTGGACATATGTGCAATAGCAGCAGCTCCATTTATGAGACGGAATGAAAAGGAGAAACTCATGGTGTACGCGGTAACTTTATATGAAATCAACAAGGCCCTAGAAGTGAAGGACCTTCAAGAAAAACCGCTGGAACAGCTGATTCCAAAGGAATATCATGAGTTTCTTCCCCTCTTTGATACAGTAATCGCTGAAAGGCTAGCACCACACATACCATACGATCATAAGATTGCACTCCAAGACGGGTTCACCCCACCCTTTGGACCATTATACAGCCTGTCAAGAGAAGAACTCCAAGTCCTAAAAGAGTGGATTGAAAAGAACTTGTCAAAGGGATTCATCAGATCGTCATCATCACCATGCGGAGTACCGGGGTTGTTCGCACCCGAACCGAATGGAGGCTTACGACTGTGCGTGGACTATCGAGAACTCAACGAGGGAACCATAAACAATCGATATCCGTTACCTTTAATCCAGGAAACCTTGTTGAGGTTGTCACAAGCCAAGTGGTACACCAAATTGGATGTCCGAGATGCCTACAACATGATTCGAATAGCAGAAGGAGACGAATGGAATACGGCGTTGAGGACTCGTTATGGCCTGTTTGAATCCCTCTTTATGCCCTTTGGACTCCCCAATGCACCAGCTAGCTTTCAGGAATTTATCAACGATACCCTTCGCCCCTTTCTGGACATTTTCTGTACTGCATTCCTGGACGACATCCTGATTTACAGTGACAGTTTCAAGGAACATGAGGAACACGTCACAGCAATAATGACAACGCTTAAGGAGGCCGGTCTGTATCTGAAAGCGGAAAAATGCGAATTTCATCAACAGGAAGTGAAGTATCAGGGATTGATAGTTGGGGTAAATGGGATTAGAATGGACCTGGAAAAAGTAACAGCGGTGAAGGAGTGGGAAGCACCTGGCACGCTCAAGGAAGTTCAAGCGTTTTTAGGATTCGCAAACTTCTACCAAAGGTTTATAAGAAATTATAGCAGGGTGGTCCAACCGTTAACCAAACTTACAAAGAAATTGGTACCTTTTCACTGGGGCCCTGATCAAAAGAGAGCATTTGCCGAATTGAAGGAAGCATTTTCAACAGCACCAGTCTTAGCACACTTTGACTACCAAAAGGCAATTGTCCTGGAAACCGACGCATCGAGTTATGTATCCGCGGGAGTATTATCACAATACGACGATCAGGGAATCCTCCAGCCAGTGGCGTTCTTTTCAAAGAAACATACACCAGTGGAACAAAATTACGAAATCTATGATCAAGAGCTGGGAGCCATCGTTAAAAGTCTGGAACAGTGGAGACCGGAATGTGAAGGGTCAGTACATCCTATTACAATACTGACAGACCACAAGAGTCTCGAATACTTCATGACGTCAAAGCTACTCAATAGAAGGCAAACACGATGGTCGGAATTCCTATTAAAATTCAAGTTCAAGATCGTATACCGTCCAGGAAAACAGGGTCAGAAGCCCAATGCACTCACAAGAATGCCAAGAGACATTCCTCCGAAGGAGGGGGCAGAAAAAACCAAACAAATCGTGCTGAAGACGGAAAATCTTGATAGAAGAATTCAGAAGGGATTGGTGATAGCGTTTGCGAAAGTAGTCAGTCGAGAGGCAGATGAAGTTAGCTCAGAAGAGTTGTGGAATTGGATTCAAAGGGTGTGCAAGGACTGCCCGTATGACAGCAGCGAAGGACTGTGTGCCTACGCCACGGAAATCATCAATGAAGAAACTTCGAAGAAACTTCAACTGATAAAGGATCATCACGATATACCGGCAGCAGGACATCCAGGATGAGCAAAAACCTTCGAACTCCTCAAAAGAAGTCATCAATGTACAGGTATGAAGAAGGACGTGGACAGGTACGTACGAAACTGCCACGTGTGTCAACACAGCAAAGCAACCCATCAGAAAATCCACGGATGGCTCAAACCACTGGAAATACCGCAACAACAATGGAAGGATCTGAGTATGGATTTCGTGGTGGGACAACCGGAGAGCGAGGGGCACAACGCCATATGGGTAGTGGTTGATAGGTTGTCAAAAATGAAACATTTAGTACCGTGTCGAGGCGATACAGACAGCAAGAAGCTGGGCGAGATGTTCATACGAGAGGTGTTCAAGTTACATGGCTTACCAGACACCATAGTATCGGGCAGAGGACCCCAATTCCCATCAGAGTTCTGGAGACATGTTTGTGAAAGACTGGGAATCGAACGAAAGCTGTCAACCGTGTTTCATCCGCAGACAGATGGACAAACAGAACGAATGAACCCCATTATGGAACAATACCTCAGGGCCTTCGTCAATTATCAACAGAACGACTGGACACAGTGGCTACCAATGGCAGAATTCGCGTCAAACAATCACGCCTCGGAAACAACAGGATGCTCACCATTCTTTGGTAATTACGGATTTCACCCAAGAATGACCATTAGTCAACATCCAGTTCAAAATGGAAACGATATCAGGGAAGTAAACGCAAATACCCTCTCCCAGAAAATGAACGATATCTTCCAACAGATGAAGGCTAAAATGACTGGAGCGCAAGATATCCAGGCGGAACAAGCAGACAAGCATCGACGGGAGGGAGTGCAGATGAACATTGGGGATCGAGTGTGGATGGACTGCCAGGAATATTACAACACAACGACCCAGCAAGGAACTTGACTGGAAACGCCTGCGACCTTACAAGATTACGGAGGTCATCAGTTCGTGGGCCTACCGGTTACAGTTACCCAAGGACCTTCATATTCATTCAGTACAACCAATCTCCCGCTTGATCAAAGTATCGGAAGATCTATTGCCAGGGCAAATCGAATCCGTACCACCTGCAGTTATTGTGGACGGAGAAGAAGAATACGAAGTGGAACGCATCGACGTCTTGAGGGTGTTTTGACGACAACTGCAGTACCGAGTTATGTGGAATGGCTATGATGAACAAAGCTGGGAACCGGCAGTCAATGTCGGCGCACTTCAAGCAATCGATGTATTTCACAAAGAACAACCTGGCAAACCCGGATCAATAACCTCGTAGGAATTTGGCCTGTGGAAGGGGGAGCTACTGTCACGGTTGTGTCGTGTGAGGATCGGGGGAGGAAATGGATCAATGATTGAGCTACAGGAATACGAAGTAAATCAGGTTTTGTTGGTTGGAATCAGGTTTCGTTGGAACGAATCAGGTTTTCATTGGTTGGAATCAGGTTTCAATGGTTGCGTTGTAAATATGGCGCGATAGTTATGGCGTAGGCTGCTAATTGCGAGGGTTGCGTACATAGTTGGGATGGAGTTAGGATGTATTTCGGAACGAGTGAGCAAAGGTGACGACGGTCGCGTTAACTGTATATAAGGATGCTAGATTCGCGGAGGATAGGTTTGTTCTTAACTCGTTCTCTAGTCTACAAAACATTCAATAGCTTCGGCACCAACCTCTGTTCTCTTCTGTGATTCCGGATATCGAATCTCTAGTTTGTTACACAGTACCCGCGATCACTGTACCCTCCCATTTGGTTTTTATAACCTCTAGAACTCTGAGCCTTGAAACCTTGACAGCTATGGATGAGCATGGTCTTTACCCTGAGGATGACGGTGAGGGTGTAGAAGAGGAATTGTAGTTCTACCATGAATTGTAGTTCTACCATGAATTGTAGTTCTACCATGAATGAGTACATTGAAATAAAATAGGTATTACATTGTCGGGAATTTCTATCTAAAAAACGATCGTTAGTAGTGCACAGTATTGGACAATAATCAATATTACTGATATATAATAAATATATTCACAATACTGGTCGATCGTTCATGTGCATTACCATTAGAGATATATATTTGTCAGTATCGACCAATACAAGCGAAGTTCACCTTCAGGTAAGTACTCAACATTTGCAATATTGTGCAGTAGTGAGCAATAATGGACGGTAATGTCCATTACGCTACAGTAAACATTGGAATTGTAATACTGCCGTGTATGGATTGGTATTGATTAGTATTGTACATTATCATTAAATTTTAGTTTCCTGTATACTGGTTAGTATAAACAACTACTGTCCATTACATGCGATATTCAAAGTTTTAGGTAGATACCGGTCTGTTGCAAACAAATTGAACGATATTCTATACTCTGATGTAATGACGAGTATTATGGAAATTGGAATGAATTGAATGACATGCATGTACGTATCGCCCGATTGATGTTCTATAATCTTTAGTTCAAAGAAGAAGTTTTAGAACCTGTTCCTGAAAGATGTTAGACTCGAGAGTAAGCTGGCAAAACCTTATGGAGAGGAGAGGTAAAATCAGCTGCTTTGAGAGCTCTTTCAGATCATATTTAAGAGCTCCTGCCCCTGGCTGCTTGCCAGTCAGCTCACACTCGTGCAGCTGTTCATTCAAGTCGTGAATCTGCCGATAATCATTAGTTCAAAGGGAAAGTGTTAGAACATGTTCCTGAAAGATGTTGGAATCGAGAGAGCTGGCAAAACCGTATGGAGAAGAGGTAAAACCCACCAGCTGCTTCGAGAGCTCTTTCAAATCATGTTTAAGAGCACCTGCCCCTCGCTGCTTGCCATTCAGCTCACAGTCGTGCAGCTGTTCTTTCAAATTATGAATCTGCTTTGCAATTCGACCGGAGATTTCCATCTTCTCAAGGAGCCCGGGGTAGTCCTTCCGGTAATGTTTGCGCTCATTTGACATGCATTGCTATTAGCCTGCCTGTTAGAGAGTAGATATAATGACAGCGCAATGTAATGTGGATATTGACCTGTACTTGAGCTACAGTCAAGTTCGTGAGTCGACTAACGGTTGCAAATTTTTTAGTGTTTCCCTTGACATTTATCATACCATTTTCAAAGTACTCGCGCTGCTAATATTAGTTTATACATTATACAACTATAACATGCAGTACAGACCACCATTGCCCAAGCCATCTTGCTGTGATTGTTACTGCCTGACCTCTTTCCTTTGGCTTTCTTTGCAGGTTGGCTGCAGCTGTAGCACCGTCTTCTGCATCACAGCTGCTATCGAAGGATCTGTTGTGTATACATGGCTTTCCTCATAAGGCTCCCATGCATTGTCGTTGGTGTCATCATTGGTGACGATCTCTGGCATCCTAATGATGACTTTGGTTCAGTCTCAGGATGCCTTTCTGCTGTATCTGTATTAGCCGAGAACGGTCTTCATAATTATCAATATCCCTCACATTATTCATGGATTCAACAGCTTTGGACAGTATTTGTCCATTGTTTTCGGTGGTGGTGCTCCAAAAGTGTACGGCTTCCGTCATGAATGTCGATGTAATAGTTGTTTTCATCGCTGTCACTGTTATCATTGCCAGTGTGAGGTTGAGGTGGTGAACTCGGTGGTAAACTCGGTGGTGAATGTATTGTGATACATAGAGGTTTTGCACTATATGCACGCATATTTGATAATCTGAGTTAAGGTGTTGTGCCTTCGATGGTAGTTCATAAGGATAGCAGCACATGATATCACTCAACGTCCAATGGGGCCAATATTGGGAAGTATTGTCCGATACTTACTACTACCCGATAGATGGTGCACTAACCAATGACCTCAGCTGCAGTATGTCATCAGCAGAATATTAATTCGCAGCACAATGGCAGATACTATTGGTAGTATATTGTACTGATTTGTAAAGTTAATTCTTGTCGAATGATTAATGGGATCAGAAAGGTCTAAATATTAAATCATACTACGCAATACTGTTCATACTGAATGATATAATAAACTACTATTACAGAGAGCCGGAAATCTTCGGATAGATATCATAGGAGGAATGAGACCAAAGCTATCGGTACAGCCCTGTACATATCGATACTACTTCTTACCGCACACTAGTGATTATCAATATATACATAATTGTCGCTCTTATACATTACTACATATGTACTATTCACTACTGAAGATTATCGTTAGCTACAGGGCACTACAACTCATCTGTACCATGAATTTGGTGATTATATTATGAAGATATACCAGACGGTAATGAGGTATATTACCAGATTGAATACTATAAGCCGTTACTGTGCATTACTGATCAGTACCGATGTATTAATTGCGTTAACCTCCAACTACATACATCTTACCGATATTGCTTGATTTAACACACATAGGATTCATGGTAAGTACTGTGTATGATGTCGGAATACTAGGCAGTAATGACATCTAACCGGGCCGACTGCATTATCGAGCTAGCGGGGATGAAGGGTCGCGTGGGGGGGGGATTCGCCATCTAGCCGGCTAGCCCGGAGGCGGAGGTGATATGGGCTCTGTCATACTCTAGTTAGAGTAAATACAGTATGAATTAATAGCAACAACTGCATTTTCGAATTACTATCTTGTAAAGTGTCATACAACGGGTTAGACGAGGCATTACTGCTCGGTACCGTACATGACGAGGCAGTATAAAGCGGTGGTCGGGCCCTACTGGCCTTTTCGAGTTACTATGTTCGAGTCGGTGGCGGTCGACCATGGGCTCACAGAGTCTTAGGGTTGCCGCCCTGAGGTGAATATATCAGCAGTGGAATTGGAAGCTAGAAGAAGAAAATGAAGACAAAGCGGCGAAAAATACCGTGTTCCAGAAGTATAAAGAGAGCAAGATATCCTCATAATAGGCATTCTAACTTCCAATATCACTGACAGTCAAATATCCTTTATCTTCTTGCTCTCCACTTCTATTCAAATCTCTACACCACCATTCTCAGACTTCTTGGGTTTCCTCTGCACAATATGTCAACCACAGATGTATTTTATGCTGAAATATTGAAATTGTATGTTGTCCAATGAGAAACTGTAGTGAAGCTCCATGTAGGAGAATGGGATGTATTTGAATTGGTAAATGATCATTATGCTGGCCTTGCAGATAGTACTAGTAGCTGTGATTGTATGCGGTTAGTGATTGGAGACGGTTCACGAACGCTCACCAGTCTGTGAAATGTTCTGTATATGTTGCGAACTGGCGATCGCAGTTCGCGAACCGAAATGGTTGCCAATGGTACGGAACATATACATAGATCGTGACACTTAGAGAATAGACATTACGCTTCTAGCACACCACATGTAACCCTTGTCTCGCTCAATTAGGACTCGATTATCAATCATGATTGTAAAGTATCTAAATATATTCTGTAACCACCTAATGACTGACGGTAGGGGACGGTGGATGTCGGCCGGGGACGGCGCAAACACTGTCATCGGCAGACAACAGCCGTCCAGCCGTCATTCATATGCTAGGACGGGACGGACGGTTTTGGCGCCGTCCCGTCCATCCTGGCAAGATCTCGGACGGCACTGCCGTCCCCGGCCGTCGGACGGGACTGTTGAGATCACTACTCTACACTACCGGAGCAAGAAACGCGGCGAACCTCCTGCACCGAAGGCCGACACTGCAGCCCAGACTACAACTGATCAGTGTTTTCACCAGTCCGGACGGACCCGGTCTGGGGTAGGGCTCAGTACGGTCCGGTCCAACCGGAAGGTCAGACTGGACCGGACCACAAACAGGCAGTCTTGGACTGGACGGGCTTGGTCTGGACTAGTCCATTCCTACTAATGGTAGTTATCCAGATTCGGTATGGATCCTATCAGGTGACCGCCAAAACCGTGATTCGTCCCTACTTTTAACCACTGGGCACATACGAATGGGCATCTAGAGTACAATTATTCTAGTATTGTGTGGGTTTCCAGTCCAAAGGGCATATTTACCCCATTCCTAACCCGATTTCAGCAAGTATAAACCTAACCCTGCAATGCAGTCCAGGACCAGTCCAGACTGAGTCTGGACCGGTCCGATGAAATTTCAGACTGGTCCGATTCCAGTCCAAAAAATCCTTGGACCGTACTGGACTAAACCCGGACCGGTGAAAACACTGCAACTGATCCAACGACCTCGATGACAATTGACAATTTTTGGATGGCTGCCAGCCTCGGTGATTCAGCCAACGATTGGTTCATCGACTGCGGTTGTACAGTACACCTATCAGGTCAGAGATCCATGTTCAACAATTACGTCGCATATCCTCCAAAGACGAAAAAGGTCAGAGGTTACAATGGTGTCGTCTCCTATGCAGCCGGGTATCGCGAAGTTAGATTGACAAGTCGACTGCCTGATGTAAAGATGGAGTCGATCGTCCTACAGCATGTGATCCATTTGCCGGGATCGTTCAACCTCATCTCACAATCGCAGATCATGGACAGAGATGTGAAAGTCGAAGTGATTAACCATTATAGCCTAAATCTCTACAATCGCCGCGGCAAATTGATTGCAACGGCACTTCAAGTCGACGGATTATTTGTACTCAATAGAGCTGTCAACTCAGAAACCGCCACCACGTTTACCGATGTCAATAGTTGTCTTTTGGCACTTAAGGCGACTGGACATGCATTTCTGCCGGATGCAGCGAAGACGTTATTGTTCTAGTCAGTTCGTGAAGGATGTTGCTCCGTGGAGTGGCCGGTCAACCAATGGAGTAACTGGGCTCCGTGGACTGACTGGTCAGTTCGGCGAGTGCACACACTCCTTGGGCTGACCAGTTATTTCACGGGGTGTCACATCAACAATACCTGTTGCATATATATTTAGGTCATCTACTTCACCTAGACTCAACTCCTAATTCTTTGTAAGCCTTGGGCTTCAAACGGTACCTATTTCAGCATGAGGTTCAGGCTTCGTACGGTGTCTAATTCTCCGTGACTCTCGAGCATGAGTAGTGCTTCGAGTCTGCGATCGAATGTACACTTCAATGTCATGGACGTCATGGCGACACAGATTGTACAAATACTGGTGGCCATGTCGCTCCAACTAGAACATTCTGTCTTACTCAAAGAGCCAGAAGGGCAGCTCCAGAGATCGCAACAAAATGTAAAACGCGGTTGGGGCAATACCAGAGGGGATTCAGCCAATAACCGAGATAACTATGTATATGAGGATTGTTGCATAAATAGACTTGGCCAATGACGGAGCTGATTGTAAGCCGTAGGGCACAAGGCACGCCACTCTCTTGTATATAGTTCGAGTCTTTCTCCTTCTCTCCTCTCTCTGTACCTTAATCTATTCATACGGTTCTCCCCACTCATTATTGCAACCAGGATGAAGGTCTCTACGAAGAGACTGAGCAGAATGAGGAAAGCGAGAGAGATGACAACGAGGGAGAAGATGACAGCAAGAGCGAAAATGTCAGCAGAAATGAGAATAGCGAGGACGATGAGGAAATGTGGAGGAAGAGAACAACTTGTCAGCGGCCCAGGTACCTGATGATGACATCCAACATAATGTAATTGTAGTTGCGCCACGGTGTTGAGAGATGCAGCGACAATTATTGTCATGAGTAGTGTATATTATACGCCAGTCAGTTCATGGAACACTGATCTGACAGGTTTATTTGTGGAAGGTGGGACTCCATGAACTGACCAGTCACTCCACGGAGCAACAAACTCCACGAACTGACTAGAACAGTGACTATGGCATCGAGGTTTGGCACATGTCGGCCTCCAGGCTTTACAATTGGTTCCGAAAGTCACTAATACGCCAGAGTTGACCGGGAAGTGCGACTGTGAGAGCTGCATCAAGTGCAAAATGTCAAGGAAGCCCTTCACTCCTACGACATCTCGTGCAGAGACACCACTAGAGCTAGTTCACTCGGATATTTGGGGGCCCATCGAGACAGCCATCGGAGGAGGACGATATATGCTACTCTGTATCGATGATGCGACGCGCTACACAACCGCATATTTTTTGAAGCACAAGTCGGAAGCCTTGGAGAAGTTCCAAGAATGGTCGGCACTCATAGAATGGCAATCAGGAAAGAAAGTGCAACGGTTTCGCACCGACGGAGGAGGTGAATACACTTCAAAGCAGTTCGCCAGTTACCTCAAACAGGAAGGAATCGACTACTCCATATACACCTCAGTCAAATGGAGTGGTTGAGAGAGCGAAACGCACAATTTTCGAACGTGTTCGATGCATGTTAGACGATGCTGGATTATCGAACAAATACTGGATATTCGCCGCCGAAGCCGCTGTTTATCTCAAGAATTGCACGCCAACTCGATCGGTAGTCGGTGAAACCCCATATGAAGCCTGGCACGGCAAGAGACCATTGTTGGAGCATCTCCGAGTATTTGGATGCTTGGCTTTTGTCTATATTCCCAAAAAGAAACGAAAGAAGCTCGATTATTGTGCGACACCGGGCATCTTAATTAGCTACTCCATATCGAATCAGCAGTATCTTGTGTATGATGCCCTTGCAAGGTCCTACATCATTCGAGAGATGTCATTTTCAGAGAAGACAGGCGATACATGGTACCAAATGCTGCGGACGAAGCGATTCTAGATGAGCATTTCTACCAACACGAATTGCCTTCGGAGGAGCCACAGCTAAAGGAGCAAATCGACATACCTCAGCCAGTTGCATCGACTCCACCCATTAATCAACAAGCTGGGGAGGCTAGTTCCAGATGTTACATTTCCCATCAGACTTCGAGAAATATAACTCAGGACAATGGCCACGAGTGTGGTGTGCTAAAAGCGTAGTGTCTATTCTCTAAGTGACACGATCTATGTATACACAGAATTGAGCCGCACACGTGACTACTGTACACCCTACATCCACCTCCCTCTATAAAAAGCTTTCCGCCCAAAAACAAAGGAAAAAACGCTCGAAAACCTCAATCTTGTTTAGCTGCTATCCTCGCGCTCCTCCTTGTTGGCTGCCCGCTGTCGGGTTGACTCCGGTGATGCCGATGGGTCTGCAGGGCGTAGGTTCTTTGGCAGGAGTTTGTTCAAACTCACGTCATTGGTAGTAGCCGCATACTCTCTGACTGTGTCCTTGCCTCCAAACCGGGTCAGGTTTGTCAGCGGCTCCCAAGTCCACTCCTCCTCCTCCGGTTGCCCTTCCCATTGGACTCAAAACTGGGCCTTGCCGATGCTGTCGACTTTCCACTGGCGGATGGCTTCAAAACCCTGTGCGACATCGCCACACTTGGTGACTCTGATCGGGGGCGATGTCACCGGCGGTTGGCACTTGTCGATAGTACAACGTTTCAATTCACTGACCTTGAAGGTCATGTGGATGCGGAGATGCTTGGGCATGTCGGTGATCCCGCAGGCGTTGCCATTGCCATGCTGCATGCCGAGGGTGTATGGGCCGACGTACCGTTGTTGCAAAGCCCGGCTGAGCCACGTGCCGGACCGGTCAGTGCCAGATGCAGCAGCACCGTAGTTCACTAGCATGTGTCGGGTGTTTACCATCACACGGTCGCCGGTCTGGAAGATGTGTGATTGCCGTTTCATATCGGCTTCTGAGGCCTGGGCCGCTTAGGCGACTGCAGGATTATCCTGCAGCTGGGATAGAATGTCTGCCATGGTCATCGTGAAGCTGACTGCTTGCTGTCCTTCAGTTCGACTCCCAGTATCTCGGTAGGAGTTGACAGAGATTGTTGCAGCAATGATGTCAAGTGGCATCCGTGGGATGTATCCAAGGTCTGCTTCGAATAGTGTCTTCTCCATCAGCGTATGCTTACTTGCCTTATATGCGGACTCCGTCAGTGGCAGTAGTTTGGCCCAATATCTTTCATTTCTGGTGGCGAAGGTGCAGAGATATTATTCGACAATGCCATTGACTATCTCCGTAAGTCCGTCAGTCTGGGGATAGAAGGCCGTCGACATTCTCATCTTGGTCCTCCATATTTCGTTCAAGTGTTGGCAGAAGTCAGACGTAAATCTGACGTCTCTGTCGCTGACAATTGACTCTGGAACTTTGTGCAGCCGAAAGTAGACATCAATAAAAATATCTGTGAACCGTTGGGCCATCAGATCTTTCTCTTTTGTGGCAGTCCAGCTGGCTCCTTTCGTCAGGCCGTCGACGATAGTGATGATGGTGTCATTACCGTTGTTGGTTGGAACTGTAGTGATGAACTCGATGTTAATTCGCTGCCATCTTGCGCTGGGAACGTACAGTGGTTGTAAGAGCCAGTACGGTTTCTGATTCGTCGACTTCGCTCGGGCGCAAGCCGCACAGCCTTTAACATACTTTTTGACTGTCTGATATCGACGCGGCCAGAAGAACCGCAGTCCGAATACTGACACTGTACGATCGATTCCGTCATGTCCACCGACCATGGAATCATGAGCCTCGTGTAGAACTTTTTCTGGAGCTCTCTTGGGATGCCGAGCCAGTTGGTCGCACGATGGAGTATCAGGTCCACATCCTTGATTCAGTAGCGTCTTGATCGGTCCCAGTGTTGTTTGGTTTGGGCAGTGGATCTATTGCTCGAGTCGGTGCCGCTGAGTTGTCGGTATACCATGCCGACGTACGAGTCTCCCAAGTATGCTTTTCGTACTTCATCCATCCAACCATCAGCCTGAATGACACATGCATGCATTACCTCTCCAATGCAATCGCTGTCCTTGGGGTGTGTAATTGTGTCTTTCCAATTTGCGCCTGGTTGGCTGGCGATCACACTTGTTGTCCGTGGCAGTGGAGGGCCATTGTAGTCAGGCCGTCGGCTGAGTGTGTCCTGTATGTAGTTCTGTGCGCCCTGAAGGTACTCAATCTCGAAGTCGTATTCTATTAGTGACTCCATGAGTCGCATTTGTCGACTTGTCAGCTGTGGCTGCTTGTGGATATGCTGCATAGACAAGTGGTCAGTTTGAACCTTGAACATGTCGCCATGAAGATCGAAGCGCCAATACTCGATCTCATCCTTGACTCCCAGCAGCTGTGTGTCATATGTGAAGTATCGGGTCTCGGCATGGTGTAGCTTGCGGGAGAAGTAGGCGATAATTCTGTCCGTCCATTCACCAGTGGTCTCCTTCAGCATCTGATGTAACATGGCCCCAATCGCCAAGTCTGATGCATCCGTCCAAAGGAGATGTTGGCCATCTTCTTTTGACGGGAGAGCGAGAGCTGGGTGGGCGAGCATGACTGCCTTGAGAACATCGATGGCACTTGTCACCTGTTTCTACTGTTCTGGATCGTTCCGCACTTGGTTGAATCCTGCTGAGGTGACATTATGTAAGGCAGTCAAGGGTGTGGCGATCTTTGCACAGTCGTTAACGAAGCGACGGTAGACGCCCACAAGCCCAACAAAGCTGCGAATGTCTTTGGTAGTTGCTGGGTCGGGCCAGTCTGCAATCGCAGCAACCTTCTCGGATGTCATTGAAACGCCGCATCCATTCACCTTCAAGCCGAGAAACGGTGCTTCTGCTCGTCCGAACTGACACTTCTCCCTCTGCAGGCCAAGCCCTCTCGGCGGATGGAGTCCATTACTGTCATGGGTTCAGGGCTCGGAGTTCTAGGGGTTATAAAAACCAAACGTGAGGGTGCAGTGATCGCATGTACTGCGTAAACAACTTAGAGACTCGAAATCCAGCATCACAGATGTGAACAAAGGTCGGTGCTGAAGCTTATGGATTGTTTGTAGACTAGAGAACGAGTGAAGAACAAACCTATCCTCCGCAATTCCAGTG
This sequence comes from Trichophaea hybrida, assembly GCA_015178995.1. Classification (NCBI taxonomy): domain Eukaryota; kingdom Fungi; phylum Ascomycota; class Pezizomycetes; order Pezizales; family Pyronemataceae; genus Trichophaea; species Trichophaea hybrida. The sequence continues at coordinate 125,072 of WHVE01000164.1, forward strand.
TCCTTATATACAGTTAACGCGACCGTCGTCATCATCGCTTACTCCTTCCAAAATATATCCTAACCCCAGCCAACTATATTCGCAACCCTTTCAGCCCGTGGCTTACGCCATAACCATCACACTATATTTACAACGCAACCAACAAAACCTGATTCCTTCCAACAAAACCTGATTCCTTCCATCGAAACCTGTTTTCCTTCCATCGAAACCTGCTTTCCTTCGTATTCCCTTTTCCCTTCATCGATCCTTACTCCCTCTTCGATCCTCACTAGACACAACCGTGAGAGTAGCTCCCCCTCCCATATGCTAAGTTCCTACAAAGTTCTTGATCCGGGCTTGCCAGGTTGTTCCGCATGAAAAATATCGATTGCTTGGAGTCCGTCCACGATAACCGCCGGTTGCCAGCTTTGTTCATTGTAGCCTTTCCGCTTGACCAGGTACTGCAGCTGTCATCGAAATATCCTCGAGTCATCGATGCGTTCCACTTCGTATTCTTCTTCTTTGTCCACGGTAACTGCCGGTGGTGCGGATATGAATAGGCCTGGCATGGGGTCTTCCGACACTGTGGTCAAACGGGAGATTGGTTGTACGGTATGGATGTGAAGGTCCTTGGGTAACTGTATCCGGTAGGCCAATGGACTGATGGCATCCCTGATCTTGTAGGGTCCTAGGCGTTTCCAGTCAAGCTTCTTGCTGGGTCGTTGTGTTGTAATATTCCTGGCGCCCATCCACACTCGATCGCCAACTTTCATCTGCACCCCCTCTGATCGATGCTTGTCCGCTTGTTCCGCATGAATTTCTTGTGCCCGAGTCATTTCAGTCTTCATTTGTTGGAAGATGTCGTTAATCTTCTGGGAGAGGGTATTTGCATTTTCTTCCCTGATATCATTACCATTCTGGATCGGATGTTGACTGATGGTCATTCTTGGATGAAATCTGTAATTGCCAAAGAATGGTGAGCATCCCGTTGTTTCTGAGGCGTGATTGTTCGATGCGAACTCTGCCATTGGTAGCCACTGTGTCCAGACATCCTGTTCATAATTGAAAAAGGCCCTAAGGTATTGCTCCATAATGGCTTTTATTCGTGCCTTTTGGCCATCGGTTTGTGGGTGAAATGCGGTTGAAAGCTTTCATTCTATTCCTAGTCTTTCACAGATATGTCTCCAGAATTCCGATGCGAATTGAGGTCCTCTATCCGATACTACAGTGTCCGGTAATCCATGTAATTTCAACACCTTTCGTATAAACATTTCACCCAGTTTGCTTCCATCTGTGTTGTCTCGACATGGTACTAAGTGTTTCGTTTTTGACAGTCTATCCACTGCTACCCATATGGCATTGTATCCCTCGCTTTCTGGTAACCCCACCACGAAATCCATACTTAGGTCCTTCCATCGTTGCTCTGGTATTTCCAGTGGAATGAGCCATCCATGGATTTTCTGATGAGTTTCTTTGCTGCGTTGGCATGTGTGGCAGTTCTGTATGTATCTATCCACGTCCTTCGTCATACCCGGCCATTGATGATTCGTTTTGAAGAGTTCGAAGGTTTTTGCTTGTCCTGGGTGTTCTGCTGCCGGTGTATCATAATGATCCTTTATCAGTTGATGTTTCTTCGAAGTTTCTTGACTGACGATTTCCGTGGCATTGGTGCACAGTCCCTCGCTGCTGTCATACGGGCAGTCCTTGCACACTCTTTGAATCCAGTTCCATAACTTCTCCAGGCTAGTTTCATCTTCTTCTCGACTGACTTCTTCTGCAAACGCTACCACCAATCCCTTCAGTATTCTTTTATCAAGATTTTCTGTCTTCAGCACGATTTGTTTGGTTTTTTCTGTCCCCCCCTCCGGAGGAATGTCTCCTGGCATTCTAGTAAGTGCTTCGGGCTTCTGACACTGTGTTCCTGGACGGTATATAATTTTGAACTTGAATCTTGATAGACACTCGGACCATCTTGTTTGCCTTCTATTGAGTAGCTTTGATGACATGAAGGCTTCAAGATTCTTGTGGTCTGTCAGTATTTGAATAGAATGTACTGACCCTTCATATTCCGGTCTCCATTGTTCCAGGGTTTTGACGATGGCACCAAGCGCTTGATGATTGATTTCGTAATTTTCTTCTGCTGGTGTATATTTCTTTGAGAAGAATGGCACTGGATGAAGGATTCCTTGATCGTCGTACTGTGACAATACTCCTGCGGATACATAACTTGATGCGTCAGTTTGCAGGACGATTTCATTTTCGTAATCGAAGTGTGCTAGGACTGGTGCTGTTGTGAATGCTTCTTTCCATTCGGCAAATCCTCTCTTTTGATCGGGGCCCCAGTGGCAGGGTACCAACTTTTTCTTGAGTTTTGTTAATGGTTGGACCACCCTGCTATAATTTCTTATAAATCTTTGGTAGAAGTTTGCAAATCCTAAAAACACTTGAACATCTTTGAGTTTGCCTGGTGCTTCCCATTCTTTAACCGCTGTTACTTTTGCCGGGTCCATTCTGATCCCATTTACCCCAACTATTAATCCCAGATACTTGACTTGTGGGTAAAGAGACTCTTTCGTATGTGTAGAAATGTATGTTATAGGTCCTGCAGCCGAAGCCCTGCCAATGGTAACTACGGGAGCGGCCCGCAGAGCCGCACTCTATCATGACGACCTGCACCACAACCTTCTCCGATCATCTTCGAGAAACCTCTCAAAGAAACCACACATCATGATCAAAGACACACATACCTCCGTAATGTCTCGACCATCCAAATGAACAAAACAAAAGGTTTCCCGTCTCGCTGCCTCAACTGAGAAACAAACAAACAATCAAACAATCAAACAAACAAAACTCCCGTGCCAAAACACACTTTCTTCACACGCCTGCTTTGTCATCACTTTCCTCTTCGTCTTTGGCCGCCCACCTAATTCCTCCTAATACTGCTTCACCATCTCTTTTGCTTTTGCCATATTCACTTCTGGTTCCCATGATTTATCCTTCTCGTCCCAGCCGTCCAATTTCACTTCGTAATCCCAGCTGGTTCCATCAGATCTTGACCGGTGATTTGCGATTGATTCGACGACATAACTCGTTCCCGCGCAGCTTGTCCGTACCGGAGAAGGTGGCGGCCGCCATGCGATTCTTGAATTATCTGCGCGGTCAATTTTGAGACTGCTGACATTACCTATATCATGGATCATCATGTCGTTTGGGAGGTCCAGTTCGACGGCATTACCATATATTCTGACGATCTCGTATGGGCCGATGTAACGATGTACTAGTTTTCGGCGCGTAGGGTTGACGTTGGCATAAGTGATTGGGAGATCTTTCGTATCCAACAATACCTTCGCATGGGCAGCAATTGGGGGTCGATTGGGCTTCGTGATTTATTGGCTTCGGCCATCTGTTGATTTTGAGCATCGCGGAGCTCATCCCTGGCGACTCCCAAAATACGCTGTGGTCGTTGGATGAATTATCGGCCTTGCAAGGTTTTCGCCGATTCTTTGGCCTGAGGCCTTCGGAGATCTGCAATTAAGTCCAGCGGCAAAGGAGGATCATAACCTGGATCGAGTTTGAATGGCGTCTGTTTCGCTGAACAATGTCCGGAGGAATTGTAAGCATACCCAGCCCATGGGAGGTAGTTGAACCAATTGGCCTGATTGTGAAATACGAAACCTCGCAAATAACGTCCGACCATCTTGTGAGAATTCTCTGAGAGACCATCCATTTCCGTGTGGAACGCTGTTGTCATGAGCAGCTTCGTCTTCAGAATCCTCGCAACATCTCTCCAGTAGTCTGCTGTGATGCGGACATTGCGGTCAGATACAACCTCCTGTGGCACTCCATGCAGGCGGACGATATCGTCGCTAAACATGCGTGCGAAGCCTGGGGCAACGATCGTTTTCTTACAGGCTCGCCAATGTGCTCTCTTGGTCATGTGGTTGACAAAAGTTACGATGCAGTCGGGGCCATTTTCTGAGGTTGGCAAATCAGTGATGAAGTCAATGCCCATTCTCTGCCAGTAGCCTTTGGCTATGGGAAGTGGTTGCAGGAGGCCCAGGAGTTTCCCGCTCCGGTGGTTGGTTGGATGGCATAGGTCGCAACCCGCGACTTAACGCTGGGTATCGCGCCATATATTGTTCCAGAAATATGTGTCTTTCATGGCGTAAGTATGTTCGATCTGCACCGAAGTGTCCCCCCGCTGGTGTATCGTGTGCCTCATGGAGAATTCGTCTCCGCATCGTCTTTGGAATACACAGCCGACCTATCTCAGCATTCTTCTCCGCCTCTCCTTCTTTCTCCATATTTTTCGCCCTTATTTCTTCCTTCTCTTTTACCTTTGTTTCTTCTTTTCTGCCCTTCTTCCTTGCCTCTACGTTTTTCTCAACCTCTTTCTTTTTCAAATCTCCACGTAACCACAGTAGGCCATTCTCTTCCAAATAGAAACGTTGTGCTGACACCCATAATTTGTGCTCCTTCGTCAATGCAGTGGGTGGCGGAGGGCGCTGATTCGGGTGGACCAAGAAATGTGCGATAGGCCCGAATCATTCATCATCAATTGTTCCCTCCTTCATATCTTCAATCAATTCTCCGGCCGCCGTAACTTCAAGTGCTGTTGGATTGCAACGCTCATGTCGGAAGTCCGGGCGGTGAGATAACGCATCCGCGACCTGATTCCTGATTCCCGGGATATGCTTGACCTCCAAGTCAAAATTCTGGAGAACCGTCAGGATGTCCATCTGACGAACGGTGAGATGTGGTTGTGTGAGGATCCAATGTAAGGTCGCATGGTCTGTGTGTACCAAAAATGGCTGCTTGGCCCTGTGTAGGTTGAACTTCCAGTATAATATCGAGTCTCGGATGCCCAAGAGTTCTCTGTCATATGCAGGGTATCGCGTCTCCGCATCGTGTAATTTGTGGCTGAAATAACCCAGTACCTTCTCCGCCTTGTTCTGTACCTGGGAGAGCACCGCGCCCAACGCGTATTGGCTGGCGTCAACGTGGAGGGAATATTTTGCTGTGAGGTTCGGTAGAGCAAGAACATCGGCATTGCAGAGTGCCTTCTTGATGGTGTCGAAAGCATGCTGGCACTCCTTGTCCCAGGTGAATGGAGAGCGAATGATCTGCCTCGGCTCTCCACGTTGCCACCCAACGTCATCTTTACCTGTCAGAGGGGTGGCAATGGCGTACAACGGTATGGCGTACAACGGAATGGCGATGTGAGCGTAATGTTCGATTAATTTTCTATAGTAACTGGTGAGACGCAGGAAGCCTCTGACGTCCTTACTGTTTTCAGGTAGGGGCCAATCCATGACCACATGGGTTGTATGTTCCTGGGCGTGGATGCCGTCCTTGTCGATATCAAAGCCACAGAAGTTGACTTTCTGGCGTGCCCAGGCGCATTTTGCACGATTGGCCTTCAGACCGTGTTCCACAAGCAAGGTCAGCACCTCGCGGACATGTACGATGTGTGACGCCAGGGTACGGCTGTGAATCATATTAATGTCAAGGTATACAATGATGAACCTTTGTTCTATTGGCTCTGGAATGCCATTCATCATGCACATGAATTGACTCGGTGCGTTCGCCAGGCCAAACAGAAGGAACCGCCACTCATATAAGCCAAATGTAGTGGTGAAGGCCGTCTTTTGTCTATCGGCTGCTGCGATTCAAATTTGATGATAACCGGCCGCCAAGTCCAATTTAGTGGACCAGCAGGAGCCATGAATGGAGTTGAGTAAATCCTCAATGTGTGGGAGAGGATAATGGTCCTTGACGGTTATGGCATTTACTGCGCGGTAATTGATGCACATATGCAACGTATGGTCAGGCTTTGGCACAAATAATACTGTTGAGCCGAAATTGCTTTGTGAGGGCTGAAACCAACCTCAGCGAATTGCCTTGCCTATCTGTCTCCAAAGCTGACCTTCTTCGCGCGGAGAGATGCGATATGGTGAGCGGAACGGTATTTTGCCATTGGAGTCCGTATCAATTTCGAAATCAGCCTGCCTTCCTTGCTGCAAATTTGCTTAAGTTGGCTCGCCAAAGAGGCCCTGGAATTCGCTCAATATTTCTTGAAACTCTCCTGGTTGCCCGTCCATGGGATTGGTGTCGACATCCCCACAGTGGTGCACGTTGATCAAAAAGACCCATTGCAACAGGCGGGCGTATACATTCTTTAGTTCCGTCATCTGTATGATGTGGATGCCCATGAATTTGGCCTGCTCCACTATACTTTCGTCGAAGTCCGTGGGGGTAAGCCCGGTAAATAGCCAACTTGGCCATCCTCTCTTTCCTCCCAGAGGTTCTTGGCGATCGACATCTCATTACTGTCATGGTTGATTTCATAACGGCGATTTATGTCGCGCATCCATCTTTTGCCTAGCACAATATCAAAGCCTTTGATGTCATAGACCGTAAATTCTGCCTCGTAGACGTATGACGAACGAAACAGTAGTCTCAATTTGACTTGTTGTCGTTTCACTATGCCGTTCTCTGCATTAACATTGGCCGTCTCCACAATCATCCAACCCGCATCTTTTGTATTTAGGGCGGCTGCTTGACGTTTCAGCTCATCCAGAAACTTCCGACCGACGTAGTTCTCTGACGCATCATCATCCTTCACAACTCTTGCTTTCTTGCTTCTCCTCCATCCCCGCTCTGTTTGGTATCGTACTTTGCCATTAAACCTTAGCAGATCGACCACTGCATCATGCAGTTTACTGACTTTCATGTGGTGGTAACGGGTGAACAATTTGAATTGACTATCTGGCACATGCTTGCCACCCTTTTTGATGATACCGTACATGATGGTGTTTTTACGGGAGGAACAGCTGCAGCTACTGACCTCCTTTGATTTTTCCCGTCCCAGTATCCGAATCTGAAAGACTCTCCAACTTGCTTTCCGCCTGACAGTCTGACTCCTGCTTGACCTCCTTCTCCTCGGCGAGCCTACCACTCTCTTTTCGACCGGGCAGCGCACATCCCTTTTCCTTGTGCCTGCGCGGGCGGCCAGACTTAGCTTTCTGGGCATCTTTGCTGACCAAAGCTTGTTCGAATAACTTCTTCATCAAATCGCGGTTTGGGCCGTTGTGAGAGATATGGCCCATCTGACCGCAGTTATAACAGGTTAAACCGTCGTCTTTGGCCGTGCCAGTTGTGCCAGTTGTATCGCTTTTCTTGGATTCCATTTTTTTGGCTGAAGCTATAGTACTTGTACTAGTGTTCGCATTGGAGCCACTTGCAGGTTGAGATTTGTTGAGAGACGTATCCAATGAAGCGAGATGCACCATGCGCTGCTCGAGGGTTGGACTCTTATCGCGCATGCCAATATACCGAACTAAGTCTTTGTAAACTCCCTGGTTGCCATTTTCAAACTTGTATCCATAAGCGTCCGCTAACATTTCGGCTGGCATCGGCTGGTGCAGATCCAACTTCAAACGGAGGCCACGGCAACGCTCGTTATACTCTGTGACTCATTCTTCTTTCTTCAGGCTCAGCTCCTCCCATTCTTGTTTGACCAGATCCAAGGCGTTGGACAGAATATACTTAGCTTTCAACTCTGTGCAAAAGGTGGACCATTCGATAGGCGTACTCATTGGGAAACAATGCATGGCCCAGGTTGCTGCGTTGCATTTCAGCTGTAGCACTGCTTGCTCTCCCCAACCCGTAGTGCCGACCCATCCGATAGCTTGGGCTGTATTCTTGAAGTGTCGTTCCAAAGCGAACAGCAATGCAGTGACATCATCCCGGATTCGTTTGCCATGATAGGTCGGAAGGTTAGACAATTTGACGGAGAAGTCACGGCTTCCGGACGGGCCAGGGGTCGGTTCGCAGGAGCCACGGTTTCCGGATAAGGGTGGCGTTGGATTGGAAAAGACGTTGGGTGCTGGAGTCGCATTGACTTTGATAGTCGTAAGTCTTTGAATGGCGCACACGAAAACTCTCAACTCGGATTCGAGCACGCTCTTCTCGGAGGAAAGACTTTTGACTTGGTGCAGCAGCATATCTTTTTCTGGCCAGAGCTGTGCGACGGCGGTGTGGTCGGCCGTGTGTTCCGGTTCTGACTTGCACTTCTCCAGCCACCTCTCCAATTTGGCAGTGCGACGCTTCTCGATCCGGAGGTCATCTTTCAACTTGTCTATTTCTTGGTGAGCTGCCGCTAACTCATTGTTCGGTCCTTGATCAGGCACAGCAGCCTCCAACTCCTTGACTTTAGCGGCTAAGCTTTCGTTGAGTTCGCAAACCATGGATAATTTCTCGGCTTGTTCGAGACTCTCCGATAGGCCAGCATTGATGATTTCTAGCTGGACGTCCTCCGTAGCCTTAATACAGCTGATTGCTTGATCAGACAAGTGACCTGGGCCGTGGTCGATGATCTTCTTTCGTTCCGTAACGTATTCTGCCATGTGAAGTTCTGCAGGTTTGAAGCCCACGGTGGCCAAGGTAGAGAACTTGCTGCTGAACCTAATTGACTCGGCTTGGTCGATTTTGTCCTTAAAACTGACATCCTGTGTGTCGTGTGCGTCGTACGTATCAGGAATGGTTACAAAGTCGGAGGACACATGCGAAGCCTCCGAGCAGCAGGCATTCCACTGGTTCTAGGGTAAACTGGGTGAATCAACCGTTGTGCGTTGTTTTTGATCGCTTCTGACTCTTATGAGGCCGTCAGAAGTCGAGTGTAGCTACCACTGTGGGTAAAGAGACTCTTTCGTACGTGTAGAAGTGTATGTTATTGGTCCTGCAGCCGAAGCTCCGCCAAAGCTAACTACGGGAGCGGCCCGCAGAGCCGCACCCTAACATGACCACCTGCATCACATCCTGATGGTGGAATTCACCATTTTCTGCCTTCAGGTACAAACCGGCTTCCTTAAGCGTCGTCATTATTGCTTTAACGTGTTTCTTATGTTCCTTTAAATCGTCACTGTAGATAAGGATATCGTCCAGGAATGCCGTACGGAACATGTCCAGAAACTGGCGAAGGGTATCGTTGATGAATTCTTGAAAGCTGGCTGGTGCATTGGTGAGTTCGAAGGTCATAACGAGGGATTCGAAAAGGCCATAACGGGTCCTGTATGCTGTGTTCCATTCATTTCCTTCTGCTATTCGGATCATGTTGTTGGCACCTCGGACATCCAGTTTGGTGTATCTTTTGGCTTTCGATGATCTCAGCAGGGATTCCTGGATCAATGGTAACGGGTAAAGATACTTTATCATTCCTTCGTTGAGGCCTCGATAATCCACAAACAGTTGTAAGCCTCCATTGGGTTTTGGTGCACACAATACCGGTGCTCGGCATGGTGATGATGACGATCTGATTAATTCCTTAGACAAGTTCTTTTCAATCCACTCTTTTAGGACCTGGAGTTCATCTCTTGACAGGCTGAATATTGGTCCGAAAGGTGGGGTGAAAGTGTTTTGGATGGTAATCTTATGATCGTATGGTCCATATGGTGGTAGTCTTTCGGCGATTACTTTATCAAAGAGGGGGAGAAACTCATGATATTCCTTTGGAATTAACTGCTCCAGCGGTTTTTCTTGAAGGTCGTTGACCTCTAGGGCCTTGTTGAATTCATATGAGGTTACCACGTACACTTTGAGTTTCTCTCATTTATTTCGTCTCATCAATGGGGCTGCTGCTATAGAGTATATCCAGTTTTGGCCCATCTGATTCCGTTGTCTCCATATGATTTCCCCACACCCATACGCACGAGTAATGTTGACAATGTTTCTGACAGTAATTGCTTTCCAATCCTATCCTATTTGACTGTAACATTGTGAAGTTGTAGCCATGGTAATCCAAGTACGATTGTATAGTGTCCAAGTTTCGTAACGAATGCTGGTAATTGTTCCTGATGTCCGCGTATACGTAGGTCCAGTTTAGCCATAGTGGTAATGGTTCCTGATTCGATAGGTCTTCCATCTATAACTTCCAACTCCCTTGATTCTGTTAATGCCTTTTCTTTTAACTGATGATGGCAGACGAAATCTTTGTCAATGAATGCCATTCCAGTAGCTCCACAGCCTATTAAAGTGTGGGTATCAATGATTTCGTCATCAATTTTCAGCGAGAATTTCATGACGAGGTTTTTGCTTTCCATAGAAAACTCTTTTATTTCAGCGCTTAATATAGAGAACTGCGAAATACCGAAACTAGCATTGACTGACATAGAACATTTGTTTCCAGCGCAATTGCCATCCTTATTGCACTGGACTAAACTTTTCCCGACTCCACCGCTTTCCCCTTTCCTGTTGTTGAATCTGCGTCTCCTTCGTTTGTCGCCTTCTTAAAAAGTGATACCTCCGTTTGTCCGGATGCCGCTTGCAACTTCCTTGGGCATGATGCTGCGAAATGTCTGCTATCCCCACAGTACCAACATAATCCTCCTTTCCTTCGTCTCTTCCTTTCCTCCAGTGTATTCTTTATCTCTTCAACTGCTGCAAGGTCCATTGGGGCTGGGCCGTGATAACCTGCGACTGATCCTGCTGGTTCAGAGTCTGGGGTGGATGTGGTGTTGATTGTTGAATCGGATCTCTTGTACCCATCCCACTTCCCAGATATCTTTTCCGCCGCTCTTCTCCTCAGTTGTGTGTTTCTTGTTGACACCATCTTGACAAACTCGATCATGCTCTCGGGTTCGTTGATGAGTTGGATGGAGTCCTTGCGCTCGTTGGACAGTCCTCGTCGTAGTGCATCTAGCTGAGTGTTTGGTTCCATTTTGTATCTACGACATATCATTGAAATTCTGCGTAGTACTGGGACAATTCGCGGTCTCGTTGCCTAAGTTTCTCGAGTTCCCTCTTTGCCGTGGCTGCTGTGTCTTCATCTCCGAATGCTACATCTAGCAGGTCAACTAGGTCTTTCAGGGTATTGAGCTTGACTTCCCCTGAGATTTCGTCACAGTGTGGCATTAACTGTACCAGAGCCACCCCTTTCAGGCATGCAACCGCGTATCTCAGCTTCTTCTGTTCATTGCTGAATGCATTTGGTTTTCCAGCTATCTTCAATGCCAACTGCACCTTCCATCCTCGAAGTTCCTTCCGATCTTCTGCTGTGAAACTGGCAATGTCGTTGACCGTTTCCTCCCGCTTCTCTTTGTTCATCCTGTCTCCTGATTCTCCCTTTCTTCCTTCCATCAATTTCAGGATCCTGGTTACCTGTTGTCGATTTTCTTCCGCCAGATCCCTAAATATCTCCATTTGAGCTTGAGCATCTTCCAGGTCTTTTTTCAGTTCCACCAGGTCTGGATTTTCTTCCTCCAATGTTTGTTTTAGGATCCGGACTTCTTCTTCCAGGTCGCCATGAGTGCATGCCTCGGATGTTTTTTCTGCGGCCGCTGCTTGTTGAGTAAGCAGTAACTCCTGCTTCAAGTTGTCCGTCTCTTGGACGACTTTGGCCGCTTCTGCCAACAATTCCGATATTCGTGCTTCCGCATTTTTCACAGATTGCCATTCCTTAAGCAATTCGTTCAATCTGCTGGTCGTCGGTAGTTGGCTCAGTGCTGTTAGCCCTTCGTTGATGACCGCGATGTGACTCCTGAGCTGTGTTTCGTTCATGGCTTCTGTACTCTTTGTTGCCACGATTTCCAGCTCCAGTTGTAATGCTCCAGTCAACATGATGTCGCGAGTTGGTCTCGAGGATTCTCCTGACATCTTGGCAGTGATGTTGGGAGGCTGCTGTGAGGAGGTATGCGGCTGTGAATTCAGAGCGAGGTATTCTGTTCAGGCTGTCTGCCACCTGGTTGATGTTTGCTTGGATTTGATGAACTGCCGCTTCGATTTCTGCTTCTAAAAATGGATTGACCAATTACCAGAAGAACACCTGGTGTTTGATGGGTGTTATTACGATGATCAGCGGGGTTGGGAGAGGGGCTGGATTTAAGTTCCGATCAACTCGCTTTCCCTTATTCGCTTTTCGCTTGTTGTAATCTGCCCATGAGATTTGGCTTTCTATGTCCTTCCATGTTGCTTTAACAGTGGATTTGGATTTCGTAGATTGGATGTGTGCTGCTGTTCTGATTGTCGAGTGTGTACCTCCGCAGTTGAGCTCGCAGTAACACAGTTCTTCATTCTGACAATCGACGTAATGACCATCATATTTGGTCCGGAAGCTCTTGTATACTGTGTCGTCAATTTGGAGGCCTCCTCCGTTGCTTGCTGCTTCTGTCCTGTAACTATTCCAAGGAGATACTGCTTGTGGTTGGTCGCAGAAGTATGCTTCCAAAGGTTCCTCGTGTGCGTTGGGGATAGCGTTGATGCTATGAAAAGCGTTCAAAGGTTCATTTTCAAAAAGATTGGTAGTTCGACCAGCTAGGTCGAAGCAATTGATATGGGTTTGTTGGGGTTTGTTGCTGTCGTATACTGGCATTTAAAACTGAGTGGATCCATCTCATCTATGTTTCCACAGGCACACAACACAGGAGTGTCTCCAAATGCTGTGTACTGTGAGCTTGTGCCCGAAGTTTCCAACTGATTTAAACACGGAACAAAGGGAGTTGCAGGGTCTGTGGCCAAAGTAACAACCACTTCGATGAATGTAGTGGCACATATACTGAAGTATAACTGGTAGAATCGATTGTAGACTCGTTCCTCTGTCAAGGGTTCAAGGATCGCAGTTCTAGGGGTGATAAAAACCAAACATGAGGGTGCAGTGATTGCAGGTAGTGCGTAAACAACATAGAGACTCGAAATCCGGAATCACAGAAGTGAACAAAGATTGGTGCCAAAGCTTATGGATTGTCTGTAGACTGGAGAACGAGTGAAGAACAAACCTATCCTCCGTAATTCCAGCGTCCTAATATACAGTTAACGCAACCGTTGTCATCTTCGCTCACTTGTATCAAAATACATTTTTACTCCAGCCAACTATATTCGCAAGCCTTTCGGCCCGTGGCTTACGCCATAACCATCACGCCATATTTACAACGCAACCAACAAAACCTGATTCGTTCCAACAAAACCTGATTCCTTCCATCGAAACCGGTTTTCCTTCCGTCGAATCCTGCTTTCCTTCGTATTTCCTTTTCCCTTCATCGATCCTTACTCCCTCTTCGATCCTTACTCGACACAACCGTAACAATTACTGCTTGCACGCGTTTCTCATGAGACTCATTGTTCTTTGAGTAAATCATGATATCATCCAGAAAAACAATTGAGTAGCCACCGGCGATGTGTTTCCGTGAAGGCTCGGTCATTAGCCTCATGAACTAGCTAGGCACGATTGCCAGTCCGAACGGCATCACAAGCCATTCATACACATCGTCCAGGCCAATAATCGCTGTCTTCTCAATGGAATCCCGGTGCATGAGGTGTTGATGGTAGCTGCTGTGGATGTCCAGCTGGGAGAAGAACTTGGCTCCTTGCAGGCATGCAATGTGATCTTCTGGATGAGGCAGTGGGAATCGGTCTTTGATTGTTATCTTGTTCAGAGCCCGGGAGTCAATATATAATCGCCATTTGCCCCCAGGTTTCGGTACAAATAGGACAGGTGACGCATATGGGGAGTGTGAACTGCGAATGATGCGCTTCTTCAGCAGTTCGGTTGTCTGTTTCTTATACTCCTCCCACTCTGAAGCGGTTTGTCAGTATGGACTGCGATGTGGTGGTTTTATACCTTGAATTGTACGAAATTGGAAGCCGCCTGCCAAACGTGTTGGAGGCAGTCCTTCTGCCTCCAGGAAGAGGTTGTTGAACTGCTCCCGAACTTGCCTGTAAAACTCTGACAACTCCTCCGCTCCCGTATCCAACGTGTTGCATTCCGCCCATATTACTGCACAATCAGCCTTGAATGTGGCCTCGTTGACAATCTCTCCGATCACTACCTTGTCCACCATCTCCGCGCCAAACTCCATAGCCAGCAGCTCTATTGCATTGTAGCCTTGAGTCCGCGTTGGCTTCTCCGTGGTCGGCATCTCTGCCATTGCCGTCAGCAATTTGGAGTTTCTGCCCTCATCTTGTCTCAGTCCGCCTATTGTGAATCTAAACCGGCTGCCGTCACCATCCCCGCCGAGCCATAGTCGATACTTTTCGTGATTGAGGTGATGCGGAACCTCCTCCATGCAGTCTTTGCCGAGGATGATGTCATATTTCGCTAGTGGATAGACCACGAACCATCTGACGTAGCGGAGCCGGCCCAGGTTTAGATTCAAACGCATCCATTTCATCGGCATAGATTCGACCCGTTCTGAGGTCATTAGCTGCAAGTCACCGCGGTGCCGTGTTTTTAGCTTGATGGTCAGTTTTTGTAAGAATTTCAGACTAACAAATTTGTGGCTGGCACCGCAATCGTATAAGGTGTATGCCGACACTTCTCTTCTCCCTCTTCTTTCTCTATGTTCTCTTTCACTCTCTTTTCACTCTGCTCCCGAGTGGCTCAGTGGATACGACACGGGGACATTAAAACGAAGCAGATTTGAGCTGTCACTTTCAAAGTAAACAACTTGATATTGATGCTCTTACGAATTATATTTCAGCTTGCTCCAACCTCCTCGTCCATCCCTACCATATCCCTTGCCTCCGGGGTTGCCGTGTACTCGGCAGCAGCTCCTAGGTGCTTCCCATATTCTCTCCCTCCTCGCTTTCCGTCTCTCGACTCCCTGTGGCCTATGCCGCATTCACCTCCCGTTGGTTTCTCCATCTTCCACCTCTGCCAGCACCCCCATTTCCGCCTCCACAGTTGCCTCCACCTCCACGGTATTTATGTCCGAGGGTTCCACGATCGCCGCTGTTGTCGCGTGACGTCTTTTGATGTGGGCAGTTGTAAGCCCAGTGGCCATCCATGGCATGGCACTTGGCGCATTCGTTATGTGCAAGTGGTTGTCGGTTGCTGCGGTTGCGATTTATGTTCCGGCAATACATTGGAGAGATCTCGGCGGTCCTGACTTTGTCTTTCGGGTGTGCAGTCGTATCGCAGTGGGCCACAAACACCATCGCCCGTTCCACAGTTGGTACGCCTCCCATTTCCATTCGGAAATCACGGTACTGGATGAAAGAATGATATGCCACCTCGTTCGGACGTAATTTGGATGCGTAAGCTTCCAGGAGTTGTTAAGGGGTCATTGGTGCATGTGGGTCAAGCTGCAGTCGTAGCCGTCGGAACTGTTTGTTCAAAGTTGCTACCTGGTCTTTGGTGCAGATGGTGAGAAGCGGCCACTCATCCTCACAGTTACGAAGAGCATCCAGGGGTGTAAACTCCTCTGTCAGGCGTATGCAGAAGTCGTCCCAGATTGGATATGGTCGGCTGGAAGGAAAAGTTGATGTTGCCCACCGGCCAGCTGCCTCCATGAGTCGGAGTAGAGCGTACCGAGTCCATCCTTCTGTTTGTGGGGTTGCTTCGGTTGCGGCCATGGTGGGTGTTGTGGCGCCACTGCCAGCCGGAGTCATTGTTTCGAGCCATCCAATTTCGTGGCATTGGGCTTCGAATTGTTGTTGTAAGTCGCTGATGAAATCTCCGACGACCTGCATGTCACACACGCCTTTGAGCACCGGAAGCCTCTTGGGGTCGATTGAACAGGTGTCGGTCATGTTTCCCATTCCACCTGAATTCCATATGTTGGTTGCCATCACGATTCGAACTGCCGCTTCTTAAGCTCGTTCAGCCTCCTCCGCTAGGGCCAGTTGTGCCCTGAGCCTTGCTCTCTTCTGTTGGGCCGCTGCTGCCATCGCCCTCGCTGCCAACGCGTCCCTCACTGCCCTGTCTGCCTCATCTTCGCTGCTGGCCACCCGCAAGTTTTCATTCTCCGTAGTGAATGCCTCAATGGTTGCCGCCTGCTCTTCTGCCGCAGCATAACATTCCAACCACACGTCTTCCACAGCAGCAATGTACCGTCTCCACCGTCCATTCTTGTCTGCGCCTTCGTCGATCAACTTTTTTGATATGCAGTCATGATACCGAACATACTCGTCTGACCGTGGTGTTTTCTCAGTCGGCTCGCATAGTTGGTTCACTGTATCGTCCGTGTAATGGGGATCGTGGTACCATGGGTCGCCGCAGGCTGCGAGAGGACCATGCTCTGTCTCGGCCGCCATCTGGGTGTGACTGAACGTGCCGTGATTCAAATTATCTTCTTTCGTGACGTGTCGGCGTCTCGGGGGTCGCTGAGTCTTGGGGTCTCTGATTCTCGGGGTCTCTGATTCTCGGGGTCTGTGATTCTCGGAGTGTCAGATTCGCGGGGTCTCTGATTGTCGTGGTCTCTGATTGTCGGGGTCTCTGATTGTCGGGGTCTCTGATTGTCGGGGTCTCTGATTCTCGGGGTCCCTGAGTCTCGGGGTCTCTGATTCTGCGGGTCTCTGATTCTCGGGATCCATGATTCTCGGGGTCCCTGATACTCGGGGTGTCTGATTCTCGGGGTCTCTGATTCTCGGGGTCTCTGATTCCCGGGGTCTCTGATTGTCTGGGGGTCGTTAATCCTCTGGGGGTCTCTGTTCTCGGGGTATCTATTTCTCTCTGGTTGGTGATTTCGCTCGTGAGCTTGTGTAGGGGGGTCTCGTGTCGATGCGTATGCGTCGGTGTAACGTGGTCTCTGGTTTCTGCTCTCTGTGATCTCTGTTTCGTAGGTCTTCAGAATCTGCTCAATTATACCTGAATGGCCACTGCAAAGCACCGGAATCGGGGTAAAAGAGGGTGTTGACGTGTTGCTACCAAGATGTGGTGTGCTAAAAGCGTAGTGTCTGTTTTCTAAGTGACACTATCTATGTATACACCGAATTGAGCCGCACACGTGACTACTGTACACCCTGCAATGAGAAAGATGATGAAAATCCATCCCCGCTGGTTGACGGATCAAAGAAGTCGACTTCAATGGTGACTAGGAATTTGGCCCGCAAGGCCTATGAGTTTTTGAAGGCCTGAGAAGCTCCTAGAATGCACTGGAGAGTGGTTACTAATGATTGCTAAGTCGCCCAGTAGACTGATACATAATGAGTCACTCGCTACCTGCATATCCACTGGCGATTGGGAATGCATGCTTGCGACGGTTCCTCTGCGAAACCTCAGATTTCCTTGTGCATATAAAGCATAGATTTCTCTCGTAGTTAGAGAGAATAGACAGACAGAATAGATCTTCTCCTCCTACCCTCAATATCATCTCAACATTGAACTGGGGAGCTGGCAGGACTCGATCCCGAAATCACTGTCGGAGACTGTTGGGAACCAGCTGTGGGTACTCGCCGAACTCGCTGTGGTGGCATTCCATTGCAAGAGTCCTTACAGCTTTCCCTCGACGATGAAGAATAAGATGATTCTTTCATTTCCATATTCACCACAGCTTGCATCTCGGACCAGGTATCTCAATAGTCCGTTCCATCCAGGCAAGGCGCTGCCCGGGACCGGACTATAAATTTTGCGGCAACAAATTTTGGACAGATTGAGACCAGGGCAATATCTGTACGGACGGGACGGACTGCAGGGCCATGCAGTCTTGCATCAAGGGTACGAACAGTCATAAAACTTCAGTTTGAGCAGCGGAAATCTGATTATCATAGACTAGACTTCCTGAGTGAGTAATCCATGCCATCATTTGCCTCTTCTCCCCCAATTGGGTACAAATACTTGGGCAAACTATGACAAAGTTCAAACACACCACCGGAAATACAGCCGGAATGACAAAAAACACCACCAGTCTTGGCGAAATCGAAATCCGCCAAATAAGTTGCCAACCACTGCAGTAATCGACAATGGAACATCGCGAAGCAGTTTCTAGCATATAATTGACCCTGGTACGACATTCCCGGCGCATCTGCACTATTGGAAGAGGTTGGGCACTCTACCGACAAAGCAAGCATGCGTCCACAACGCGATGACCAAGCTAGGAACGATGGCGACCACTGGATAAGAGAGTCCCATCGGGGTAGCTAATCAGTTGATCAGAATACCAGCTCAGGGAGGAGACTCGAATTTGGAGGGTTTTGCAGGAACAGATGCGGCAAATAGTGCTTCCGGCAATGCGTTGATGACATGCATTGTCCCCATGATCAAGATCGCGACCGTGGCGGTTGTGCTGGAGTGCAACGAAAATGAGGAGAGACTGAGGAGCGAGAACACATAGCTTACGAAGCCTCTGGGGGACTGAAGGAGCTGGATCGAAAGGTTGATTCGACAGCAGGCACATGAGCTGGCACAGCTGCACCGAACTGCCAGACGAATAACGAACTTGTTGGAAGCCCACTATGCATGTGTAAAGGAACAATGGTCCGGAGTGAAGGCGTGGATGTACGAAAGAGAGGGGAAGTGCGTATTCTGCCATGAGGAGCACGTACTGTTGACAGCAAGCATCACACACATGGTTGCAGAGATGGACAACGAAAAAGCAGGGAATGTCAGGGCGGGTACGTCCAAGTATGGCTCCGTACTCGACAGGAAGAGTAGGGACTCTATCCGGACAGTCCCTGGTAACTGTTCCCGGCGGCTAATTTAGTAAAGGAAGCGCGCAGAGTTTTAGGAAAATGTTAAAAACTCTCTTCAATACTAGTGATAGAAAGAGTCACAGTAAATTGAACTGATTGATGCCCTACATCAAGAATTTCCAAGCGATCTCAGATACCGGTGGCCATCGGAGCCTACCCCGGCGGTCATTAGCCACAGGCTTCAAGAGGCAAATGGGCCGCGGTGGCACTACAAACTTCTTCAGCAAATCTTCGTGAAAATAGGTCTGTCATCACAGCTTATTGGTTTTGTAGGTTAATACTATCGTGAAGTTTGGTCGCAGTTTGGCAGGTGTTTTACTTCATCCGCCTAACTGTGGTCTGGCGGTCATCGGGATTCCGATACTAACATCCATCGTTTGGGCTAAATTTGCTCTGAATGGAACTTATATTGTCACCTATTCCTCTTACACCATCAATGGTAAATATTTGATTATTTTTGTTGTGCGTTGGCATTATAAGGCGCTTCCTCTACTAAATTAACCGCCGGGAACAGTTACCAGGGACTGTCCGGATAGAGTCCCGGAAGAGTAGATACGGTTGCACACGAGAATAGGTGATTTAGCAGAGCAGTCATTATGGTAGTAAGGTAAGTAAGTGAGATAATCGCTAGAGTGCAATTGCACTCCCGCGCAGTGACTGTA
The DNA here is from genome assembly GCA_015178995.1 of Trichophaea hybrida. Lineage (NCBI taxonomy): Eukaryota > Fungi > Ascomycota > Pezizomycetes > Pezizales > Pyronemataceae > Trichophaea > Trichophaea hybrida. The sequence continues at coordinate 144,115 of WHVE01000164.1, forward strand.
TCCTGGGCACTTAACCGGCCATCGGCCGGCTGCCATTACATCATCCCCCTCTCTAGCTGCAGACCCTTGGGCTGCCATACCCGTACATGAGAAGAGAAGGAAAGAATGTAAAGATCCAGACTCGTACGCCCTCGTATGGCCTCATAAATCCCGCTACCGATCGGTACCGCTCTAGGTTGGCCATTCGGTGGATCCGGCGCACGGAGAAACTCCACCTCCAGTGGTAGGCGATAAAACCCCATGCCGACGCCATTTTTACCGGGCCGAGATCCAATAACAAGAGAAAGAATGATAAGATGAGAGAAGAGAAGGAAACCTCCAAATTGAGCCTGATTCCTCCAAGCCCACCTCTTCTGAATCCAAGCCGCTCCAGCAGCAGGCCTGGTTCTAAGTCCACTCCTTTAGCAGGCTTCCAAGTCTAATCCTGTAAGTCCATGGTTCCGAATATCCAAGTGGACTTCTAGTTCTCCAAATCCAAGCAATCAATCTCCGTAGTGCTGGCGCGGTGGTGCTTGAATCGGTAAATGCCATTGGCTTCCGCCATTCATTCATCATTATAGATTGCGTTATTTGATGCAGGAATCCGCTGGCCTCCCAGGAGTGCTCAAACGGCTTTATTCCGCAGCACTGAAATCCCGCTGGCCTCAATGGAGAGCGCAGACGGCCGATTCCCTTGCACTCGAATCCGCTGGCCTCCTTTGAGAGGACAGACGGTATTCACTGGCGGCTGTTGATACTTGCAAAGGCTTCTGACAAATTTACTCGTTCGAAGGCGGCTTTATGCGGTCGATATTTCTCATTCATATATGATTGCTCCCATTGAATGCGTTCGTGAATGTTATCTCAGGGGTAAGGCCATCGTGGCCGGTAATGCCTCTGCAGCAGTCAACTAGCATAATTGAATGATGTACTTATCTTGGTTAAAGCTGCTGCTCTTGAGCTCTCGAATTCGTATGATTTCTCCAATACCATGTCTCCATGCTTTCGTATATCCAAGCTCATGGTAGACTTCATCGGTAATAGCCTGCACAGTCGGCATTGATTATTTGTCCTATTAATTGGCTCCAAATTGGCTCGTAATTGGTTATCCGGATTCGACTTTGCTTTGCCATTCGGCATCAGATCCTCGTCCAGAATCGGCTCGTAAATTGGCGTTCTCGATCAGTGACGATGTTGTCAGGCACACCATGCTTGCAATTAACGTGCGCAAAGAAGAGCATGGCCAGTTCCGGTGAATCAACATCCTCCTTATGTGCGTATCCCTCGCGGGCCAATAGAAGTCCTCTAGCACGAAGTGTTTGATCTGCAGGAACGTATATCCTCCCATCGTAAGTCCGAGCTCCAGCGACAACCTTCCATTGGATCTCGTCTTCGGGGGTGTTTGACATGGGTGAGTCGACTGTCTTTGCATTCACGTCGATTGACAATATGTCGGAAGACAAGGCCTTCTGAATCGCCGGTAGGAGATCATCGTACGGTTCAACCTCACTGCCAGAGTTGCCAAGAGTCGGTCAATTGCCATCACTTGTAAGGCCGGTCGTTTGTGTCTCGGGAGTGACAGTTGGATGCCAGTTGCGGTCCAATTAATATAGTGGTGACATCCTCAATCTAGCCCATGCGGTTAATCACCACTATCTGCGGCGATATCAATTAATTATCGTCATGACTTTGTTGAGTGCTCTCGGCCATTCATATGATCCACTCGCAGAGGGTATCATTCATTGATATATCTAATTCGTAAGCATTCCGTACAAGGTCATAGTTACCAAGTAATTCGGTGCGTTGTCATTCTCAGCTCTAAAGACTATCGCGGTAGTCTCATTCTCCCATTATCGAGTTTAGTCAGCTCGCATTCCGCGCAGCTTGACATCTCGTCTGCTCATTTGGCTGGTTCTTGGCCGCTAGTATTGTGTGCAGTTAGTTCCATTGATATCGTCAGTTACAGCTGATTGTGCATTGGATGCATTCGGTGGTGCTTCCGATCCGGTGATGAAGACCAGAATCGTAACCAGTGACTTCTCGTTCACTCCTAGGCTCCCGGTGCACTTGCACTGCATCTCATTGACTATCCGGTGTACTTGACGTCTGCAGCATGACTGATGCGGTGCGTTAATGGTGAGTCGTTCCAGCACTTCCGGTGCGGAATTCGTTTGGAATAGTGATTTCTCGGTTTCCGGAACGGTCATCCCCCTCTTTTGACGTCGGTGCTCCGTCGGCGACTAAATGCTGCTGGTTCATGCGGTGTCGATTCTCATTTTGATTGCCATTGGGGCTTGGTGCTTCTGTATCTGCATTCAATTGCAAATCTCGCAGTATTACTCATAAAGTAAATGTTTCTTAAGGATTAGGGTGGAATTAAAACGTAACCTTGTATCGGCATATCGGCAAGAAGACTCTTGTTATCTTTTCCAAGAGTGTGCACGATTGCACTCAGCACTGGAGAAATCTGCATTTCACGGCTTTCCCGTTGCTCAATAAGTGCCATCCGCCTAGCAGCCATTTCTCATCGATTCATGATTGTGTGCATATTGAAAGTTCGGTAGTCAATTAAGAGTTTCAAGTCGCCATCCTTCTGTGCTAGGATATCGGTGGTTTTTTGCGTTGCATGACGGTCATCCCTCCTCTTTGGAGATTGGTGCTCCGCCGACAACTTGTGATTATGCCGGTTCGTACGGTATTGAATCTCATGTCGATTCTCTTGAATCTCACACTTCGGCTGCCATAGCGATTGCAATTCACGTTGCGTATCATCTAAAGTAAGAATTTCTTAAGAAGAGGGTAGCAATTCAAACGAAACCTTGTGTTTCCATATACCCAACGACTATCCTTCTCCGAGTGTGTGCAATTGGATTGCACTCTACACTCGTACAACCTGCATATCGTGGTCCTACCATAACTCTGTAAGTTTCATAAAGGGTTCGCGAATATACATCCGTGGTGGTGGTGTTAAGGTTGCCTTCCTTGTTTGCACAAGTATTGGCGCTGTTGCCGGCGATGATTACGGCTGGCTAATCACATTGGCTAAGCCCATTGGCTAGGTTCATCTCGATATTGGCCTTTAGAGTTCTTAACTCAACCTCCGACAAGTTATGGATCAGCCCATATGGCAGCTTGTGCCCGGGATTCAGGTCGAACCCATGGTCAATTGGACGATGCGGTGGGAGTGTCTCGGCCTTGGCCTCACTGAAGACCTCCACAATCTTCGACAGTTGGTGGCATCCATCGTCTGTAGCTACGATGGAAGGTGCTCGTCTCTCCATCTGTACATGTTAGCTTTGTGCTTTCAACTTCATCTTAATGGAGGGTAAGGAATCCCGGGAGTAGCGATGCCAATCGCACGATCTCGATGGACGGTGCGCGGATGGCTGGCTTCCTTCGTGACTCGGCGAGCCGGTAGCAGTCATTCAAGGTTCCGTAAGGACGCTCTTCTGCCGCAACTACCGCTGCTGCTCCTGCTCGCTTGTTCAGGTCATGGGCTTCTCCCACTTTGTGTGGTGCCTTCCATGCAAGCTCACAGCAACCCTTGTGCAATCGCCAGACATATGACGAATGCCTCGACAACCTTGCTCGCAGGTTACCGAATGCAGTGGCTCCAAGCTGATGTATGTCTGGAGGCTAATTCTCTTCACTGCGCTCCTGCAGCCGAAACATTGGTTTCCTGTGGAGGTTCCGACGTCAGGATAGTGGCCACCGGTGGCACCCCCACTTGGGGTTTGGAGGGCCAAAAGTTAAAAGTCAATCTCCGGGTTTCTTGCCTAGGCAAGCCCAGAGTAGCTCATACGGTTCGTCAACCGAAGGCTATCACGTCACTGCACGGAGAAGCATACTCTGCCGATCGCGTGCATGCCTCACCTGATTGGGATTTTGACAACTTAAATGACGTTTATTCTCCTATATACAAAAGGTTCACCATTTGCCCAATCCTGATCAGGGATATGGAGGAGAAGATGCGTCCATGCCCGCTAGGGGATACGACGACTTAAATGTGCATCCATTCCCACTTGGAGATCCGATGACTTGAGGTGTGATTTTGTTCCCGTTTCATACTTGCTCATCCGTCTCGTAGAATATCGGCTTGATCTGCTTGCCACTTTAGAACATTCGGGGTTTGAACTTCCCACTTCTGAGCTGCTTCATGATCTACAATCGCAGCTCCAGTATCTGGGTCTTGAACTCTGCCCATCGGTAGTCTTTTCTCCTTAAGTGCATTTCTGTGGAATGCTGATGCACTTTGTAGGACCGCTCACGCATTGTAGATGCGTTTCAGTGCCTCGGCAATCTTTGGAGGAAGGTAGTTGCCAAGTACGCCTGCGTATGCAATGGTAGCTCTTATCGATTCGTCTTGGGTAATCACCTGGTCTCGGTCGTCGACCTTGCGTTGGGCTCGGTGGCCAAAATGGATGTGTTCAGGAGTAGAATCTATGAATCAACGCGTGAAAGGTATGTCTTTTAAAGCTTCGCTAGCACTTTGAGATGCTCAATAGCCATTTCGGTGAATATAGGACTTCTCGGTGGTGTGACCATCAGGCCGGTGACGCGTCTCTCAGTGCCGATTGACCACCGAATCCATTTCGGAATCGTCACTACTACCGTCAATAACCTGAATTAGGTGTACTTAACAAATCTTAGTGCGTCCAAGCAGTGCGTTGAGATATATTGAGACGTGTTGCGATCACGGTCAGTAATGCAACTCTCGGAATCGATTGACCTCCGAATCGGAATCGACTTCTAGGGATGATAATCTGTGTGGGTTCCAAATAGTGACACGTTGGAAAAGGGGTATCGTAGACCCAATGAATCGACACGTGTAAGGAATCGTCGATTATACTTGATTGGATGCCATTGATGACATTCTGACTTGTTTGTTTCGATCTTTCGTCTTTATGCGGTTGATCTCGTATAATGTGTTTCGAGGTCACCTCTGCGGTGCCGTCATGGCCTGTAACGTGTTGCGACGTGTAGCAATCGCGGTCGGTGATGCGACTCTTCGAATCGATTGACCTCCGAATCACCTCGAAATGGTCTCTGCAGTAGTCAACTGACTTGATACAGGAAAACTTATCCTGAGTTATCGATCTATTGATGATACTCATTGTAGGCCGAGAATAGTGACGTTTTTTGAGTTCTCGGGGGTGCCTGTGGTGGCAGGTGATGCGTCTCTCGTGATCGATTGACTTCCAAATAAGTTCCAAATCGTCTACTTCATGCGCCATTGACTTCTGATTCGTCTCGATCGTCGGTTCGTAGGCCATTGCTCTCGGCGGTCGTGTTTGTAGACTTTAGAGTGGTATGCCCATCATGGCCAATGACGCGTCTTCCGTGACTAATTGACTTCCGAATCATTTCGGTATATGTCTAATTTCGTCAATCAACTCAATAAGATGGTTACTTAGCTTGTATCGACAAGATTTTCGGTGTAGGTCTAACGCGTCGAAAAGGGGTAATCGTGAATTCTGTGAGCGAAACGTATCTGATTTCAAAAAAGCGATTATAGTGTAAGGGTGAGTACGTCCAAGTATGGCTCCATACTCAAGAGTAAAAGTAGATACGGTTGCACACGAGAATAGGTGATTAAGTAGAGTAGTCATTATGGTAGTAAGGTAAGTAAGTAAGATAATCGCCAGAGTGCAATTGCACTGCCGCGCAGTGACTATATCCTGGGCACTTACCCGGCCATCGGCTGGCTGCCGTTGTAGGGAAGTCCAGAGGCAGATTCAAGAAGCGAATGGAATCACGGATATGGACTTGAAAATAAACCCGGATGTGATGGGAGAAGTCCAGGTACTGACAGAGAGAGTCATGCATGAGGAGATGACCGCACAGAGACCGCAGATGGAGGCCTCAAGGTATGCAGCAATAATTCCCCCAGCCCCAACGGTTCGGTTAGTTACAACCACCCCAAGACGATCCAATATAGAGGCAGAAAAAAGCAGACGTTGATCGCCCCCCTCAAGAATTACGCTCCGGCAAACGCGCCCAACGGACCGAAGGCAGAGAACAAGTGAACCAAGGCTGCGAAGACACCGGAGGGTCAGCAACGGCAACCAAAACAACGCTGGCACAGGAAGCCAACGTACACAGAGAAGGTAGCAGCGTCGGCAACAGGGCAGAACACGGAGTGCGAGATCATGGTTTTCGCAAGGAAAAAGAGGGTTCAGAAGAAGGAGTCAGACGGCATGGCAGCAATCCACACAAACAAGAACACGGTGGGGAATAGGAGAGCTACCGTCAAAACAAACACAGCACTCCAGGCTTCTCAGGAGAAGAACGTTGATATTGTGTCAGCGGATAACAGAGCGCTGCACGCGGCCGGATCCCCTCACCATATCAGAATGGTGATAATCAACACCAATGTCAGAGGAACGATCACGGCCTTGGCCACTGCTGGAGTGTCGGCGGACATGCCAGTGGCTTGGAGAGAAGTCATGGTAAAAGCAGGAAGGAGTATCGACCAAGGGATCATCGACATGGAAAAGAATGAGACCTGGTAGAAGGTGAAGCTGTATGGGATCAGTTTTGACCAGAATTCAGTTAAGCAGTGCAGAGGCCTGGAGAAACTGAGGCAAGAAATACAGGCAGAAAACGAGGGAGTAGTCGTTCCAATGAGTATCAATTGACTGGGCAGGACCAAAGATATCAAGGAGAAGAGGAGGAGCGGGGAGAAACAGGCGACATCTGTGGTCTTTTCGATCAAACGATACAAGATAGCACAGAGGTGCTTAGAGAAAGGATTGAGGGTGGCAGGAGTGTGGCATTGGGTGGAAAGATACATTCACACCCAACCAGACACTTTCTGTGAAGATTGCGGTGGGTGGGGACTTCATGTCTCGAAGTGGGGCAGACTGGGATTGGGGGTGGCCAAGTGCATGCTGTGCACCGGAAAACCCAAGACAGAAGACCATCGATGCAACGTTGTAGGATGCAAGGCCAAGAAGAGCCAGAATTGCACAAACAACAATGACAAGTGTGCCAACTGGAAAGTGAACCATATTCCACAAAGTAAGATGTGCCCTAAGAAACTAGAAGCAATTCAGAACGCCAAGGAGGAGAAGACAAGCAAGAGGGGGAGAGGGAGAGGGAGAAACATCACCTGAAGTCAAGAGAAACCGGAGAACGTAACCAAGACCACTGCCACGGAAGAAGCAGAGAGACACAAAGAAGAGGTCCAGGTTCTGGCAACACAACAAGGATCAAACGAGTCGATCCCAGAAACGCAATGGTGAATGTCCTACAATTTAATTGTGGGAGGGTGAAGGATAGTTCGTTCCTGGCGCTAAAAAAGGGTGTGGAAACAGGGGCAGATTTGGTGGTAGTGGAAGAGCCGTGTCTGGGAAAAGGAAAAGAGGAGGAGGACCAAAGTAGCCATCCGGCTTTCAGACGGATATAAGGAACGAGAACCATGACCACAGTAAGAGTGGACACGACAGTTGTGGTACACGAATTCGCGGACTTTGCAGGCCGAGGGGACATACAGGGTTTTGACGTCACCAACCAGGGAGGAGTCAAGGTCTGAATTGTCAATGTCTATGACCAAACACTCCAAGAGGATAACCACAGACCATTGGCCCAACCAGCGAGGGAGGTGATATGGGATGGAACAATCACCAGGGGCAACGTGAGAGTCTGTGGAGATTTCAATGCTCACAGCCCATGGTGGAACAGTAGGTGCAGTCAAAGAAGGAGTGCTAGCTTCTTGGAAATCCTTATTTTAAAACACAACCTAGAGGTAATCAACAATGGCAATCCCACCAGAGGCGAATGGATAAACAATGAGCTGATCGAGTCGATAATGTATGTCACACTGGTAGGAGGGGGTGATGTAATACCTAACATAATACGCTCGAAGCGGGGAGACACAGGATGACACGTGACCGCATCGGCTGTCACTAGTCTCGGAAGCCAGAGCGAACCTTCCTGAACTGCAAAGTCCCCGAACTGCGAAATATAATGTACTGCGAAGTCCTCGAACAGTGAAGCTTCTTGAACAGTGACGCTTCTTGACCAGCGAAGCTTCTCGACCAACGAAGTTTCTCTCTAGTGAATCAATATACAGAATGCACCGCTCAGGCCAGAGCGAAGCAAGAATAGAGTGGCTCCGATACTCTCTAGGCAATGAAAGCTAGAGTATACATTGCTCCGAAACTGTCTACGCAACGATAGCTAGAGGACGCAGCGTTCCAAACAATGAATGTGGAGAAAGCTAATCTCTACGCAACGAACGCTAGAGAAAGCTACTCTCTACCCAACGAAATCTAAAAGCATCCGCCGTGCCATACATCGAAGCTACTCTCAATCCAATGCAGCCTATTCGGTTGGAGGTTGATTCGATGGAATGGATACCACTGGTCGGAAAGACAGAAACCGCGGAGTTAATGACATGAAGAATACCAGCAGTCCGATTATACTCTATTAACGGTAACGATACGGTGGGCCCGGGGATAGAGTTCTGCAGTATTTGTGAAGTTAAGGGCATTGGCTCGAATGACCGGCGGTGGTTGCAAAAGCAGTTGTACTGGTTCGGCAGCAGTTGAAGTAAGGGAGTTCTAGAGTAAAGATTATAAATAGTTGTTACGAGCGAAGACAAAGGTAGAAAGACCTTCGGTTTCTTTGTGGGTAGAAAGGCACCAGATCATCGGTCCCTTTCTCAGCGAAGAGAACAAGCGTTAACAATATACTCATTTCGAAAGCCATTCTTTTCGTTGTGAATCTTTTATTATTTCCTCATTCTGAGCGAAACTCCTAAACCGCCACAATAGAAACAAGTCCCGAACCGAGTACGGCTACTACTTTGACAGGTGTACCTGGGGCGACGCTCCCGGTGTGACAGGTGAGGTGATGAATGCATCGGCGAGAACAATGTCAGAGGACGAAGAAGATATAGGTTCGGACCATAAAATCATCGAAATAGAGTGGGGGAGACAATCGGAGGATGGTACAAACCACATAGTGATTGCGTTAAACATCGACGAAATTGAAGAGGAGACTTCAAAAGAGATCAACATGAGCTGAGACGAATGGGGCAGAAGCAGGAAGACATTGTGGAAAGAAAGCACAATCCAAGAGCTGGCAGACTAAGCGAAGGTGATGAAAATCGAAGTCACCAGGTGACTGAGGCTGAAGGCAAAACAAATCAAAATATGTGCGAGATCCAAGAAGTGGTGGAATGCCAGGATAGTGGAGAACAGGAAAATCTTGGGGTTCATGAAGAGAGACCGAAGAGTAGGCAGAACCAACCATGCATCCGTCAAGGCAGCAAGGAAAGAACTGCGATAAGCCATCTGAGATAGCAAGCAAGAGTGCTGGAACACCTTTGTGCAAGAGGTGGAAGGAGACAAGGTGTGGAGGGTGCGAAAGTATACTGGAATGGAGGGAGAACTAACGGTTAAGGCTCTGCAGAAATGAGACGGGGGGCTGGCAGCATCTAAGAGCGAAAAAGCAGAGCACATACACGAGATCGGGTTTCCAAAACCATTGCCAGGAATGAACAAGAAAGTGAAAGAGGTGAGGGGAACGACCTGCCTGGTGATCACCAAAGATGAGGTCAAAGATGCTATCTGCACACAGAGCGTCAAGAGAGCGGCAGGATCAGACAGAATTAACTTCAAAATAATAGGACTGCAGTGGGAGTGTGATGCGAGCAGAATAGTAGCCTTGGTGAAAATGACAATACAAATGGGACATCATCTGAAGGATTGGAACACAGTCACAGAAGTACTGATACCCAAGCCGGAAAAGCCAGATTATCATCAAGCAAAGGCACACAGGGTGATCGTAATTGAGAATTGTTAAGATAAAGTGGTCGAAAAAGTGGTGGCAATGAGAATCTCAGACGAGTGCGAGAGGAGAGGACTGCTACACCACAGCCAGTATGGATGCAGGAATAGAGGGTCAGCGGTCGATGCAGTGGGAATGATGGTGACAAGAGTGCAAGACGAATGGAGAAGAGGGAATATCACGTCGGCCTTACTGATGGATATCATGGGATCCTTCCCGAGTGCTGCGAAAGGCAACTTGATTCACATAATGGAACACATGAAATTCGAAGCAGACCTGTGTTGGTGGATGGAGAGCTTCATATCTGACTGAAATGTAAAATTAAAGATGGACACAAGGACGGCAGAAGTGATGGATGTCGAAACAGGAGTACTACAGGGATCCCTGACCTCACCAATTCTGTTCACAATATACATTTCCGGCATCTTCAAGAAAGCAGCAAAAGAAGATCCAGGAGTCACAACGTTATCTTTAGCGAATGATGTCGCCTGGGTTGAAGATGCGAAGCAGGTCAACCAGTGCAAAAGTCACATGCGAAGATGTGCAAGAAGAGCTATGCTGTGGGCAGAAATGAACACCGTCCAGTTCGTCATAGTAATAACAGAAGCTGTCTTGTTCTCAAAGAAAAGGAACCACCAAGGACATGAGGTCAAGATGAGGATCCAGGTGGACAAGAACAACTCAATATCATTCAATCTGAAACCGACATGATGGCTAGAGGTGTTGATGGAAAGACAATTGAACTTCCAACACCACCATGAAGTCGTCAAGACTGAATCACAGAAGGCGCAGGGGAGAATCAAAGGAATAACCGGAAGATTCGGGCTCGGACCAGAAAATGCAATGGAGGTCCAGTTAGTGGCAGTTCAGTCAGTGGCATTGTATGGGTCGGAACTGTGGTGGGATGGACAGATAGAAGGCGAACACGAACTACAAAAACTAGTCAATGAATAGGCAAGAAGGGTCACAAAAATGTTCAAGTCAATACCGACGGTTCCACTACTCAAAGAAGCAGGACTGAGACTGGCAATGTCACTACTGAATAATCGGAGGAGACGATTCACCAAAAGACTAGCCAAATTGCCACATTGGGCAGGATGAGGGGCGTTGGTGCAGAGAGAGTCAACATTGGCAGTAAAGCTGAGAAGAGACATTGAGGTAGAAGGGAAGAGAGAAACGAACTTTCTACCGATCAACCCACAGCGTGCAGAACCGAATCTGTATATTGTGGAAAAGAAGGAAGCGATGAAGGTCACTCGAATAACCGACGAAGACCAAATTCTTTGAACTAACGGATCAAGGCTAGAAGATGGAAGAGTCGGGTGTACCATGGAATGGACGGAGGGAGAAGAGAATTGGGAAGCGGAGTGACACTACATGGGACACGAGAAGGAAGTTTTCGACACTCATGTATACACCATCCCAAGCGGTGTACAGAAAGCAGCAGACATGTTACCCACGACAGATGACTTGAAGGTGGTTATCATTTCGGACTCAGTCACTGCAATACAACCTGTTCCGGACGGTAAGCAAGGCCCTGGACAAAGGATGGCTGAAAACACAGTCGAGTGGAACAACAAAATCGTGGGAATAGGAGTAGAAATAGAGCACCGGTGGGTACCATCGTACGAAGGAGTTGAAGGAAACGAAAAAGCTGGCAAACAAGCCAATGCAGCTGCAGAAAGAGTGGAGGGCACTCTGGGGCTTGTCAAAGAATATATAGGATGGTCGATGGCACAGGTGCAGAGAAGGGTGACGCAAGCCAAGTGGATTGTAACCGAAAAGTGGTGGAAGGCAAAGTTCAACGGCAAAAATGGGGCGTTCAAACATAATAAAAAGAGGAGGATGAGCAAGCGGATGGGCAAGACCAAGAAGAGTGTCGCGGGAAGGTATCTCCAGCTAAAAGTGGGGTATGCTCCAACAGGAGTTTATTTGGAACACATTAAAAGGAAGGAAAGCAATGAATGCTGGTGGTTGTAATGGCGGCCGGGTAACCGCTCAGGATATAGTCACTTCGCGGGAGTGCAATTGCACTCCAGCGATAATCTTACATACATACTACTCTATTATATTCATATATCCACGTTTGCAACCGTATCTACTCTTATACTCTTATACGAGGCCGTACACGGCTGTACGCACTTACACTATTATCGCTCTTTATTAATTTGATACGTTTCGCTCACGGGATTTCATGAATCACCCCTTTTCGACGCGTCGCGACACCTCCGAACCAGAAATCATACGGATTTGAGAGCTATCGATTGCATCAGCAAAGAGTCTTGATAAGTACACCCAATTGAGGTTGACGGTAGCAGATATGATTTCGAATTGATTCCGGAGGCCAATCGGCCAGAGACGCGTCCGCAACCAAGTCAGTCGAGGTCAACCACGACGATTTCATAATATGAGAACTTAAAGGCTACCAATCGCGAGAGCGATGAGATCGGATAAGTTATCATCCACTTGTGTCAATTGACGATTACAGGAATGATTCCGGAGCCGAAGTGACCCCGAGAGACGCGTCACCGGCAATGCCGAAACCGGCCGTACTCCAGAGATTCCCTCCAATTTCGTCCAACGAGCGCAATCGTATGCGAACTATCGAGACGAGTCAGATACTATTGACGGAAGTCAATCAAGTATGAAGTGCTGGCGAAGCGCTGGCGAAGCTATAATTGACACCCCTAAACGCGTTAATCTTCGAAAATCAAACACAACGCGCAGTCGATGAGGCTACATTTCACATTGCACCTACCGAGGATTATCATTTCGCTGGTGGATTTATACACGGTCGAGGCTAACAGAGCCGAGTAGGCCGAGCCTCTTTCGATTTACCGGCCAAGGCAACAATTACGTCGGAATTATTACGGATGCTGCCTGCAGTTTTCAGCAGTGGCTATGGAAGTTATACGGGATCCTAAACGGCCTTACAAGATTACGCAATTATACACGATTGGAATGAGCCACGGAGGCAAACGGAACCACGGCTCTACGGCTACAACTCGAAGGAGTCAACAAGGCAGTTATGATTATGAACATCATTCATTTATCGACGGACAAAGTTTAAGATAATGGAGAAGCGATCGCAGATCATGCTACAACTCCGAATGGGAAGAATACAATGGAGATGATTTGGTTTATAGTCGGGGATCTGAGGATCCACGGGGCTATTCGTGGGGAAACAGTCTGGGCACTCTCCGGAGACCTGCGGATTCCGTATGTATATACAGTTTGAGGAGGTTCAATTGATACTTGTCGTATCCCCAAGTGGGAATGGACGTTTGGTTGTCAGACAGTCCCAATCGGGTGAGACAAGTACGTGATTGGCTGAGTGAGCTTATTCGTACAAATGGTGGCAGCCGCGGTGGACGCACTGTGTGAAGCTGGTGTCTGGGTTGCCTTGGAACAAGTCCAGGAATCCTGACGTCGACTTGCAAATGCATTCGACTTTTGGCTCTGCGAACCCCAGGGTGAGCGGAAGAGGTGGCAGTGGACCGGGTAGACCATCAGGAATGCCCCGGGAATGTACCTGGATCACGGCTAGGGAGGAGGCGCGTTCCGAAGGAGGCTGTACTCCATATATATACAAATACTTGGTGCTACTGCTTTAGACGATCTATTGGCCAGGGGGGTCGTCGATGGACGTTCTTCCTAAGAGTGGGAGTTCGTACAGGGCTGCTGGGAGCGACCGTGAAAGGCATCACTGATGGTCAGTGAGATAGGCCCCAGGCGCTGGATGGGCGAGCAGGGAGCAGCGGCGGTAGTGGCGAGAAGAGGCACCCAAGGGTATACTTGATTAACCGCTGCCGGCTCGCCGAGTCAAGAAAGGAGCATCTGGACGGCGGGGCTTGGCTCCATTGTGGGCGAACCGTTCTTTTCCAGGCTCCTGGATTCCGCAACATCTACCGCTCCATCTTTTACACATACAATTGGCTAACACACATATGGAGTAGTTACGGAGTCATACGAACCCGTACGGACGTCAGAAACGAGTTTCACATATGATAAGAATCGCCATCGAGCATTCCGATTACCGGTGGGAACGATGGAAAGGCACTCGAAACGCTAAACGCAACGAATCCCCTCCAAATCGATGAAAAGACAATCGAAATGATGGTCGACGAAACGACGATACCATGTCAAATGACGATTTATCCACAAACAAACGGGCTGGCGACTGCAATAGACATCACGGCATAAAGAAGCATTCTCTTTTGGTGGTTTTGATCTTACGAGCCAATTGCTCTACAATGATCTGGTATGGTGGCGAGGAGTGGTATTCCCGAAATAGTGCGGAATAAGATCGCGTGCTCAAGAGCCGGATCGTGGATTTGGACCTAATGATCCCATGCAATATGCACGGATCGATGAGTGGATTTTCTTATGATGGACGTTATGTCACCGGATGGATTATGGGAGTGCGATGAGAGGCGGCGGTTGTATCGATGGGACTTTAACTACATGGAGGTCAGTAAAGAAGGCCTTTAGAGAACTTACAGAGCTACAGGAGAAGCCACGAAAGGTGGCCCATACGAGTGCAAATTTGCACATTCCGGAAACGCATAGTCGGAGACGGATGGTCATGGGCGGCTTTACAATTTATCGGAGTTCGAATTTAGGACGCCAAAAAGGCTTACATCGAGGCAAACCTAGCCAATGGGGTTATTCAGCAGTCCTCACCGCCGGCGGCGGCGCCGATTCTCTTTGCAGAAAACGAAGGGATGGTGGCCTAAGACTTTGTGTCCATTACCGCGCGCTCAACTTAGCGTCGGTGAAGAATCGGTATCCCCTTCCGTTGATCTCAGAGATGCTTAACTGTGTGCGAGGCCAGGATATTCACGAAGCTGCACCTCCGTGGTGCTTATAACCTCATACGGAGATGGCTGGATATGGATGACGATAAGTCAATTCAAGGCGAGGTTACGTTTGGAACTTTCCCCTTTTCTTATGAAAGTCGCATTTTAGATGACAAGCTACGAGACTAGCATTTGAGTGCAGATTCGCAGATCTGAAAATTTAGGACATACCGACGAAATGATCGGAATCAAGATCCCGGCTATGATCAACAGATATTTACTTATCAAACCACGATGGCAATTGGAAGTATTAGGATCGACAAGAGAATCAATACGAGGATCAGCATCAGGATTGGAAAGTCGTTGACGGAGCTCTGACCACAAACAGGGGGATAACATTACCGGGAATTCATAAACGACCCCTACTGCAATCGACTACCGCACCAGAAGCACTGTTACGGTGATGTACACCAGAGAAGTCAATGATTACGACGCCGAGGATTTATCATGGAAATGAAGCCTTCCGATGGGGCTACCGGCATACAGTCGAGATGGCTACCGGATCAGAGATATTATACGAATTGGAGTTATCATGGAACGAAGTTCAGAGTGGTTTCAAGGCTAACAGTATTTGGATTATTTACAAGGCTCAATCGAATGGTATACAGAATGACCGAGAGTCTGCGAAGCCGTCTATCGAGACGTCAATATGGACCATGGCAGTCAGCGTGCGGGAGACGCACCGAACTCTCCGACGAAGCGTGCTGGAGGCCGAAGCCCGCCAGACAAAGTACGCCAGCGGCAAAGAGATGTTCAAGGTCGGAGATATGGATCATTAAGCAGCACGAAATGTGCACCTCATCGGAATGTGCGGTATAATGGAAGCACACCTACATTGGTTTAAGAGGACGGAAGCAGAAGCTCCAGGTTAGACGTACGAAGCTGCGATACAGGCTTCTGAGAGCACAAAGGTCGCGAGAGTGCGAGAGTGCTGGAGGACATTGACGTGAATATATATACGAGGTTGCCGCGATGCGAGCTTCCTGGAGTTTCCAAGAGTGCAACAGCGCTGGAATTACATGGCAAGTAAGATCTTCATATGGGAAGCTTACGGATTAGATTTATCAACGAATTCGGAAGTCGAAGGCATGAGAACCGGGGAATGGATGCCTTAATGCTACTAAAGTGGAAGCATACATAATTACATTGTGAGTAAGACCTTTTATGGCACACTAACGAGTTAGTTACCGCAACTTGCACACGCACGTACGAATGCATGTCGATGTATGATGACTGCAACCGAGGGCTGGACGAAGTCGACAGAAATCAACCAGCCACTATTGGATTTGAAGCCGAATCGCAACCCAAAGTCAAAGACGAAGAAAATTCGGATCACTAGCCGATATACGTGTCAATCTGGAGCCAATCATTGAGACATACAATCAATGCCGAGCGGAGACTATCACTGACGAGGTCTGCCGTGGGCTTAGAAGTTCGGATTTGGAGAGCTGGAAAAGTGGCCTTGGATGTTCGGAACCATGGACTCGAAGGCGTAACCGAAGGTTTACTTGATGGTGTACTCGGATCTGAGCTGCACCTGGAGCCGATGGGAGCATGGACTGTGGTTCAGGAGCTATAATCAAGATGAGTATACCCATTGAAGTCAATTAACTACTGCAGAGACGAATCAAAGGCCTAATCGGCCCGATGGCCATGATGGCCACCCTGGAGACTCTGAAACGGGTTCGACGAGAGAAATCATATACGAACGATCGATGGCGGAAGCCAATAACGACATAAGCTCCACCGAGCCGGCGCTACCGAGAGCAATGGCTTGGATTCTGAGAAATTGGCTCTACTTGGATATTCGGAACTATTGACTTGAATGTGGGCTTGGAACGATGCCTGCTTCAGCAGCGGGCTTGGATTCGCGGACTTGGATTCAGAGAGGTGGGCTTGGAGGATTTCGGGTCAATTTAGAGGTTTCCTTCTTTTCTCTTCACTTCACTTCTCTTCTCTTTACTTCTTCATGGATCTCGGCCCGGTACAAATGGCTTCGGCACGGGTTTTTACCACCTACCACTGGAGGTGGAGTTTCCCCGTGCACCGGATCCACCGAAAGGTCACCCTTGAGCGGTACCAATCGGTAGCGGGATTTATGAGGCCGTACGAGGGCGTACGAGTCTGGATCTTTACTTCTTTCATATTTCTTGTACGGGTATGGCAGCCCAGGGGGTCTGCAGCTAGAGAGGGGGATGATGTAATGGCGGCCGGGTAACCGCTCATGATATAGTCACTTCGCGGGAGTGCAATTGCACTCCAGCGATAATCTTACATACATACTACTCTATTATATTCATATATCCACGTTTGCAACCGTATCTACTCTTATACTCTTATACGAGGCCGTACACGGCTGTACGCACTTACAGTGGTGTGGATACTCGATGCAGACAGTAGACCACTTGTTCATGTGGTGCAAGGAATGGAAGTGGCAGCAGGATATTCTAGGGGACAGGCTGAGAAAGAAGCACAAGATGAAGGAGCAAGGCAGAGTACCGATGGCACAGGACTTCGATACGGGAACAGCTGAGATGGCAGTGATGAAGTTTCTGACGGATACTGATGTCGGGAGAGTTACGTAGGTTTAGGCTTAGGGAGGGGACGGGCAGGCAGGGGATGAGGAGGGCAGAAAAAATTTGATTAGTTTCAGAGAAGGGGAGAAGGAGAAAGGGATGATACGACTTTGCTCAAAGAGGCAAGATGGGATACCTGACGGTCACACTGGAGAAGTATCGCGAAAAAAAGGGTAGATTATGTCATGGCCGCAAGCGGCCGAATACAGTATGATTCAAACAAAAAAAAAACAAACAAATACAGCCGGATATAATCCCATTCTAGTACCACAACCAGGATCAGTAGCCATCGGTCCCCTGTAGGTACCTGTAGGGGCCCTAGTCCAGTAGATCTCAGCCTCGGACGGACCAGGGCACTGAAATCATGCCCGGGACGGGACGGCGAGGCCGGGCCCCGAAAGACTGTTGTCGCCCCGGACCGTTGAGATGCCTGTCTCTGACCCTCCAGTCACTGATGGTATCGTCGATCCAAAGTCATACAAAGTGGCGATTGAGTCTCCGTACTCTGACCAATGAGATAAGGCTATGCGGGAGGAATTGAGCGCAATCGACCAGCACGAGGTCTTTGGAGATCTTACGGAGCTTCCGGAAGGTTGAAAAGCGATTCCGAGTCACTGAGTCTATAATGTCAAGCGCGATGGCGCCGGAAATGTTCAGCGATTCAAGGCAAGAGTCGTCTACGGACGAAATCACCCAGTAGAAGGCATCGATTACCAGGCGACTTATGCACCCACTGCGAGACTCGGACATGTACGACTTGTACTTGTTATTGCTGCCAAGTACGATCTCGATATCCATCAAATGGACGTTTGCACGGCTTTCTTGAGCGTCGACCTCGAGGAAGAGATTTATATGCACCCACCGCAAGGATACTTTCGCCTATCGAGCACCGAACGATCGACCAAGAAATTGGTTCTGCGACTTCGGAAGTCATTGTATGGCTTAAAACAGTCATCTCACGTTTGGTACGGGATGTTTAGAGATTTTGTTATCTCGATCGGTTTCAAGGCTTCGAGAGTCGATGGAGGTCTCTTTATACTTCATAATATGGATGAAGGCACGGTCATTGCAGCAATTGTTTTATATGTTGATGATCTGCTCATCATTGCCACCACCGACCTGATCGTCGACATCAAGAAGCAGATGCAAGCTAGATTCCAAATGCACGACCTCGGTACCGTTTCGTTCTATCTCGGCATGAATATCGAGCGCAATCGCGATCTCTGCACAATCGATATCCACCAGCACACACTTACATTAAGATGATATTGGAAAAGTTCGGTATGGATAAGGCGAAACCAGTGGCGACCCCAATCGCGATAAAGCTTCACAAGGATCCTGTGATCAGAATCACTACCAGTCGATGATCGGGAGTCTTATGTACGCGATGACTGCAACTCGGCCCGATATCGCATATGCAATCGGAGTTCTCAGCCGATACTGCCACGACCCCAGCAAGGAGCATATGGTAGCTGTGAAGCGAGTATGTCAATATTTGAACGCACTAAGCACTGCATGCTCCGGATCGGAGGAGAAAGCGACAACGTGATATGTCGATCCAGACTATGCTGGAGATTATAAATCAACATCCGGATTGGTCATCACTTTCGGAGGAGCGGTTGACTGGAGGTCTCGGAAGAAGAAATCGACTGCCTAATCCACCACCGATACTGAATATTATGCTTTCGGAGTCGGCTGTATGAGGCTCACACAAATTATCCATCTCATGGACGAATTCGGAATCTATTGCAGGCCGAAGATTCTCACTGATTTCCAATCGATGCTAGCTAGTATCAAAGGCAGGATCTATCGAGGCACGGCAGTCGCTCACATTGCCACGAAATATCACTTGGCTGCAGATATGGTTCGCGATGGAGAAGTTGAGATGGAGTATGTTCAGTCAGACGAAATGATTGCGGTTATATTCAGGAAGGCGCTCCCAAAGCCCTCGTTCTTGAAGCAGTGCATGTCGATGGGAATGACCGGAATTGGATCTGGTTCGAAGGACGTTTAGATGAGCACGGAGTATCAGGCCCGAGTTTGCTCTTGTTTTTTGTTTTTAGGGATTGTTTTATGTTCTACAACCTCTCTTTAATGTTTGATTGGTTCGTTTCTTTCTCTTCTTGGTTAGGCGGACGTGATAACCGTCCTGGAGGAGTGTTGAGGCGATTATTAAGTACGGGTATCACTTCTTGCATGATGCCTTTCGTATGTTAGTGCAGTGCTTGCCGCGATGACTTTAGGCTTCGTGCTCCAAGTCATGTGCACAGAGTTAATCTATTCAGTGCAAGTGCCACCTTCTCCATACGTCTCCACCCTCCTTCGTACGCACCTAGACGAGCATCATTTGGGTTGGTTCAATATTTGACAAGTTCAGCGTCACTTGCATTCACCTGTTGGCGATCCAGACGCCGACTAAACCTTGCTGATACCTCTGGATGACGGTTCAAAAAGTGGGTGGCCCAGATTGGCAACAATGCCTTGGTGAAACCCCTCAAAAGCTGCAAATTCGTTGGATGGCCAAGATCATCTAACCAATTGCACATGCGAACAATAGATTTCTCCTCCTGTGGTAGGAATTGTTAAGGGTGGTGGGCGATAGAAGCCATTTGGGTACGCCGTTCAGCACCACACTGCAGCACCTTGCAACTCAAATCCAAACTTTATCAATCAGGGTTTTCTGTAATATTAGTTCCCACAAGAGAGAACGCGACAGCTCACAACTCGGCCATCATCACTGAATCCCTCCAATTCTTTTGTCCCGCCTTCAAGCCTTCAACAGCTGACGCTCCTGTTGAATTTTGAGCTGTGCACAATGAAGCCGATATCATGGAGTAATATTTTGAGATTGGCTCACTGTAGAACTAGGCAAGCGATCGAGTAACTACCCTCATGCAGATCTTAATGGCTATCACAAGTAGCCCATTTAGCCTTACAGTCGGGTGTGTCGCTAGTTATACCACACTTTGGTTCTAATTATTGAACTGACTCTTAGTGAAGCGATTGATTGTCTAAATCTAAGATGACACGTAGCTAAATACACTTGAGATCGCCAACCCCCCAAGGCACGTGATGACGTACTCTAAGAACCGTTCCAACACCGGTGTTACAGTAACAACTTGTAACACTGTTGCACTATCTTCGACTATTTGAGGAGCGATATTGGTAATCGGTCAATCAGAAAGAGAGGAGGTTTTAAGGAGGCAACACAATGACACCAAATGGAGGCATGCTGTTAGTTAGTGAGCACTGACAGGAGAAAACGATGCCTCGTAACAAGGGAAAGAAACAAGCTTCTGCCCCTACGCCCCCCAAACCGTACACAACCAGAGTCCATATTCCAGCCTGGGTGTTAGAAAAGGAAAAGAAAGATAGGAAAGAAGAAGAAGCCAGGATAGTCGCAAGGGACTCGCATCCGGCGCCGACTACCCCATCGTCCTCCTCTTCCTCCGACGCAAAGACAGTGAGCGACCGCCCAACACAAGGGCTGCGACGACTCCAATTTGGGGAACGCGAATACGATAGCGACTGCGGTTCTGAGTTTTCTGGACCAGAACAGTCCGACAACAACCACAACGACTATGACAATTACGAAGACGACGGCCTAGAAGGTCTTGCCACTGACGCCCTCGCCCAGATCCAGATCGTACGGGAGGAATTTGAAATCTCTCTATTCAGCGTCAAAACCGAAATTCTCGCCAAAATTGATATTATTCCTATCAAATTTGAAGAGCTCCGAGCAATAAACCACAAGACGGTTAATTCGATGGAAATGAAGTTCAATTCGCCTTAACAGATCCTGAACAAAAACGCGTCAGACATACAGACCCTCCGGGCCTAGGTTGAAAAACTGGAAAGCGAAAACAAGGAGGGGAAAAAAGCGGAAGAGGAGCGAAAGGCAGCGGCAGCCAGTCAGATTGTCACATCCCCCCACCACTCCTCGAAAAGAAGTTACCATTCGGCCGGCGCCACCCACACTCCGACATGGGTAGTTACCCCATTGGCCCAACTCGTTTTAAAGCGAGATTTAGCCAAACGTAAGCGAAGTGAAGCTACGTGGACAACATCGATTCGGCACCAATAACTGGAAGACCAGCGAAGGCGCCACGACAGCTTTCTCCCACCCCAAGTCTAATGCACTCAAGGCATGCGACAGGAGTGGACAAGCGTGAGACCTAGAAGCCCAAAACAGAATAGAAAGAGGGGGAATCTTGGAGAAGCAAGAGGAATCCTAAGGAAAGAAAAGATGAAGCAGGGTGGCAAGAGGAAGAGGAGGGTAGAAGAATGTAGTTTAAAAAGTTTTCTTTTGTTTTGGCGGAAATGGGGGAAAGGAGATCAGGTGACACGACTTCGAAGCAGGAAAGGCTGAGGCCTTGTGCCCGGCCCCAATTGGAACTGTGGAAGTGTTAAGGATTAGGATAAATATGCATGGCCGCAAGCGGCCGAATGCAATATGATTACAAACAAACAAATTGGCAGGAGAGAATCCTGTTTATCTTATCCGATGATGTTATCTGTTGATGCCATCGTATCTGCATCCAAAGCCATGAACCGTGCCAATGTACTTGAGGGGATCGCGATGGAGGATCAAGAAGTGAGCGGTGTTAGCTGACACAGTCAAGGTGCAACCGTGGTCCGCAGTCGGTTAAAAAAGCTTACTCGGCAGCCCTTTGCATATCCTCCCAATTCTAACCAGTCGGGCGCTTACCGCAGTTGCTTGCAGATTGGCTGATTGATATGCCCAGGTGCTGCAATTTGTCGTCACATCATGCATCAACCTATAAACTGCCGCCAATGAACGCTCGGTTTGAGCCGCTTCTGCTTCTTCAGCTTATAAGTGTTCCCTCCTTCATCATTTTTCCATAATCCTTTCTGTCACCTTAGAACGGATTCCAAACACCAGTGTATGCCAACGTAAGCTTTTTCGATCACCATCGGCTAATTAACTGCAAACCTTTCCATCTCACCTCCATTGTTGCTATGACTTTGTACATCCAACTCATGATCGCCAGTATCCTGATACTCCTACTCTGTGTCATCCTGGCCTTACAATTATGGATCATCTTAGGACGCCACACTGCCGAGTCTTCGCCACTGGTGCCCGCCCCGAAATCAAAATGTTTCCGAATCAGGGGTATCCCACCAGAATGGAGTGAAGACGATCTTCTTGATTCACTTCGACAGGTTGATCCATCCGTCGAGTCGTGGGACAACGATCAAGTGTCACTCTATCCAGCGTGTTATGGCACCCGCAAAACGGCACTTCTAAAGGTGTACAGCAGCTCCAAATTCTTCCTACACATTGAAATGGGCGATTCGAAATACGTGGAGATATCCCGTGGAGTCCCGGATAAAAAAGTGGGACTTTTAATAGATTGCCACTTTCATGATTTGACACCTTTGAATACTCCTGATGGGGACATAATCGCAGAGTAAGCCCCCTATCCAATGGTTTCTTATGTATACTTACTTTAGGTCCTTGTATCGCAGCGTTGTTGCAGTGACCGGCCTCGCTGGGCATGCATTCGGATCTTGGAGAAATGGGGAGAGTCGCCAAATGTGGCTTCAAGATTTCCTCCCACGAGATGTTAAAAACATCCGAATCATGATTTACGGCTACAATGCCAGGCTCGACGACTATACAGACACCAACACAATGCTCGATTATCGCAGGAACTTGATTCAGCAATTGGAAAATGCTAGGGGCACCAGGGAGGTAGATAGATAACTGTCGTTGGAACCTATCTGGATGTGTTTAGTACTAATACATTTAAAGGAAAAAAACCGGCCCATCATCTTCCTGGGCCACAGTCTCGGTGGAATCTTGATACTGCAGGTACATCTATACCATGAAACTGCGGGGATGGAAAATACTAAAAATATCTCAGGCGTTGGTTCAGTCAAAGGGTAAACCGGTTCAAAAACATATTTTAGATTCAACACGTGGTATATTCTTTTTTGGGACCCCGCACCAAGGCCTTCAGACGGAAGAACTGGAGGCAATGGTTGAAGATATGTCTGGGGGAGCCGATACTTCAAGGTTAAGGCTACTTAAACAGTTACGAGAAAACTCAGAATTCTTGGAAAACCAAAGGGACGATCTGACCGATATATGGGATGGACGCAGGATTGTAAGCTTTTATGAAACTGTGAAAACCCCAACAGTCAAGAAGGTATGATGAGAAGACCTTTCCCTTGCGTATCAAATATTGACCTGTTCTAGTCTGCTGCAAAAAAGTATAGTAGGGATGGAGAAGCGGCGGAGATGGTCAGGAAGGTTTCAGCCCAGTTGTATTTGCGGAACGAAAACCGTGTGCCTGTGGAACGCAATCACACAGACATGGTGAAATTCATTACAATGGAAGACCCAGTCTACAGGACGGTTTTGGAAAATATACGGGGATGCTTAGATGAAACGGCCAGCCTTCATGGTATGTAACTGACAAAAGGTCACTTGTTGTTATTGTTGTACATAGCCTAAGTAAGCCGCAGTTCCGTCAGACGCCCGAAAAAGGCTCATAACAGCACTCAATGCGCCGAATTACATCGCGTTTCGACAGAATGTCGAAAACCCGGCAAGCGGCACTTTTCAGTGGTTTGAAAACGAGCAGGTTTTCCGCTCCTGGGTGTTGGAAGGAGAGTCGTCCTTCTTATGGATTCGAGGTTCGCCTGGTCAAGGAAAGACGGTTCTTTCAAAGTTTCTGATCCAACTCCTACAAGCCCGAAATGCTCACCAACCAAAGAATTTTATGGTTATTTACTTCTTCTGCTATGACCAGGATGGAGACCTCCGTACTGTCAACTCGATGTTACGGTCGCTTATTGAACAGTTACTCCTTGGCCCTAGTCAATTTCGGAAAACCTTGGCCGCACTCGAGAAGGACCCCGCCAAAATTGCCGAATCCAATGATACACTATGGGACACGCTCAAAGAGATGATCACATATTCTGCCCTCAGCACAATCTACTGCATAATCGATGGTCTGGACGAGTGCGAAAAGGGGTCTGAAGGGAATTCAAGAGTCAAGCTGCTCCAGTGGATCAGAACACTGTTATCAACTGTCCCTGCAGCACCTGATCATGGTCCTGCCATGAAGGTTCTGGTGACGAGCAGACCAATTACGGATATTTCAGACGAACTTGAGAGCGTCCCACTCTTTGATTTGAAGGCACACGCAGAAGACCTTGAGATTTTTGTGGAGAAGAAGATTGAGACCCTGCCAAGAAGATTCTACCAGGGGCATCGGGAAATGGCAGCGAGATTACTATTAGAGGGTGCGGGGGGAACGTTTTTGTGGGTGTCAATCGTTGTTAAGAAATTGGCACAACTCGAGTTTCCAAACGATGTTGGAATTGAAGACACAATCAAGGAAAGCCCCAAGGATTTGGATGCCCTATACCGTGATATATTTGACCAAATCATGAAAGGGCCAACCTTCAAGCTGAAGCTGGTGACATGGGTAGCTTATGGCCAAAGACCCCTGACGTTAGCTGAGCTCGAAGTTGCACTTGCTATTCAGATGGATTCCAAAAGTGAGATATCTACCCAACGGTACAAAGTCCACCTCACCCCCGAGACCTTAACAAGTGTTTTCGGTGTTGTCTTGGAATGCATTGATGATGTGGTCTATTTGATCCATCAATCAGCAAAAGATTTCATCTTGAAAAGCAATTTCCTGGCATGCTCGACGTTTTGCAAAGAATTTGGCCCTGAAATGTACATTGCGAAAATCTGTATGACGTACTTGAATTTTGACAACTTCAAATCGGATTCTCGTTACAACCCAGTGGATATATCAGCATTGAAACACAGCTATCCTCTCTTGGACTATGCTGCCCGAAACTGGTATACACATATTCGACTTGAGAGCAATATAAAACAGATTTCGGACCTCCTCTTCCCGATTATTGAACCCAAATCTCCGGCACTACATTTCTGGAGCACGGCAGCCGGTATAAGCAGTGTAAACGCAATTGATCACCCACTCGAGGTTGCAACGAACGCAAATATCGAATGGCTAGCAGCGTATATATTAAGTTGCGAAAACACGACCATAGGAGTATCGGGAGATGTGTTGGAATATGCTGCAAGTCGCGGCTCTACCACTATTGCAAAAGCAGTGTTGGAAAGCAGCAGTAACTTTGGTGCGGGAGAACGCGCTGTGAAAGGGGTAATGAGCAACAAAAAGGCCGGGAGGGAGGTGATTGAAGGTTTGCGGAGAGGCCAGACAAGGGTCACGGCAGAAGCAGTCGAAGTGGCGGCTAAAAACTGGGTGATGGGTAATGAGTGGGCGGAACTGCTTACAACGGTGGACGAAGTCGAATTCACAGAAGATGCAGTGGAGGCAATTTGTAAATTGTTCGGTGAAAACGTCATGAAAAAATTACTAAAAAGAGGTTCTGACATTAAAGTCACGGAAGGGATGATTATAGCAGCTGCGCAAAATCGAAAGAGCGGAAGAGAAATGATGAACGTGCTCCTGGACGGACCCAAGAATATGAATTTGCAGATACATGGAGAGGTAGTAGATGCAGCAGCAAGAAACGATGTGAGTGGAAAGGACATTATGGGAGTGATACTCGTTAGCAATACGGTGACAATCACAGAAGAAGCAATAATTATGGTCATGAAAGGCTTCGACGTTGAGGTCATGCAACAGCTGCTGCAAAGAAAAGATATCCGTATCACCGAGAAGATTGCGACGGAAGCAGCGAGGGATGGAAGCAAAGGCAGCGAGTTGACCAAGATCCTACTCTCGAAACACCGCAACATCCAGATCTCCGAGCCCATCGTGACTGCGGCGGCAGGGAATTCAATGAGAGGCAAGGGCGTGATGGAGCTGCTGCTGTCCAAACACCCCAACATCCAGATCACCGAGCCCATCGTGACGGCGGCGGCAGGGAATCCAGGGAGCGGCAAGGACGTCATGGTGCTGCTGCTGTCCAAACACCCCAACATCCAGATCACCGAGCCTGCCATGATAGCGATTGCACGGCAATTCGATAGCAAAATTATGGAGCTGTTGCTGTCCAAACACCCCAACATCCAGATCACCGAGCCCATCGTGACGGCGGCGGTGGGCAATTCAGGGAGCGGCAAGGACGTGATGGAGCTGCTGCTGTCCAAACACCCCAACATCCAGATCACCGAGCCTGCCATGATAGCGATTGCACGGGAATTCGATAGCAAAATTATGGAGCTGCTGCTGTCCAAACACCCCAACATCCAGATCACCGAGCCTGCCATAATAGCGATTGCACGGAAATTCGACAGCAAAATTATGGAGCTGCTGCTGTTCAAACACCCCAACATCCAGATGACCGAGCCCATCGTGACGGCGGCGGCGGGGAATTCAAGGAGCGGCAAGGACGTGATGGAGCTGCTGCTGTCCAAACACCCCAACATCCAGATCACCGAGCCCATCATGATGGCGGCGGCGGCGGGGAATACATGGAGTGGCAAGGACGTGATGGAGCTGCTGCTGTCCAAACACCCTAACATCCAGATCACCGAGCCCATCATGATGGCGGCGGCGGTGAATACATGGAGTGGCAAGAACGTGATGGAGCTGCTGCTGTCCAAACACCCCAACATCCAGATCACCGAGCCCATCGTGACGGCGGCGGCGGGGAATCCAATGAGAGGCAAGGGCGTGATGGAGCTGCTGCTGTCCAAACACCCCAACATCCATATCACCGAGCCCATCGTGACGGCGGCGGCAGGGAATTCAGGGAGCGGCAAGGACGTGATGGTGCTGCTTCTGCTGTCCAAACACCCCAACATCCAGATCAGCGAGCCTGCCATGATAGCGATTGCACGGAAATTCGATAGCAAAATTATGGAGCTGCTGCTGTCCAAACATCCCAACATCCAGATCACCGAGCCTGCCATGATAGCGATTGCACGGAAATTCGACAGCAAAATTATGGAGCTGCTGCTGTCCAAACACCCCAACATCCAGATCACCGAGCCCATCGTGACGGCGGCGGCGGGGAATTCAATGAGAGGTACGGGCGTGATGGAGCTGCTGCTGTCCAAACACCTCAACATCGATATCACCGAGGCCATCATCACGGCGGCGGCGGGAAATTCAGGGGGCGGCAAGGACGTGATGGAGCTGCTGCTGTCCAAAAACCCCAACATCCATATCACCGAGCCCATCGTGACGGCGGCGGCGGGGAATTCAGGGAGCGGCAAGGACGTGATGGAGCTGCTGCTGTCCAAACACCCCAACATCCATATCACCGAGCGCATCGTGACGGCGGCGGCGGGAAATTCAGAGAGCGGCAAGGACGTGATGGAGCTGCTGCTGTCCAAACACCCTAACATCCAGATCACCGAACCCATTCTGATGGCGGCGGCGGGGAATATATGGAGTGGCAAGGGCGTGATGGAGCTGCTGCTGTCCAAACACCCTAACATCCAGATCACCGAGCCCATCATGATGGCGGCGGAGGGGAATTTATTGAGTGACCATGACGTGATGAAGCTGCTGCTGTCCAAACACCCCAACATCCGGATCACCGAGCCCATCGTGACGGCGGCGGCAGGGAATTCAGGGAGCGGCAAGGACGTGATGGAGCTGCTACTGTCCAAACACCCCAACATCCAGATCACCGAGCCTGCCATGATAGCGATTGCACGGAAATTCGGTAGCAAAATTATGGAACTGCTGCTGTCCAAACACCCCAACATCCATATCACCGAGGCCATCGTGACGGCGGCGGCGGGGAATTCAGGGAGCGGCAAGGACGTGATGGAGCTGCTGCTGTCCAAACACCCCAACATCCATATCACCGAGCCCATCGTGACGGCGGCGGCGGGGAATTCAGGGAGCGGCAAGGACGTGATGCAGCTGCTGCTGTCCAAACACCCCAACATCCATATCACCGAGCCCATCGTGACGGCGGCGGCGGGGAATTCAGTGAGAAGCAAGGACGTGATGGATCTGCTGCTTGCTAGAGATGGCGAGCATGTATTCAATTCGGCTCCTTTAAAGGCGGCAATCTACTTCGGCAGGCACGAATGGGCCAATATTTTGCTTACCAAATGCAACATAGCTATTTCCGACGAGTTGTGTGTACAACTTATATGTGCTGTAGTGGAAAGCTGTGTACCTGATATCCTGAAAGCATTGTTTGAGCTAGGTGGAAATTGTTCAAGGCTTGACCAACACAACTGGACACCCTATATGGTCGCCTTTCAGTCGCGGAATACATGGGCTTTGAAGCAACTACCGGATGCGGCGCATTCCCCCTTCAGTCGGATGATTCACCCAACAGGATGGGAAAATATAAATAGTGATGTATATCCGACTATTCCGCTTCAAGAAGACGGAAATGCGTTATTGTATTCTGGTAAGAATAAAGCAAAATTGCGCCATTGGAAGCTAATATGTTGTAGGAGCGTTACCAAGTACAATGTGCTCAGTGAAAACAAATCATCCCTTTCCTCCCGGGACTCTGGGCCCGAACTATTTCGAAGTCACTGTAATAGCGTGTTCCCCAAACTTGTATGCCATTATCCAACATAGTAACGTGTGGTATTTGTAGACTTACCGTATTAGGAATATGGGCGTTGGGTTTTGTGGCGAACACATCCTCCGGAGCGACATTCCCGAACACTATTGTTTCTCGTCTGCGTATTTCTCTGATGGACGCCGCTTACAAGGGGTCAAACCATTGTACGGCAAGGTTAAACTCAGCCGAAACTACGGTGCCGGTGATGTGATTGGTTGTGGGATAGACTGGATGAATGAACGATATTTCTTTAGTCTAAACGGACATAGGCATGGTAAGTGTTTCTACACCTATCTAGCAGAACATGGAATGACCGGTGCTTCAAGAGATGGTCCGGAATAGCGAGCTGCTACGGAGGAGGCTCTATCCACTCGTCGCATTTTTTGGGAAATTCGACGTTCAAATTCAAGCAAATTTTGCAGGGCCTTTCAAGTACGATCCCGCATGGGAGGAGGCGTAGTTGTATGATTTACTGGTATAATTAGGTTGGTTCCATTGAATCTGTATCAATTTTTGGGTAGAACTAATTCCAGGAATTCGAGCCTTTAGCGATTAAGCTTATATTCTCTTCTACCACCATTATAACTAATCAATCTGGTCAGAACAGTGGCGTATTGATTTTGACGCCAATTTCATGATCATACATTAACGTAAAGAAATGCTCTGACTAGCCTTTTCCAACAAGTTCACATATTAATAATTCCATACAAGATACGGTTGCGGCTTCGCCTCCCTTAAGGTGACTCAGATTAACCGTTCCCAGCCCAGGCTGCCCAATATGGCATCTAAATTTCATCAAAATTGACTTTGCACGGTGCCGTGCACAAAAATCTCAAATTCGGACTTTTATACTGCATAATATCCAAACCTAGATTTTGAGCACAGTATCACGGGGCTGTGTAAATTTGCAAGACACTGTGCACAATTTCTAGATTCAGGAGTTTATGCCACTCCAAAACACAACATTGGCCATCGCTCATGAACGGCTTGGGAAATTCATGATGTGTAAACCCGAGCATATAGAGCTCATCGAGTAGATAATTTGACACCAAATAAGCATCTTAATCAGACGACTATTCATACAGTAGACATGTTTGCATGGTGGAGTAGACCAGATATATGTTGAAGCAGTTTGTTGAGTTCGTCATCATGTGGTTTGGGTTAGGTTTTAGCTTGCATGTAAGTTCTTGTGTACGTGTCATATTTGTTGAGAGCAATTGTGTATCAAAAGAGAGATTCAATGTCTAACATACAAAATCTGAGAGAAGGAAAATCAACAGCTTCATATACACAAAGAAAACCGTGAAATCCTACATCTTGGCTGAAGGTCATTCATTAAAAATCACCAGTGGCTGTGCAGCTGGCGAGTGACGCATCATGTATGAGTCTACTCACCAACCTAGCAATCACTCTCTACTCCATTCAAGCAGCCTCGCTAGCCATCTTGAAACTTGTAGGCCACTTGGGCTAAATCTTTAGTCAATACTTCTCTTTTAGCCCAGGGCCCTCAAACAGTTAAATGAAACTAATCAAAGAAAAGAGAAGAGAAACCAAAAGAAAAACCATATGTGTACTTTGCAAATTCCATTCTTATCCATAAATATCTTAGTCAAATTTCACATACAAACTCTTTCAGTTTTATTCCTCTAAGTGCTTCGGTATGCACATCAGCTAGCATCTTGGTGCCTGGTATGTACTTGACCTTGAATTCAGCCTTTGCAATATCTTCATGAAGGCAGTGGTACTGGAGACTTTGGTTCTGGCTCTCGGACAGAAAATTGCCTGAGTTTTGTGTGGTGACACAATTCTCGCCATCATTGAGGAATCTCCGAGCACCAAATTTGAGCCGAATTTAGGAGATGACATCTCGGAGCCAATCAATCTGTACCCTGCCATTAGCGGTGGCAATCATCTGGGCCTCAATTGGTAACTGGGCTACCATGGTCAGTTTTTTGATTTTCCAGTTGACAAGGATCCCATGGGCGTAAATAACGATTACTGAGGTGGACTTGCGTGAGTTGACTTCTTCCCTCAAGTCCGCATCAGTGTGGCATATAATGAACTAGTTGTCACGCCCAGCACTTGCGTAATATATTGTGAATATGTATTCTGCAGTGCCTCGCAGATATTGATGCATGTGCTTGACGGCATCCAAGTACAGTGACGAGGGATTCACTGCGTATCTGCCGAGCACTGCTTCACAATATCATCGGTTCCCCTGCTCGAAGTTGTATAGTGTTATAATCAACTTGAATTTTGGTCTGTCTCGGCGATACGGATTCATTGGCCATTCTCCGTCATTCTGTCACATGTGGATTGTTTCGTACAATGGGCAACCAAGAAATGCCATCGGAATTTGAGGCACTGCAATCTTGAGGTCGCATTCTGTAGCAAGACCAGAAGCAAGTTGACTCGCGGTTGAGTCAATGCCCAGAGGAATGATTTCATCATATTTGCCGGGTTTCTGTTGTTCTCCGCCGCTGACCTGTCTATAGTTCCACTGGTCAATTGTTCGATTGGCAAGTAGCTCCTTCCCACTACCTATCGGCTTTGGATTATGCTAGCACCTTCTGGAACAGTTTTGACAAAAGTCAATACTTTCTGGCTTTCCATTGAAGCCACTCATTTATTGATTGCTTCCTTCCATTGGTCGGCATCTTTGGTATTCATAATGGCCAGAACAGTCTTTGGGCCTGGTTCGATCATCATTGCTGTACTAACAGTGCTTCATGAGTTCTGAGTTCTGGATGATACCGGGGTATTTGGGTCGTTCTGGACGTCTCAGGATGTCGGGGCCTCAGGTTCTGGGGTGTCAGGATGCGGAGTCGGATCATGAGGGGAGTCGTCATCTGATTTGTTGATTGAACGGACATTTGAATGCTGGCTGGAGACATTTGCAAGCTGATTTGACGTTTTCCGGGGCTGGTTCAACAATCAGGTGACATGTACTATATTGGTGTCAAACATGCTTGGTTCTGTAGCCGGTTTCAGAAGGACTGTGTAATCTGGTGGCGACTGGAGAGAATGATAGAAGAGATTTGATTCATCGAATTTGATGTGTCTATGTGTGACATGTCGGCCAAAGGTGATGACTATTGCTCGAAACTGTGTCGATGTCTTTGTCGAGTATCCATCAATCACACATTTATTGGTTTGATTGTCAAGTGTCTTTCTGAGGTTTCCATGGATCCATGCATAGACTAGGCAGTCATAGGTTCGGAGGTGGGATATATGAGACTTCATTCAGTGCCATCAGGCGCAAGGGGTCGAGTTCAGGATTCATTGTATTAGCAGTCGGGTCTCAATGTAGACTGCCATGGCTACTGCCTCTGTCCATAGCGTATTCAGCATGCCGGCATGCTTGACCATGAATCGAACAGAATCCATTCCCTGATGGATGTATTTCTCTGAGAGAACGTATGGTTGCTGGGAGTATAGAGCCAACACGTCGTTAATCATTCATTTTTCTGCCATGTATGTGTGGAACATCTCTTTGCTTCGAAATACGTCTCCTCCATTAACGCAAATTTGGCATATCTTTCCTTTTCAATGTAGATTTTGGATCTTGGCGACATATTCCTTCTGTTAAGGATTCAGGGCTCGGTATCGACGGTTCAGTGGTCGGGGTTCTGGGGTTATAACAGCCAAGAGGCGGAAAGCTGAATAGTCAAAAATTGCCTGTAGTTGAACAAACAAAGACCGTAAACATGTGACTCAATTCACAATCACCGAGTGTGAAAGAAGTCAAAGCCGCAGATAATTGCTTGTTTTATAGACAAGTGAACAAGTGAAGAAAGGAACTTATCCTCCATGGAACGCCTGGCTTATATACTGAATTCACTCATTCATAATACATTCAAACTGCTGTTTTGCTCTGTTCACCGCTTTTGCACGATTCCATTGTTTTCCGGATTCCAAACCTGATTTCTTCCACGTCATGCTTCAGCCTCCACACAAAACTTTCGTCCTTGTTGTGCTTCAGCCTCTGTTTGATATCTGATTGCATTCTCATCGTACTTAACCTTGTATATTACTTTCCAATTTTCACTCCACCACCGATCGTTACATAGCGCAACCGTGACAGTTGCTTCCACTTTCGAACGCCAAGTATCTTCGAGATTGACAACCCCTGCCTGCCCGCTTGTTCGGGGTGATTGTCATTGAAAGCCTTAAGTCCATCCATGTTGGCCACGGGCTCCCAATTGCACTCGTCGTACCCGCTCCACTCCACACGATGATGTGATGGCTTTCCGAACAGCCAGGAATAGTCCACCCGCTCGAATTCGTTCGCCTCCTCTCCTTCGCCTAGTACAGGTGGTGGGTGTTCTTGCTCTTGATATTGAAGATGATCTAGAGTGGCATTCTGCAAACCGGATATCGGTTGGATCTGGTGAATGCGTAGCTGGTTGGGCAGTTTGATTCTGTAGGCCCAGAAACGAATTACCTTGGTGGACTCGATGGCCCTATACGTTGCACATTGACGTTCTTGCTTGTTCAGGTTGTTCATATATTTCGTGCGTCCAGCCATACTGCATCTCCAACTTTCTATAGTGAGTTGACCCTTCAGCACTTGTTGGGCAGGTCAGACAGTACGGCCTGGACTCCATCGATTTATGCCCTGCGTTTGCAGAACAGTTGCTTCATCTGTTGGGTCATCTGCTCGGCCTTGACTTCGCGTATATTGTTACGATTTTGGATTGGATGTTGGCCAATGGACATTGGTGAATGAACACCGTAGTTGCCAATAAATTCAGAGCAATTAATTGTTTCTGAGGTATGATAGTTGGCTGTGAATTCCGCCAATGGTAACTACTTGACCCAATCGTACAGTGGATAATCAACAAATTTCAGAAGATACTGTTCCATTTTTGCATAGACTCTCTCAGTTTGGGTGTTATTCTGCCAATTCAATGCGGTTGACAGGCTGGGTTTGATTGCCAAACTTTCGCACACGTGTTTCCACAATGCCGAAGGCAATTGTAGCCCTCTATCGGACACTATTGTATCGGGCAGTCTGTGCAGTCTGAACACTTCTTTAACATACATATCCCCAGCAACTTTCCATCCACTTTGTCAGTATAGGATACCAAATGTTGTATCTTCATTTGGTGATCAACTACTACCCAAACTGCGTTGAAACCTTCGCTTTCCGGTAGTCCAACTACGCAGTCCATGCTCAAGTCTTTGCATGGTTCCTCTGGTATTACCAATGGTTGTAACAGGCCATGAGTTATTCTGTGGGTTGCCTTGCTCTGTTGGCAAGTGTACCAATTTCGTACTAGCGGTGCACGTCCTGTCTCTTGTGGTTCCAGGAATGGCTTCAGCTTAGCAGGACATAAGTTTTTGATCATGCTGGGTGTCCCGTGACAGGAGAATCATACAATGTCTCAATCCACTTGAGGTTGTTTTTATCTGGTGGTAGTATTTGAATTTCAGCGATTTCCAGCAAGTTTTTCATGCAGTTCCTCAGCTCTTAGGAGCTTACGGAGTAACTAACCAAGTTGACTGATTTCATGAATGCGATGATTGACCACTTGTGTGCCCACTCGTCCAGGTTTCCCGTTTTTAGCACAGTTTGCTGGGTTTTTGTTGCCCCCCACTTCGGTGGAATGTCTCCTGGCATTCTGGTAAGTGCATCGGGTTTTTGACTTTGCTTTCCTGTCCCGCAAACGATCTGTAATTTAGACCTCCACATAAATTGGGACCATCTGGTCTCCCTGCGATTTCACAGTTTCTATGTCATGGAGTACTCCAGGTATTGGTGATCAGTAAGAATCCTAAATGGATGTACTGAATCCTAGCATTCGGCTCCCCATTGTTCCATGTTTTTGATCATCACACCTAATTGTTTGTGATGGATTTCATGATTTTCTTCAGCAGATGAGTGTTTTTCGACGAGAAAAGCCCCCAGGTGTAGCACTCCTTGGTGGTCATATCTAGAGAGGATAGCGGCAAATACATTACTTGAGTCATCGGTTTTGAGAACTATCTCTATTTCATAATGGAAATGGACTAGCACTGGTGCTGTTGTAACAGCTTTCTTGAGTGCGGCGAATGTTCTTTTTTGATTGGATCTCGGGAGAAAAGGTAAAAACTTTTTTGTAAGTTTCGTTAGCAGTTGTACAACCCTGATGTAGTTCCGTATGAATTGTCTATAGAAGTTGGCAAAGCCCAAAAATGCTTGAACTTCTGTAAGTGTCTGTGGTGCTTGCAATTTTCAATGGCTTGGACTTTCACCGGATCTATTCTGATTCCGTTCACTCCAACAATTAACCCTAGGTACTTGACTTCCTCCTTATGGAACTCACATTTCTCTGCATTTAGGTAGAGACAAGGTTCTTTAAGTGCAGTCATGACTGGTCTGACATGTTCCTGGTCTGTCTGCAGGTAATCGCTGAACATAAAGATGTCTGCCAAGAATACTTTAAATACAATGTCTATAACAGGTCGTAACGTATTGTCGATGGATTCTGGAAACGATGCTGGCGTGTTGGAAAGTCCAAACAGCATAACGAAGATGTCGAAGAGTCCATAGTGGACTCTAATAGCCGATTTCCATTCATCCCCTTCTGCGATTCTAATCTTATTATATGCCTGGTGCCCATCAAACATTGTGGAATATCGAGCCTTCCACAGTTTTAGCAGGCTTTCTTTCATTCATGGTAGGGGTTATAGGTTTTTTAATGTTTCTTCATTTAGGCCTCGGTAATCGACACAGAGTTTTAAGCCCCCTCCCAGCTTTGCAGCGAAACGTTCTAGGGCTCTACATGGTAATAAAAACAACCGGATAAATCTCATGAAGAAGTTCATGTCTATCGATTCCTTTGAAACTTGTATCTCTTTTCGAGATACGCTGCAAATAGGCCCAAACGACTGTTTAAAGCGCTCCTGTAACTCAATCATGTGATCGTAGGGGCAGTGTGGTGGTACCATTTCAGCCATTTCCTTGCTGAACAGTGGTAGAAACTCCAGGTATTCTTAGGGGATGACTTCTTCAAGGGGCATTTCTTGTTGAGTTTGTATTCCCAAGGCCTTGTTGATTTTGTACAGTATAGTGACATAAACCTTGAGTTTCTCCCATCTGATTCTTCTCACAAACTGTGATGCTGCTACTCCACAAATATCCAACAACAGCATTTCCTGATCTGCTGCTGTGTTACCATGTGATTGCCCCATATCCATATGCTCGAATGATTTGGGCGGTGCTTTTCAAAGTAGCTGCCTTCAATGCCAATTCTTCACCCCTGAAATTTAACCTTTTATGTCGTGATGTTGTAACTATGGCAATCCTAGTAGGTTAAAATAATGCCCTAATTTTGTTGAAAACCCTGGTAATTGAGCCTGATATGATAGTACTCCTATTTTTGATTGGGCCATGGCTGTAATGGTTCATGATTCGATGGGCCTTCCATCGATAACCTGTAACTCTCTTGATTCTCGTAATTACTTCTCTTCTGATTAATGATTGCGAACACTATCTTGTCAACAAATACTATTTCCATGGCTCCACAGTCAATTAATGCCTGCATATTGATCAACTTATATGTGATTTTCAGCGAACATTTTGCAACATGATGTTTGCTTTCCATTTAAGACTCATTAATTTCTCAGCTATTGATTGAAAACTGCGAAATTTCATAACCAGACTGAACATCTGAAGGCAAAGGAGATTCGTGCCCAGCGCAATGGCGATCATTATTGCAGTCGCCTAGACATATCCCATCTCGAACTTTCACATATCCGCATTCATTTCATTTTCTGCTTTTTTAAAAGTTATTAGTTCTACCTAGTGTTAGCAACGGTTCCGAATTACGGGTCCGGGTCGGTTCCGGTTCGGAACCGCTTGTGATTGGGCGGTTTGGTTCCATTGGTGGTTTGGAACCGAAACCGACCCGGACCCGCAGGGTTTTGGCGGGTTTCTTCTCAAAAACTATCACTCGAATTAAGTATTTGAGTTCTGATTGGATTGCGACATGTTATATACATTGATTATGCAGTTTTTGACGCTCTTTCACGTCCCCGTCTCCGATTTGCGATACGATTAGTATTCGTTGAGTCGCTGCGAAAAACAGTCGATTTTGGACGTATTTTCGGCTTTATTTCACAGCGACTCAACAAATACTAATTGTATCGCAAATCGGAGACCGGGACGTGAAAGAGCGTCAAAAACTGCATAATATACATATATAACATGTCGCGATCCAATCAGAACTCAAATACTCAATTGAAGCAGAAAAGCTGTGATTATTGGGGCCGATGAAAAATGAGGCTCTGCTGCAGGTAAAACCCGCCAAAACCCGGCGGGTTTCGGTTCGGTTCCGGTTTATAACCATTTGTGATTGGGCGGTTCGGTTCCTTGGCGGTTCCAGAACCGACCCGGAGCTGCGGGTCCAGTTCCGAACCGGACCGCGGCCGGGTAACCCGGACCCGTTGCTAACACTAGTTCTACCTGTCCCCATTCTGCTTTCAATTGTCTCTGGCACAATACGGTGATGTGTCTGCCATTCCCGCAGTATATACAAAGTCATTCATTTTATCGTCGCTTGCGTACTTCCGGTGTGATTCACTTTCCTTTGACTGCGGAGAGATCCATCGGAGCGGGGACATGATATCCTACCACCGTTCCTGCAGATGCTGATTCCGAGGTGGATGGAACGCGTGTGCTGTTGTTTGTAGTTTCATTCTGCTTGTATTCCACTGTCTAGTTTCTGGATTTGGTTTGAGCAGCTCGAGAGCGGATCTGTGAATCTCTCTTTCAGCACTGTTTGCTAAAGTCTGTCAGGTCCCCTGGAATGTTGCAATGTTGTAATAAATCTTTCAATTCTTCAGATAAGCCTTGTCTTAGCACATTCGCTTGTGCTGCTGTGTTCGAGTCAACATCAGGCATCCATCGTGGCAATTCCGGGCAATACAGTGAGAATTCTCGGTCGTTTCGTTGAAGCGTAAGGAGTTTTCGATTGGCCGTGGCTCGTATGTCTTGATCTCCGATGGTGTGCAGTAACAGGTCAAATGATTCTTCCAACGATGCGAGGTTGACATTACCCACATCTCTGCGTATGTATGGCTCGATCTGATTTGATATTAAGCCATCGGGTCAGTATGCGGCATATTGCATCTGGGACTGCTAGTCGAAGAATCGTGTTGGTTAACCTGCAATTTTCATTGCTAACTGTGCCGTTCATCGTCGGAGTGCTCTCCTATCTGTCCTCGAGAATCAGAGAATTTCACTCCTATTTTGTTCCCTGTGTCTGCTATCATTACCGCCATTCCCAGCAGGCGCAAACACTCTTCCGTCCTGATCCCGATATTTGTTTCTATCTTCTCCACAGATCATTGATTGATTCTCTGTTGCCTCTAATCCCTGTCTGTGATTTTCCGTCCCGTCTGGGGCTCTGGTCGCTAGTTGTTGTTCCAATTCGGTGACTTTGGTTTGTCAATCCCCATATATACAGCCCTGTATTCTTGGTTTCAAGTCCTTGAATCCATGTTGTGTTAATGTCAATTTCTTGCCCATGTTTGCCTTGTTTTGTTAGAGGTGTTTCCCTTCTTTGAACAACTCAGTGATATGTCCTTGGGCTGCACCAATGTTTGCGGCTTGGGTTAAAATTTGTTCGTATAATCGCTCCAATTGATTCTCGATTTGAAATGCGGTTACTCCTGCCATGCCTATTATATATACCTTCATGTCATTGTCGGCTGTAAGGGCATCTTGTTAATTCAGCTTCGTAAATTCCACAAAAATCATTCGTACCATTACATGATGATCCACTCTAGCACTGTGGATATATCGAGGCCCTTTGCTCATACTGCTGTATGACATCACTATATGTGTCATTGTAGGGTGATTTATCAAGGCAGTCATTGATATCGAAATGTAGTAAGTGTTCTTCCCCTATACACTGCGCACAGATGTGTTCCCACTTGTTGTTTGGGCAGTCGATCCAGCAATCATTGGAACATGGGATATCGCAGCAACCACAGCTGTTTGGAATGCTGCACATTGATGCCTGGTTACATACCAAGGCAAACGGGTTTTGAGACCAAGGGTCCACAGTGCGCAAATGACACAATCACGTTGCTCAATGCAATCAAAAACGGTATGGAATTGCTCTGTGCCGCAATTGCAGGTAGGTATTGTGGCCCACTCAAGAATTGCTCTGAAATTACAGTGGATGGTTAGGTTTGGATAATCGTTATCTAAATCTCATTCTGCTTCTGTTCAGTAACAAAAATGAATACAGTCACAGGTTCTTTCATCCCCACTCATATATTGAAAATTGGCACTGATTGCCAAAAATATGTGGATTTGAACCACTTCAAAAGGTCCACAAGC
The DNA here is from genome assembly GCA_015178995.1 of Trichophaea hybrida. NCBI lineage: Eukaryota > Fungi > Ascomycota > Pezizomycetes > Pezizales > Pyronemataceae > Trichophaea > Trichophaea hybrida. The sequence goes on from WHVE01000164.1 coordinate 183,177, forward strand.
AAGGTGAACAGATGAATCTCAAGAAGGATTGCATGGTCAACCTGTTTTCGGAGTTGCTTGCTGATTTAAAAACTTTGCAAGATGTGTTGCAAATATGGTGACAATAATAGCAGCCTAAGTGGTGAGGAAAACAGCACATGAAACAACAATATAACCGGTAGAATCGATTGTACACTGGTTCTTCTGTCAAAGATTCAGGGCTCGGTATCGAGGGTTCAGCATTCGGGGTTCATGGGGTTATAAAATCCAAGAGACGAAAGGCTCAAGAGTTGAAAATAGCCTGTAACCAATGAATCAAAGACTGTACAAAAGAGACCCGATCCAGAATCACCGAGTGTGAAAGAAATGACAGTCGAACATAATTGATTGTTTTATAGATGAGAGAACAAGTGAAGAAAGAAACTAATCCTCCACTGAACAGCTGGGTTATATACAGTAATTCACTCGTTCATATTACATTCGAACTGCAGCTTTCCTTTGTACACGGCTTGTATACGATTCCGTTGTTTCCCTCATTTGAAAGCTGATGTCGTTCTCGTCGTGCGTTAGCCTCCACTCAAAACGTGATTTCATTCACGTCGTGGTTTAGCCTCCATTCGAAACCTGAGTTCATTCTCGTCGTGCTTTACTCTCCACTCAAAACTTGATTTCGTTCTCATCATGCTTTATCCTCAGTATGAAATCTCATTTCATTCTCGTCGTACATAACCATGTAAAGTCCTCACCGATCCTCACTCCACCACTGATCGTCACTTACCACATCTGTGACACCTTTGATTTCTCTGGGGGCCTCTGATTTGGCCATCAAGAAGTAGACTTTGGTGTATCTTGAATAGTCATGGGTAAACATAATAATGAATCAAAAGCCTCACATTGTTGGGGTCGGTGTAGGATGTATGTATTGGGTTAGGGTTACGCTTCGAGTCACATGTGCGGCTCAACACTGTATATATATAGAGCGTGGCCCCCTGAGAATCGAGAGCACGTTTTCAGTCAACTACATCTTGGTAGCAACACTTCAACATCATTCTTTGACTTCAATTCCGGTGCTTTGGCAGCGACAATTCGAACGCAATTGAGCACATCGAGGCGACCTACTATTACTTTACACAGACACCCAAATCCGCACGCATTACACCGAAACCCCGGACGCGTCGAAGAAAGATCACGAGATACTATATACGAGACGACAAGAGAAACGCCGTGCGAGAACATATGCGAGACCCCGAGAAATAGACCCCGTGAAAGAGACCCAATGGCACGTTCAGTGACCCCAAGAAATGTGCCGAGGCAGTGCATGATGCCACCTGAGCCGGAGGCGAGCAGCAACAACAATAATGAGCCGTGGTACCACAATACTGAGTACCTGAGGGACCCAGTCAACTTCTTACGAGACCCGGATGACGAGGACCCCAGAAAAAATGAATTCACCCAGTATCGCAACTGCATAATAGAGAGGCCAATCATCGGTTCAGAGGTGACCGGGCAGTGGATATGGTATATCGCCGCGGTGGAAGATTGTTGGGCAGAATGCTTCGAAGAAGCAGAGGAGCGAGCAATTGAGAACGCATAATTGAAAGCAGAGAATCAACAACTACGAGCAGAGGCAAATGGCAGGAGAGAGGAGGAAGCCGATCGGGCAACGAGAGAAGCGCCAGCGGCGAGAGTACAGGCGACAGAATCACAACAGGAAATAGCCCAACATAGAACACAACTGGCCGAAGCGCATAACGCCACAAGAGCGGCAGAAGAAGCAGTACGAACAATGATGTCAGTCAGTCCACGAAATCTTAATCACGATGATGCAGGGCCAGGGACAAGACACATGACGTTCACAATCAACCCGAAATGACTACCGCAATTCAAGGGAAAGTGAGATATGCAGATCGTGGGCGACTTCATCAACGACCTCCAATGCCAGTTTGAAGCCCGCTCTTACGAAATTGGATGGCTTGCAACCAACCACACCTGAACCCCAGCCGGGAGCGGCATCGCCACCCCTACGACAGTAACAATGGACGACGGTACCCCAAGAACTGGCGGCTGGACCCGGTATGCCCTGCTTCAACTAAACAAGACTGCAGGCAGGTGGGCGACATCCAAGCACCCGAATAGCCAACCGTACCCGACATGGGACAATTTTTGCAGGAGCCTGAAAGAGAAGTTCACTCTGTTGGATGCACTCCGGAATTTTGAGGACCAGTGGCAACGCCTCATGATCACGGCCGAGGGGCATGTAGCTACCTTGAATGAGAAGTTCTGGCGACTACGAATACAACATGACCCACACTCGCCGATGACCCTGCAGCAGCTACTAGATGCTTGCATGTCGAAACCACGACTGAATGAGGGAGCCAACATATCGTTCATCCAATATCGGAATTTCAGGAGAGAGCGGGTTGGAAAACTGACATTGAAAAGGTACATGGTGTTCGTAGCCGACTCTGACACCACCAGCTGACCGAAAGACCAAACCAGGGAAGCCGAAATCTCCGCAATGTACAGTAGAAATACGAACCGCAAACGAGGCAACTACCAAGGCAACAGACCCCCACTAGCACCCAACAAATGTGCTCTCTGCCACAACACGGATGGGCACTGGGCGTAGGACTGCTCGAACCGAGAGACATCAGGCGATGTAATGGTGGAAACAGCGGAGGAAACAGCGGTGGTGGAGGAAGTCGTGGGGGACGTGGAGGAGGTTATGGCAGCAGTGGTTGGAATGGCCGAGGTGGCCGAGGAGGTAGATCCCAACAGGAAGGGAATGCTCAGAAGGAGGTGAATACTACGGATGCGATGGGAGGTCAGGGCGAGACAGCAGGGCAAGCAGGAGAGAATGCGGGCGATGCCTAGGAGGTGCTGCCGAGTGCACAGCACCTGAGAGGGCACGATGTATGGGGGAAACAGGCACGCGGGGTCGGCAGGAAGAGATAGAGTTTGTATGAGTACTAATGTTAATTTGCTTTACTCCGAAAGTGATAACTCAAATCAGCTTCGTTTCAACCTCCCCGTGTTGTACTTTTCTAGCCACTCACCAGAAGGAAGAAGAGATGAAGGAGTGCAAGCATACACTTTATACAATTGCGGTACTATCCATAAGTTCGTCAGTCCGAATTCCCTACAGAAGCTACCCAACGGCAAACCAAATGCTCGGCACCATGGAAACATTCAACTGACCACCGCGGGCAAAGTTGCAACCCTACCACTGGAGGAAGTATGCCTAAACCTGGACATTGGCGGGCTTCCATATCCGTGATGGTTTGTCGTCTATCCGCTGGCCAAATATGACATTATCCTCGGACAGGACTGGATCGAGGGGATCCCACACCACGTCAATCATAAAAAGAACCGGTTATGGTTAGCCGGTGATGCAGATGGAAACCATTTCAAATACAGAATTGAAGGGCTGAAGAGGGACAAAGAAAGAAATACCCAACACCGAGCGGCGGCAGCAAAGAGAGAGCCAGGACAATCGAAAAAATATAGCTAAACGGTGGGAGAACTCATAGCGATGGAGCTTGGAGCCGAGATGGTGGACGAAGTGATAAACAGAGAAATCGTTGACGGGGCGACATTCTAAGCAGACGGTGCGGCGATCTGAATAGAGTGCATGACCGCAGAAGGGACACCAGAGGACGGTGGTGTAACTGAATTATCGGAGTTCCAGCGACGTGTACAAGAGCAATACCACCATCTTTTCCTGGAACCCGAAGGACTGCCGCCAACATGAGCATCTGGTGGTATCCATATCAGAACAATGGCGGGGATACAAGCGCCACACCGCAGCCCTTACTGACAGACTGCGGCAGAGTGGGAAGAATACAAAAATCGGACTGCCGAGCTACTGGAAAAATGCAAGATACGCTGCTCTCACTGGCCATACGCAGCAGTGGTGCTCTTTGTACCAAAAGCGAACGGCCAAATCCAAATGGTCATCGATTACTGAGCTCTTAATGAAATCACAATCAAGAATTGTTTCCCATTGCCACACCCAGAGGATCTTATTGCACACTTGCAAGGCGCCCATTGGTTCTCTAAGCTAGACATCCACAGCGGATACCATCAGCACCGCGTGCACCCAGACTCGATTGAGAACACAGCCTTCATAGGACGCGACGGATTGTACAAATGGCTGGCAATGCCGTTTGGTCCGGCCAATGCACCAAGCGAATTCATGAGGATAATGACAGACCTCCTGAGGAAACACATCGAAGACAGCTATTGCATTGTGTTCCTCGATGACATCATGAAATATTCGAAAGACCCGGAGACCTACGGGAAAGACGTGCAGGCAGTCCTCGATTCAGTTTGCCGGCAGGGTTCTCGACTCCAAAGCGAAAAGTGTCAGTTCGGCCAAGCTGTAGTACCTTTCCTGAGATTAATGGTCAACGGAAATGGTGTGTCGATGACTCCGGAGAAATCACCGCGATCGCACACTGGCCAGACCCAGTGACACCATGAGAAATGCGCAGCTTTGTCGGGCTTGCGGGGGTGTACCATCGTTTTGAAAAGAAGGTCGCTAAAATCGCAGCCGCCCTGACCGCCTTGCTAAATGTAACGCCGGCAGAGTTCAACAGAGTACAGAACGACCCTGAAATGTGGAAACAGGTGACCAGTGCAATCGATATCCTCAAGGCAGCCATGCCCGCGCACCCAGCACTCGCGCTACCATCGAAACAAGGAGGTCAATTCCTAGTTAGGACAGATGCCTCGCATTTCGCGATTGGAGCCACACTGCAGCAATTGGAAAAGATAGAGGACGGCATATGGACGGACAGAATCATCGCCTACTTTTCCGGTAAGTTACACGATGCAGAAACTAGATATTCAAAGTATGACATGGAACTTTTGGGAGTCAAAGACGCGATCGAGCATTGATGTTTCTACCTCCATGGAGCCGGCGGATTCAAGGTTCAAACAGACCACTCGGCCCTGCAGAATATCCTCAAACAGCCAAGCCTGACAAGTCGGCAGATGTGACTCCAAAAGACCGTGATGGAGTACCATTTCGAAATCGAGTATCTACCGGGAGCCCAGAACTATTTTGAGGACACGCACAGCCAGCGGCCCGACTATAAGGACCCACCACTAACGCACAAAGTGCGAACGACCCCCGATGACCTCAAGAATAATGACCCCACTGTGGAACTGATGAACGCAAGTGTTATACAAGTCGACAGTTGGACGGACAAGGTGGAGGCAGCAAACCCGAACGACCCTTACTGTGGAATGGTGTATCGGGAACTCCAAGGCATCGCCGTGAACAAAGCCCAGGAAACCCCAGGACAGACGAAACAACCACATGATAGAGCACGACACTACTGGATGTGCGATGACGGCCTGATTTTGCCTCACGCAACCGACCACCTGTTCATATGCAAGGAGCTTCACACCAAGGTTTTACACGAGGCACAAGACTCAGCTGTGGGCGGACATTTTGGAATTGATCGGACGGCGTCAACAGGCGGCAGATGGTTCTTTTGGCCGCGCCAGTATCTGATGGTCAAACAGTACGTCAAGGGGTGCACCGCATGCCACCGGGCAAAGTTGACAAATCAGAAACCATATGGCCTACTGCAACCACTGGATGTTCCCACCGAGTGGTGGCAACGCATCAACATCGATTTCATTACCAAGCATCCTCTCAGCGACAGGAATGACACAATCATCACATTCTTTGACGCGCTGACAAGAAGAGCTACTTCGCCAGCCACAACCGACAAAGACCTCACGGCTGAACGTTTCGCGGACATCTTCATAGACGTGTATTTCTGGCTACCTGGAATTCCAGAGTCGATCGTGAGCGACAGAGATTTCACATTCACTTCTGACATTTGGCAGCACCTGAACGAAATCTGGCCGACTAAACTACGAATGTCGACAGCGTTCCACCCGCAAACGGACGGGCTTCCAGAGAAGGTCAGCAGTATGATCTAGCGCTATCTACGTACCTTCGCTGCAGGCAATGAAAAAAGTTTGGCAAAGCTACTACCATTGGTGGAATTCGCATACAACGCTAGCAAGCAAAAGGCAACCGAGAAATTCCCATGCGAAGATGACGTCGGATAAGTCCCACACATGTTCCTCCATATCATCGCCGCGCCAACCTCCGCGAACTCAACTCGGCAAGATGGGCAGCAAGCGGTCAGCTTCGCCACAACGATGGCAGACATTCTTGCCCAGCTTAAGGACCGACCGGCGATTGCGCAAGCTGCCCAGGCTGTGGAGGCAAATGAGAAACGTCAGCCGCACAACTTCCCAACTGGCAACAGAGTGATGATCAATACCCGCAACATGCCATTGAGCTATGGCGCAGCAGCACCATGCACCATAACAAACCAATCAGGCACGCAGGTTGGTCGGGCACTACAACAGCGTTCTGTCTACTCGTACACACATGGCATACAGCGTGGCAATGGCAATGCCTTCGAGATCACAGACGTGCATGAGCACCTCCGTATACACAAAACCTTCAATGTCAGCGAGTTCAAGCGGTGCACTATCGTCCAGTCAGGACCACGGGACCCACCACCACCAATCAGAGTCAGCAAGAGCTGCGAAGTAGAGCAATGAGTAGAAGCTATCCGGGAGTGGCGAACGAGCGAAGACAGCCAGGTCCAGTTCCGACTACAGTGGCAGGGCGAATCAGATGACGAGAGCACATGGGAGCCGCTGACGAACCTCACTCGCTGCGGAGGGAGAGAAACAGTGCAAGAGTATGCAGCCGTGCTCAATGACGAAATGCTCAATAAACTCCTCCCCAAGAATCTACACCCTGCAAACCCATCGGCAACGACCAAGCCAAGAACAATTAGGATCAAAGGAGTGCTGCAGATGAGAAAGAGCCCCAGAATTGCGGCAATGGCAACCTTCGAGTGGACAGGCGATGAAGCTGTTTTTCTTTTCGTTTTCTTTTGAAGGATGGGCGGGAAGCTTTTTGCGGAGGGAGGTGGATGTAGGATGTACGTATTGGGTTAGGGTTACGCTTCGAGTCACATGTGCGGCTCAACACTGTATATACATAGAGCGTGGCCCCCTGAGAATAGAGAGCACGTTTTCAGTCAACTACAGTCGGCATTGGCCCACTCACATCGGAGTGATTCAGTTCAACAGGTCATGTTTGAACCTTGTCCTCGGCTTTCGAGGAACGAATAGGCTTCCTGAAGATTTTTCCCATAATGCAGGCCTCGCAGGTACAGCTCGAAGGGCTCCTCGCACGCAGTTCGATGCCCTTGAATAGATTCTGGTGTCACTTGACGGCGGGTAGCGAGAGGTGGCCGAGCCAAGTCGGCCATGTGAGGATGTCTTTATCATGAATAGGCTGCCGAATGCGCGAGTAGGTCTCGGTAACTTCTGGAGGCGTAGCTTCAATTAGTGCTATAATAGACTCTAATGGCTTCGGTGATGGCTGTGCATGGAGCATGAAGAGATTGTGGACCGATGATGCATGATAGACGACTGTTGAACCAATATTAGCCAGTGCTCCTTGTTCAATGCTGAAGTCGACGGTTTCTTCTTTTCGCATTGGTTGAATGACGCTGAGTAGATTGTTTATTCCGCACCCTGGTACGTATAGAACGTTCTGTAAAGTATCTTCCGCTGGCTTTGCATTTGGCCTATCGGCATAAAACATAATAGTACCAGTCCCTTCAACATCAACAAGGGTGTCATTTGCTGTTTTAGGTTGGTGCTCCCCTGTGCCATCGGTTCAAATGACTCCGAGAGATGTCGATTGCCAGTTACATGGTACGTGGCTCCGGTATCTTGGACTCAATTGTCAGAGGGTTGACTCGTCGACGCGACATCTACTGTAATTATCGACCCTAGGAAGGATTCGGAGACGGGAGTCGATTTGTTTAAGGCTAGATTCGCACCAGCTTGCTTTGAATTCTGCTCAGTGTGCGAGGTCCACTTCTCCCTATTTCTGCACTCAAACCAAATATGGCCTTTTCATCCGCATCCAAAACATATGCGCATCTCTTGTTGGCCATTAGCATAGGTCGGAGTTTCCTATCTGCCCCTGCCCTTTTTTGAACAGAATAGGGCTGCATCAGGGGCAAGCCCCTTGGTGCGTCGAAGTCTGGCCTCGAATGATAGTCAATCGTTAGTGATATCGGCCACAGTGCTCGTTTTCCCAATAAGGTTGAGGGATGATGCGTAGGTCCTCTATACATTAGTATTCGGTCGATTCGCTAAGAGGTAGAACCTTCTCCACCTGCCCTCGACCTGGATGCCGCATATTGCAAGGTAGTTGACGATCTTCTCTTGGGCCGTGATACATTCAGTGACTGATGGGTACAATTCGAGTTTGCATGTCGTTAGCTTCGCCATTTCATATTCTCCATCCAGTTTGATGATTTCTTTGAAGACTGCCTTTATTCTGTCCCATAGCACATTGGGATCGTCAAACTTTTCGTCCTTATATCGGCTCTGTACTGATGGTTCGAGCATTCCGCTAATGGTACTGGTTGCCTTCTCATAGTTGTTACAGTAAGCCTGCCGGCCTCGAAGGAAGTGATCAAATCGCGTGAGATATGCTGAGTCCTTTCATTCGGGCTTACATTTAAACTATATAGTGACTGTGTCTGCAGACTCGGAGGCGGACTCGGCTGCATCCGGAGCAGTCGGTGGTCGAGGGACAATCTCGGAGCCATCTATGACTCTCCAAACGTTGAGATGCTTCAAGAAATCCTTTGCTTCAATGGCCCAGGTATGGTGGTTGTGCTCATTGAGCTTCGTGACGGAGGTCGAGGTCGATATGACTTGCAGTCGACGTGTACCTATACCTGTACTTGAGTTCCGTACTCACGGCTTTCGTGTGGTCAACTTCAGTACTCGAAGCTTTCTGTTGATCGATTCACACTCAATTCTCAGGTCGCTTCTGGACTCAATGGTGGTCGACCGGAAGCTGCACTGTAATCCACACACAGTAGTCTGCATGCTTCGGAGGACTCAAGGTCGATACTGGAGGCTTTCTGAGGTAGGGCGCTGGTTCTTGAAATGATTCACACTGTGTAAAACTTATAGATGTCGATCCAACATAAAGAAGCGCCGGGCTCATAACCCGTTGAGAGCGATTGTGTATCAAAAGGGAGATTGAATTGTCTAACATACAAAATCTGAGAGAAGGAAAATCAAGAGTGTTATATACTCAAAGAAAACCGTGAAATCCTGAACCACGGCTGAAGGTCTTACATTCCAAATCACCGGTGGCTGTGCAGGTGGCAAGTGACTCATCATGTATGAGTCTACTCGGTGACTTTACAATCACTGTCCACTCCATTCTAGCAGCTTCGCTAGCCATCTTGAAACTCGTAGGCCTCTCAGGCTCAATCTTTAGTCATCAATTTTAGACAATCAAACGTTCAGTTCAGTCAAGGAAGAAGGTTCGGTACAACAGTATAACCCGTGTTCGCAACCGTCCTGTGCGTCCGGAATTGCTCAGGACGGCGACGGACTGCAAGAAGCGTCCGTCCGACAGCAGGATGGAGACGGCACCATCTTTTTGAGGCTGGATGGAGACGGACGGAAGGATGACCATTGACGGAGAAGTTTTAGCGCATATTACAAAAATTATCCTAAAATCATTTCAATTACTATGCTGACCGTGATGCAAAATCTGTGAGCATCTGTTCCACCCATAGCATATCTGACTCTGTTTCACCAAAGATTAAGCCCTCTGCACCCAGGATTTAATATATTCCATGATCTGGATAATGTTTTAGTCTGTTCACGGAGAATGTCAGTTCGCGGAGTAACGAGTCCCACCTTCTGTCAATGAACCAGTCAGATGACGGATCCCTCAACTGACCAGTGCTAATTATGGTCAACCAAAATTAAGAGCTACTCTGATCGCAAAGTTGTGTATACATGAAATATTTATAATTCATTGCTCTTTTAACTTCCGTTCTCCAATTTACTATATCTCCAATATTGATAGAATGGTTGTGAAAAATCATTGATTTTCGGCGGTTTTTAGGTGTGTTTTTAAAGCTGCTTTATTGATTTTTAAGATATCACAAATCAAAGACCGGGAATTGAAACATTGATTTATTTTGCATTCTGAATATATACATTGCTTTGTAATTGGACAAATACTCGCAGACTTGATTAAACTGAGCTTTTGCCATTATTGTCTGTGCTGCTATGGCTCCATGATGTGACTGGTCAGTTCACGGAGTTGTGGTAGACTCCGTGAAGTGACCGGTTTGTTCATGGAACCCAGTTACTCCGCGGGTTGACCAGTAACTCCGCGGACAGACATCCTCCGTGAACTGACTCGAAGATATAACATTATCGGGCTTGCTTGGGTTTCGTCTAACGATATACAGTAAACGTCGGATGACGGTGGATGATGACCGACATTCCGTCCGTCTTGAGTAAGCACAGGTCGGACAGCCTTGGCGCCGTCACGTCCGTCCCTTAAAAATCTCGGAAGGATGGGACGGTTTGATGAGAGTACATCAGAGGCAAAGAACGAATGTGCTGAATTGTTTAAAGTACATAGAAGAGAAAGACAATGCTTATATATGAGAACGGGCATCATGACCGGAAGGTGCCATAGCCAGGGCCCGCCCGGAACCATATCATACCCGGAGCCAAACATCCAGAGCCGAATGTCATACTCAAGTCCGGGTGGATGGCAGGTGCTCTTGGCTCGATGTCCAAGAAGGCTACGGCCATACCTTCGAATGACATCGAGATTCTCCGGGCTAATCCCAGAGCAGTGACATCAGTCAAGTAGTGTCAACAGGGTTGAGAACACTGCCTTTATTACAAAGGCCGACCTTGAATCCCTGACAATTTGCAGTTAAGGAAATAGATATTAGAAGCAAAGTACAATTCAAAGGTAGTAGAACATATGGCACCAGACAAAACTATGGAGCTTGTCAGACGAAACCTTTTTTTGCCTGAGATGGAAAGATTCATCAAAGACTATGTCCGCCTATGCCCAGCATATCCACACAATGAAGCAGCTTGCCATCTTCCCCATGGCCCTCTGCAGCCTCTCGAATTAGTATATTGTTCATCGGATTCATTCTCCATGGATTTCATTTTTGAATAACCAGTATCAGTCGGATGCACATTAGTATGGATATTCTTTGACTGCTTTACGAAAATGGCATACTTCATTCCATAATCTTCTCCAAATATTTATGGAGTTTTCATGGTCTACGTTTGGATATTGTGTCAGGTAGGGATTCTAGGTTCAATTTTGCATTGTGATCCTCATAATTGGAAGCTCTATACATTCTATCAAAGATATTGTCACAATGTCACCGCCATACTAATGAACAAACAGACGAACTCAATCAAATGCTGGAATACTACCTGCGCAATTTCTGCAGCTACAAGCAGTAAAACTGGTTCAAGAAGTTATCTATTCCAGAGTACACCTACAACAACTCCTTCACCACTACTACTGGCATGTCTCCTTTCTTCAGTTGGTTTATTTGTAATCAAACTGCATTCGGCCACTTGCGGCCATGGCATAATGCTAATCCTAAGCAGATCCACAGTTCCAGCCAAAGCGACACCCCAGCCTTCCCTGCTTTCAAGTCGTACTTTCTAATCTCCTTCCCCCCAGTCTGCCTAAACTATCATACCAACTTTCTACCCTCCTCTCCCCCGCCTCCCACCTCTTCCCATATTCTTTGTCACTGCTTCTACCCTCCTCTACCTCCTCTTCCTCAACCTGCACCCTGACTCCCAAAACTTGTTCCATGTCTGTACAATGCACAAACTCTACCATCGGCTCGACAGCATCTTCTGTATCGAACACTTGCGACCTCAGTACCTTTGTTCTTCGGACCATCCACTTGGACTTCTTCTTCCGCTTCTCCGAATGGGTATCCTGTTGTCTCTTCCAATTTTTACACCACATGATCAAGTGGTCTCTCATCTACCTCTTGTGTTGGCACCACGAGTACTCTTAGCTTGCTTTTATTTCAATCCGTTCCAGACGGACTGCTGTCAGTGCATGTTCCATCTTCAGCTGTGAATATCTTGATGCGATTGAGCAGTTTGCTAGGCTCACTTCTTCTGCCATTCTTCTCTACTTACTCATCTTGTAGATGGCCTTTTTGTTGAGCTTTGCTTTCCACCACTGTTCTGTTTCTGACCACTTCTCCTCTGTAACCTCTTTCTTAATTTGTGTGAGTGATATCCCTTTGTACTTTTCCGCTATTGCCTGATTCCCCTTCCATTCCCCTAGGGCTGTGGCCTTTGTATTTTCGTCTGCCTTTTGGTTTTCTTCGAACTCTTCGTGGGACGGCACCCATCTGTACACTACTTGGATGCCTTTTGCAAAAAGTATATTGTTGTATTCGACTGTCATGATGGCGATACTCAGTCCTGGGCCTGGTCTCAAATGTTGAACCCTTTTCATCGCTCTAGTCCAGTCCGAGAAGACTTTGACCTTCTTGAGTTCCTCGCTATATGACCTGACTGCTGCGATGCTTACTGCATTTGAAATGCCATAGCATTCTACGTCGAACACTTCTTTTTCACTCCCAAGGTGGTATCTTGCATCCTTCAATTTTCCATCTTCCTCTTTGTTCCACACCTCCGCGGATCCTACTCTTCCATCTTCCAACCTGGATCTGTCAGTCCGATTGGCCAGCCCATCACTAGTGATCTGTGCTTCCTTCAGGGCTTGTTTTCTTTCAGATATAATCAATTGTGCTTTTGCCTTTACTTCATATTCCGGTACGGTGTTTTGTTCTTCCTTTCGTTTCACACCAAGGCATTGTCTGAATCTTTTTGCCAATCCACTGTCATCTTCCATAATATGACCTCCTCCGTAACGGTTGGGAATTTTGATAAGTCATGTTGCGAATTGTGTTTGTCTGTCTTTAAGTAATGATTCTGCTGGCCTGAACCCTGCCGCCTTGACGTAGGGGACAACTGGTGTTGTTTGGAACATTCCTGTTGTGCATCAGGTTAATTAGTTTACCAGCATTTGCAGGTCCTATTCCCTAGCGACTTGGTTGTCCTATCATAGTTCTGCTCTGTACAGGGCGCTTGATTGGACTGCAGGTACTTGAACCTTTCCGGCGTGTGCTGGATTGAGGCCGTACTTCCCTGTAATGGTTCTAATGCTGGCATTTGCATTCTTGGCTTTCGGTATGACCACTTTGTGATGGTGTTGGAATCGTAGCTTTCAATCAAGCTGCATCCCTAGCCACCTGGTGGGTTTCTTGTTGAACATGGTTTCGTTTTCTCCAACTTTGATCTTCATCTTGGCTTTGAATCTTTGGTGAATTCATGTGTTGGAGCTCAATATTGCTTCTCTCTTGCAAGTGTCAAACTCAACTGCATTCCTTCCGGCCCATCTTTTAGCTCCGACTGCAAATCTCTGCATCCTCTGTACGCACTGGGTAACATTCTCTCCCTCGACCTCCCAGGCCACATCACCCACAAAAGAAAGTGCCAACATGCTTTCCACTCCCACTTCTGTTGAAACCAAGAAAAGGAAGGACTGTTGAGTCCTGCTCGCTGGATTGATTTTCTAGATACAGGTCCAAAGTGCGTGTATATATATGATCTAAAACAAACTTTTACCAAGCAACTTTCGCCGACACCAAGCAGCCTTTCGCCGACTATGGGAACCTTAAGATCGAGAGAAGGTTCTGGCAGGTTCTGGCATTGAGAGCCACAGGGCTAAACCTTGAGTTAATGACGTCTAGTCAAATTACCGTCAACACTCCCCCTTAGCCCAAGGCTCGAAACAGAGAAGTATAGAAACAAAGAAATCCAAACATTTCATCCATGCAAATTCATCTTTCTTCATCTTTCCATCCTTATTTTTGATCTATCGCGAATCCAGGTCCATATCTACCCAAGTCCGATTTCTTTCACAAATTCTCCCAGTTTCACTCCCCCATGGCCCTACTGACCTAGAAGAGAAACGATTGGTAATCTGCCGCTGAGGCGAGCTTTACTTCACTCTTGGACTTCTCGTCCGCATACGAGGCCCATTTATCTTTATTCGGACAATCCGGCTTCTTATGGCCTTTCTCTCCACATCCATAACACATAAGGCCCTTCTGCTTCTTCGATACGAATAAGGCGGCATCGGGAGCGATTCCCTTATCTCGGCGGAGGGTGATTTCGAACGATTCCAGGTTGGTGATGATGTCTGCGGCAGTATCTGCCTTCCCACTGAACTGCAGAGTGGTCTTGAAACTCCTCCACTCATCGGATTTTGGAAGGTTCGATAGAATATAAAATTTCCTCATTTTTTCTTCGACTTTGATATCGCAGATGGCCAAGTCTCTAATAATCGCATCTTGAGTCGATATCCACTCTGTAACTGACTCATGGTCTTCGAGCTTGCATGATGCCAGTCTCTCTAGCTCATACTGACCATCAAGCTTCATCACTTTCTCAAAATCAGCCTTGATCTTGTCCCAGAGTGCTTTCGGTTCTTTATATTCTCTGTACCGCATCTGCGTGGTAGGTTCCATGAATTGAGAAATCAGCCCAGAGGTTTTGTCATTGTTCATTTGCCACCTTTCCCAGTCTCTGAGAAAGCTTTCGAACCGCGTGAGATATGCCGCATCGTTTGATTCAGGCTCAAAATTGTAATCCGCGTCTCGGGGGTCTCGAGCGACTTTCAAAGTAGTTGAAGCGTCACTGGATGTCGATGGCACAATCGGTGGCCGTGGGACTCGCATTTCACCGGTGACAAACTTCCAATAACCCTGCCCAAAGAGTATGCTTTCCATTTCGAGGGCCCATTGACGGTAATTTCGCTCATTGAGCATGGTGGCTGTTGTCGTGATCATGGCGAATAGTCGAGTAATAGATCGAGTAGTCAACAGAGAGTTGACACGGGAGGGTTACCGACACGGAGTCGATTCAAGAACGGTTGGTAGTTGACACGGAGTCGATACCAGAGATTGTCGTCACGGAGTCGACACAGGTTGATCGTCACAAAGTCGACACGGTGCTCGAAGCAGGGGATGCGAAGTCAGCCAAAGTATCGTCACGGAGTCGGTACACTGCTTGAGACTTTCGGAGGTGGTCAACACGGAGTAAACCCAAGAACGTTGCTCGACGCAGGGAACACGGAGTCAACCCAAGTATCGTCACGGAGTCGATACACTGCTCGAGACTATCGACACGGAGTCGATTCAATAACTGGTCGTCGCCACGGAGTCGACACCAGGGGTAGGGGACACAGAGTCAACCCAAGGACGGTGCTCGAAGCAGGGAACACGGAGTCAGCCCAAGTATCGTCACGGAGTCGATACACTGCTCGAGACTATCGACACGGAGTCGATTCAATAACTGGTCGTCGCCACGGAGTCGACACCAGGGGTAGGGGACACAGAGTCAGCCCAAGGACGGTGCTCGAAGCAGGGAACACGGAGTCAGCCCAAGTATCGTCACGGAGTCGATACACTGCTCGAGGCTTTCGGAGGTGGTCAACACGGAGTCGACACGGTGCTCGAAGCAGGGGACACGGAGTCAGCCCAAGTATCGTCACTGAGTCGATACACTGCTCGAGGCTTTCGGTGCTCGAGATCGGTACTCGAGGCTTTCGGAGGAGGGCGCTGGTTCTTGAAACAATTCACACTCTATAAAACTAATAGATGTCGATTAAACTTGAACAAGGAAGTGCCGGGCTCATAACCTGTTGAAACCAAGAAAAGGAAGGACTGTTGAGTCCTGCTCGCTGGATTGATTTTCTAGATACAGGTCCAAAGTGCGTGTATATATATGATCTAAAACAAACTTTTACCAAGCAACTTTCGCCGACACCAAGCAGCCTTTCGCCGACTATGGGAACCTTAAGATCGAGAGAAGGTTCTGGCAGGTTCTGGCATTGAGAGCCACAGGGCTAAACCTTGAGTTAATGACGTCTAGTCAAATTACCGTCAACAACTTCCACCTGTTCAATAGCTCTGATATGTATATGACAAACTGTATTAGTAAAACTGGTGATATTTGGGGAACCCCCGTGGTGACCTCCATAACTTTCCCCTTTCCGCCATCCATCTCTATATCTGCGCTTCTGTCTAACCTGAAACTTTCCATCCACCAGCACACATCGGTTTCAAATCCCATGTCTTTCATTCTCTTGATCATATGTCCCCTCCCTATATTTGGAAAGGCTCCTTGTACATCCATCAAAAGCGCTGATGTAGTTTTTCCCCTTGCCCACACTTCTTGAACTTTCTGTATCAGTTATCCAACTGCATCGATTGTTGATCTTCGCTTTCTGCATCCGAATTGGCCGTCGTGTGATAGATGTTTCCTTTCGCATTCGGCAGCTATTCTCCTTTCTTCAGTGAGAATCATCACGGAAGTACGGGTGGAGTTTGGTGTCATTTGGTAACTCCCAACATCGTAAAGTTCGAAAAGAATGTTTGAAAAGAATGTTCGCTTCCAAGCGACAGATTCCTTAAGTCGCTTGGCATTCGCTAGGAAGTCTAAAGTTACCGAAAGTCATGCATTTTGACGTTTGGACTCTTGCACAGTTCTGCTGATTGACTAACATCTGGCATTGTGAAATTTGGTCATTTGGTCATTTGATCATTTGACAGTTTTGCGGAATTGGAAGCACTGGCCAGTATCGGAAGCAGTGGGCAACATCGGAATACTAGTCAGCATCAGAAGCGCTGGCTGGCTAATGCCCGCACTTAGCTTTCGGAGTTAGCTCAATTTATATTGCGGTAGCCATCACCATCGCCATCACTATCACCATCACCATCACCATGGAGATTCAGTGGATAGTTGATCATGATTGGCCGCACTCGCACTTGTATACATCGAGATTTCATAGGATTCAAGCAGCAGATTCCTCTCGGAAAATTGACTCGGATATCTGACCTCCCCAAGACCCAAATTACTACCATCAAGCATGTATATTCAATGATAATCCTCAACACTATGGCCTTTGAGCATCGTGAGATTGAGAGCCTTGTAGGTGGCGCTAGCGTAGCCTGGTGGATATGCAAGGCGATTGACATCATGATTCCGACAGAACAAGCTTTCGGCTATAAGTTTGGATCATGATTTAGCTGGAAGTACGTCATCGCACTATTAAATGATGTAAGGCTCCAGAGCCTCGCGGAGCGCCGCTGCAACGTTTGGGGGAGCCTCCGGGAGCGCTGGTGTAAGGTTCTGGAGCCTCCCGAAGCGCCGGTGCAAGGTTCAGTCTTTCTGCCGCTCTCAAGTTCTCATCCATCTTCTCTCTCATTCCTTGTAGTTACATCCAGCTTTACCTGCGCATCGCCAGTCAACAGTCAGTTAACATGATGAGCCAGATTTCATCTCTCCTCGCTCGATCGATCACTTTCGCAAACCGTGTGGTCCAATGATTCCACCAGTCCGGACGGACCCGGTCTGGGGTAGGGCTCAGTCCGGTCCGGTCCCACAGGAAGGTCGGACTGGACCGGGCCCCAGACTGGCAGTCTTGGACTGGACGGGCTTGGTCTGGACCAGTCCAAAAAGAATAATATTTATCAATTTCAAAGTAGATCGAAAAACCAAAGAAGTGAGACAGTAAACCATACAACCCTAACCCAGACACTACGTCCAACAGCAATCACCACGAACCCACCTGCCCACAGCATGCAAGCACCACAACGAGAAACCTAACCATACCAAACGAAACTAATTGACGTGCACGTGCATACTGGCATGATGCTGCAAAAACTGCAGACTAGCTACATGATGTCCAAATCCATATCTTCATCCTCAGGCGGATCTTCAGCTAGTTGATCTTCTTCATCCACTAATTCCAACAATGTTTCTATAACAACTATCTTCGGAAGACTCAGTTGAAGCCTATCCCATGATTTGAGACATTCAACAGCCTGCAGGGAGTCAATTTGCAGTCTATTTTGCCTGTCTGAGCATTATTTTGTATTGGGAAAGGAGTCTTTCGACACCAGTAGACATCGCTGATATGGATAGAATATCAAGTTCCATTGAAGAGTGATGTGGGTACATCTGTTGCGGGACTGCCAAAAGGCGAATGGATTGACAATCGATGGCTCAGTTGGTGTTGAAAGATATCTTCATATTCATCTACTGTACAACTGCCAGATTTGAATCAACTTGAATCCAGTGTTCTCAAGCAGTCAAACCAACCGGCCGGTCAACTACAGATACATAAACCGGCCAGATGAAAATCAGTAGATGTATAGACCGGTCAGATCACAAATTTCAAAGCCGCCCTTGGCATAGACCGGCCCGGTCAAAGCTCATATCTGACCGGACTGAGCGGTTGAGAACACTTCTTAAATCAATTGAGGGTAGGGTTACTCATAACAGTGTGCTGCCTCTGCGCCTGCCAGGTTGCAAATGGAGTAACTGGAGATGGTGGAGTATCAGGGTGAAGTTCTCCCTCTGTCAATCCAAATGAACACACTGCCATGTACTTCGATAGCCACAGCCCCTGCACACGGAGTTTCTCCGGACAGGGCGTGGTGACTGCAAAGCGGTTAAGCGTACTGCACCTAGCGGTTAATGTTACTATTCCTGTATAGATGGTAACATTTCCGCCAGCAAAGTTATGAAGTGGCCAAATTTATAGAGACTAAAACTAAACCCCCATATTCCACCCAAGTGGCCTCACAACAAAAAATGAAAATTGCATTTGCGGTGTTGATTATATATTCTTCTGCCATACAAATCATCAACATTTTTTACTGACAGGGGTCCTCGAATCCTTGTCACCACATGAAAACTCACAGCGAACAAAATCACTTCCAACCTTCTTTAAAGTAAATGAGAATCAGGAAAAAGCTATGTATCCATGGGACTTATTACTTCTACAATTTCCGCAAAGGAGGAAGTGCCGGTTTTGGCCTCAATTGACGTGTTAGGCGTGTATCTTGCCGCTAGGTGCAGTCCGCATAACCGCTTTACAGTCACCACGCCCTGTCCGGAGAAGCTCCGCCCTGCACACGCAGGTTTGCATCCTGCAATTGATCTTCGGTCCATTCGAGCTTGTCCACCGCCACTTTGAAGTATTCCCACTTGTATGCTGGATGTGTATGAGTCTATTTGTTGACTCAGTATATCAGTAACTCCCAGTGTATTCTGGCTGATTCGGTCCGAATGGACTGGTCCAAAGCAGTCCAGGTCAGTTCAGTCCAGGTCCAGAAAAATTGGGGATTGGTCCGATCCCGGTCCAAAAATGACTCGGACTGGATTGGACTGGACTTGGACGGACCTGGTCCGGACTGGTCCATTGCTGGACTGGTGGAATCATTGGTGTGGTCCTCGTCTCTACCCCGTCTGGCCCTCGCACTCTGCAACCGGCTGCAGCTACCTTGGCACGGCAAAAATGGAGGTGTTCGACAGAGAGCTATGGGCAATCGGAATCGCACTTCCAAATTGTGCTGCAAGAGCAGAAGCACTGCGGGCAAATGGAGTCACGACATTGGCGATTTTCGATGATTCGCAGGCAGCCATCAGACGGACGACGCACATGGACCCAGGGCCTGGGCGGCAGCTAGCGAGCGCGATCAACGAGCATGCTAGGGCCCTCCGCAGCTACGGTATCGAAGTCGTGATCAACTGGGTCCCTGGACACTCAGGCATGCCCAGGAACGAAGTGTTGAACAGGTTCATAGATTGAGGTTCATGTGTTGTCTAAAATCTCGGCCGTATGGCACGTGACTCACGAGAAGCAGTTAGCCACTTCTCATTTCTCTCTTCTCTCTTCTTTAGTTCTCTAGATACGAATATACAGATCGTACAAGTTTCTCCTCCACCTGACGTTACGGCTTCAACAGGTTATGAGCCCAGCTGCTTCCATCTAGATCGACCTCTACAGCATAGTGTGTGAATAAGAAAAGCTCCGGATTTTCTGAAGCATCTCAACGTTTGGCGTATAGTAGATGGCTCCGAGATCTTCCCTGGGCCTCCGGCTGCACCGGCAGCATCTGGATTCTCCTCGCCTACGACAGCTCCAGATCCCCTGAATCCCAAGTATAACTGCAAGCCCGAATCACAGGACTCGGCATACCTGAATCGTTTCGACAATTTTCTCCGAGATTGGAGGACCTACAAAAACAACTACGAGAAAGCGAATGGCACCATCTGCTCCCTATTGGAACCATCGATCCGAAACCGGTACACGGTTGAAAAGTACGATGATCCGAAAGTGCTCTGGGATACAATCAAGACTGATTTCGAAAAAGCCATTATGCTCGACGCCCGATATCAGATGGCGAAGCTGGCAGCCTGCCAGCGCGAATCCTACTCCTCGGTAACTGAATGGATAACGGCCCAGGAGAAATACATCAATGACCTCGCCATCTGCGGGGTGAAGACGGAAGATGAGTGGAGAAAGTTTTATATCTTCTCAAATCTACCGAAATCAGAGGAGTGGAAGAACTTCTCATCGGCACTGGAACTTACAGATAAGGCTGATACGGTATCGAGTATTGTCACGCACCTGACAGCCTTCGAGGCTAAGTTCCGCCGAGCTCGATGATCAGCCCCAGAAGCTGCACTATTCGTTTCCAAGAGAGGCCGAGGCAAGAAGAATTCAAACTCGACAGGGCAGTCACAACTTGTATGCTTCGGATGTGGTGCAAAGGGCCATAGAAAACGAGATTGCCGAAACAAGGATAAGTGGGCTGCATATGCTGTGAAGAAAAAGAAAGATTACGCGAATTTGGCATCGGTGACCCCGGCCTCGAATAACGATGCAGAATTATTCCTATTTCTGATAACTCCCCCAGGGAACAGATCCATGATCACTGTCGATGTGGCTTCAACAAATCGACCTGCAGATTTCTGGGTACAGGATACGGAAGCTACGAATCACGTCACTAGAAATCGACACCTATTCGAGTCCTTCCACCCAATGCCAAAGGGGGAGCATCAAGTGAAAACAGCAAGCAACTCACTTATCGATGCCGTCGGCACTGGCAACATAAGCTTCTCAGCCAAATGTCCGAATGCGAAACCGGTCAAAGTCACCCTCAAGCATGTTCTATATGTGCCAGCCTGCGATACAAACAACCTCCTAAGCGTGATTCAACGGAAGAAGAAGGGAGTCCGATTCGACTGCACACTGGAGAAGGGAGCTGTAGCCACCTTCGGTTCAGCGCTTGTTTACCATGCCTCATTGGTGAATGACCTCTTTATGCTCCGCATCTGTCCGATCAAGACGTCAAAAGCATCAGTTGCAGTTCTCGACGCCCCGAACCCCGTTACCGAAGTCTCGGAAGTCTACCCTAACATCCGGCAGACGGCGGACGAAAAAGACATATTTGTGTTGCACACTCGGCTTGGTCATCTATCTCTCCCAGCCATCAAACGTTTGCGAAGTATCACCAAGGGCATTCAACTACACGCCAAGAGCCCGTCGGAATGCGTCTGCGAAGCCTGTGTAATGGGAAAAATGTTTCGGAAACACTTCCAGTCACTGAAGCCCGAAGATAAAGTTAAAACCCGTCCCCCAGAACTAATTCATTCCGATGTTATCGGCCCAATGCATACTCAGACGATGAGTGGCTACCGGTACATCATCATGTTCACGGACGACTACTCGAGGTACACCGAGGATTATTTCATGAAGACGAAATCTGAGGCCCCGGCAAAGTTTAAGGAATATGTGGCCATGGTGGTGATGCAGCATCCGAAGAAGAAGGTATGCCGAATT
Source organism: Trichophaea hybrida (assembly GCA_015178995.1). NCBI lineage: Eukaryota > Fungi > Ascomycota > Pezizomycetes > Pezizales > Pyronemataceae > Trichophaea > Trichophaea hybrida. Next base: position 204,814 of record WHVE01000164.1, read on the forward strand.
AGAGTTGATGGTGGAGGGGAGTATGGAAGCCGAGAGAAGTTTCTTGAGTACTTAGCAGAAGATGGAATAGTTAGAGAAGTATCGGCACCATACTCACAACAACAGAATGGCCTCTCGGAGAGATGCAATCGATCGGTAATGAATACAGCACGATCAATGCTCAAGCATGTGGGAATGCCGAACAAGTTTTGGGCCGAAGCCGTATCCACGGCAGTATACATCAAGAATCAGCTACCGACCACAGCAACTCCAAATTCTACCCCATTCGAGAGATGGAATCGGAAGAAGCCAGACATCTCACATCTCCGAACCTGCAGCTGCTTATCATTTGCTTGGATTCACGGCAATCTACGAAAGGAATTCGATAATCACATCTGCAAATGTGTGCTTCTTGGCTACTCGGTGGAAACGACGACACAGTATAGAGTTATTGATATCTCTTCCGGTCGGGTGTTCATGGCCCGATGTCACGGTTGTGCTGAGTGAGGATCGGTGGTGGAGTGATGATCGGTGAATAATACAAAGGATAATGCAGGACGAGAACGAAATCAGGATTCGTACAGTGACTAAAGTACGAGGAGAATAAAATCAGGTTTCGAACGAAGGCTAAAGCACGACGAGAATGATATCAGGTTCCATTCGAGAATGAAATCAGGTTTGACGGGAAACGACGGAATCGTACGAAAGCGGTGTACAAAGAAGGCAGGAGTTCGGATGTATTATGGAACGAGTGAATTACTGTATATTAACCAGGCGTTCGGCAGAGGATAAGTTTCTTTCATCACTCGTTCTCTTGTCTATAAAACAATCAATTAGCTTCGGCTTTCACTTCTTTCACATTCGGTGATTCTGGATCATGTCTCTTGCATACAGTCCTCGTTCCTTGAGCTAAAGGCTATTCTCGATCCTTTAGCCTTTCCGGCTTACGGTTTTTATAACCCTAGAACCTCGAGCCCTGAACCCTCGATACCGAAGCCTTGAAACCCTTGACAGAAGAACAAGTCTACAATCGATTCTACCGGTTATATTCAGTATATGTGCCGCTACCATCACCAAAGCGGCTGTTATTTTTGTGACCGTACATGCAACCCCCAGTTTGTTTGTTTGTTTGTAATCATATTGTATTCGGCCGCTTGCGGCCATGACATAACCTAGTCCTAAGTACTTCCATGACAAAAGCCACTTCCAAGTCGTACTACCTGATCTCCTTCCTCCCAGTCCGCCTAAACTATCATACAAACTTTCCACCCTCCTCTGCCCCTCTCCCCACCTCCTCCCTATTCTTCATCACTGCTTCCACCCTCCTCTGCCTCTGCATCGTCCCCTGCCTTCACCCCGTTACTCTTCCCACGTCTGTGTCGGCTAGAAACTCTAACACTCGCTTGACGGCTTCGTCTGTATCAAACACCTGAGACATTGGCACCTTCGTCCTCCCCTCTTTCCACTTGCACTTCACTTTCAACTTTTCCCAAAGGACGTCCTGCTGTCTCTTCCATTTGCTGCACCACTTGAAGAGGTGGTCTCTCGTCTGCCTTTTGTGCCGGCACCACCAGCACTCTTGGTTCTCTTTCTTTCTGATTCTTTCCAAGTAAACCGCTGTGAGTCCATGACCCACTTTTAACTGCAGGTATCTTGATGCAATCGACTTTCTCGCGACCCCCACTTCTGCTGCCATTTTTCTCTTCTTATTCATTCTGTAGACAGCCTTCTTGTTCAGTTTCGTTTTCCACCATGCTTCGGTCTCCGTCCACTTCGCTTCTGTAACCCTTCTCTGGATACTCGCAAGTGAAATTCCTTTGTATGTTTCGGCAATTGCTTTGACCCTCCCTTGCTCCAGGGCTCCCGCTTTCGCTTCTTCATCTGCTTTTTCATTTCCCTCCACCCCTTCATGGGACGGCACCCACCTGTACACCACTTGGATGCCCTTTGCGAAGAGTTTGTTGTTGTGTTCGATCGACTTTACGGCGATTCTCTGTCCTGGGCCCGGCTCTGTGTGCTGGACTCTTTTTATCGCTGTGGTTGAGTCGGAAAAGATCGTAACCTTTGTAACCTCCTCGTAGTCTGATCTGACCGCCGCCATTCTCACTGCTTCCGAGATGGCGTAGCACTCCGCGTCGAACACTTCTTTCTCTTTCCCTTTCCCCAGGTGGTATCTTTCGCTCTCCCATTCTCCATCTTCTTGTTCCCTCCACCCCACCGCGCAGCCCACTCTTCCATCGTCAAACCTTGACCCATCTGTCCAATAGACAAGCCCATCCCTAGTAACATTCGCTTCCTTCAAGGCCTGTTTCTTTTCGGATATGATCACTTTCGCTTCAGCTTTGACCTCATATTCTATTAAAGTGTTTTGTTCCACTCTCCCCTTTATATCGAGGCATTTTCTCAATCTCTTTGCCAGATTACTCTCTCCTTCCATAATATGTCCTTCCCCATGACCATCTGGCATTTCGATTAATCGTTTTGCGAATCGTCTTCGTCTGTTGTTGAGCAACGATATCGCCGGCCTAAACCCCGCCTCTTTGATCAGGGGGACTATTGGTGTTGTTCGGAACATTCCCGTCGTGTGTCTTGCTGATTCATTGACCAATTCCTGCAGGTCCTGTTCCCTTGCTGTTTGATTGTCCGACCATAGTTCTGACCCGTACAGGGCTATTGACTGAACGGCGGCCGTTTGGACTTTTCTGGCATTCGCTGGGTTAAGACCGTATTTCCCGGTTATGTTCCTGACCCTGCCTTGTGCCTTTCTTGATTTCGTCATGACAACTTCGTGGTGGTGTTGATATCTTAGCTTCCGATCCAGCTGTATTCCGAGCCACTTTGTCGGTTTTTCGTCAAACGCGATTCTGTTCTCTCCGATCCTGATCTTTAACTTGACTTTGGATCCTTGGTGATTCCGTTTCTTAAAAAATAGTAAGGCCTCTGTCTTGTCGATGTCAAACTCCACTGCGTTGACTTCGGCCCACTCTGTAGCTAACTTAGGGCACCTCTGAAGCTTCTGAACACACTGAGTGACATCCTCCCCCTCTACCACCCAGGCAACATCGTCCACAAAGGAAAGCGCCACCGCATCTTCTGCTCTCTCTTCCACTTTTCCGAACAGCTCCGATATGTATATCACAAATAAGATTGGGGACACTGGCGATCCTTGGGGAACCCCGGTGGAAACATCCATGACTTTCCCTTCTCTGCCGTCCATTCTCAACGTTACTCTTCTGTCGGC